>OY728135.1:924282274-924632274 GCA_963277665.1 Viscum album | reverse complement strand
TATGTTTAACCTCTTATATAATGACCATAGTATGTTATTAAATTATAACAGAACCATATTCATATTTATGATATCATACTTGATTCATTTATGGATTTGTACTACCCATTTAATAATAAGGTCAATGTAAAAATAACATTTCAGGTAATAATTGCTTTCTTTATTATACGTGTTTTAACTTGTTATTCAAGAATGTATAACTTATATCACAATTTAACTGATTCCATAATATAAAACACTATTTTTGTATCATATATATTCAGAATATAAGTACGTATAATATATAGATATATGAAATGGAAAACACTGTTTATGGAGACGATAGGTCGTACGTATGCATAAATGCCATTTCCGTTTTCATATCGTATTGAACAGAAGTAAGTGAATGAAATATATATATATATATATATAGTAGCATTATTATTTCATATATTACATACTTATTAATAATATATACATATATATATATAATAATCGTTGAATGGTGAACGTGGAAATGAATCTCATAGCGTATTGGAGATGGTAAGTCGTCCGTACGCACGAGTGATGATATCAATATATTGATGGTGAAATAGTATGTATTTGGATGTTATATTATATATAAGGAATAATTAACATGTTATATTTATTATTTAAATCAATTGTACTCATTACTATACCCATCCAAATAATGAAGTGTTGAATAACAAACTACACCATGACGTGGAGACGGTAAGTCGTATGTGCACACGTATGGTGACTTTGTCATTCATAGGATGAATAGAATAATGAAAATGGTTTTACCATATTTATAATAACATAATAATATGTATAAGGCACTGGAGTTATTATTTTGGTATGGAAATAACAAATAAAGATGAAGTGGAAGAAGAAAAGAACTTTGAAAGAGGTGATGAAATAATTACCTCTTATTCGGGTTATTCCTTTTGATTTGAACAAAGAGTCTTCATAGAATATATTTCTAATAAATGTAAGGCCACTAGGATGAATTTATGGTAGTTTGGAGAAGATTGGAGAATGGGTTGGCTGAGCCAAATGGATTTGGAGGTGTGAATTTAAGAGAAGGGGAAGTACCCTTTTATACAAGAGTTGAGAGGAACTTTATGAAAATCTTGAAATATTAATTTATTCTAAAACTATTTTTGCTTTATAATATCTCCAAATAGATTTATTTCTATGATAAGGTGGGGATGGGACTAAATCCTCTCAAAAAATAGGTTTTAGACAAGTTTAGGTCACCATTTTAACCTTATTTTTAGATTTAACATTTAGTTAAATAGTTTAACTTTTACCATGTCTTCTTGTATTATTATAATAAATGGTTAATAAACATAATATAATATGACAAGAGAACCTAAAGTGGTTCATTAATGACATATATATCATTATATAATTTCTCTGGCTGAACCTTATATTTTTAGGAATATTATATCATTTAATAATATAATATTATTTTTTAAAAACACATTTATGTCAAATTTGACACAATTTAGTATTTGGTTTTTCTGAAAGTCATAAAAAGTTGATTACATCGAAAAAAATATTTTAAATAAACCCTACCATGTGATATTCACCCATAAAATTCGTTTATGGCATCAAAAGTCCCAATTTAAATTTATTTTGATATTTATAATATCAATTATTTTAATCATTCATTAATATGGTAATTACTACTCCATCATTGTGTCATATATAACTTTAATTATTTAATCTCTAAAAATTATAAATAAAATACCATGAGGTTGGAATTGTTTCTATATTTCTACTAAATATTTATAGTCAAATTTATCCTATGTTTAACCCTATATTAAAAATAGTTTAGTTATTAAACTTTGAATTTAACACTTTTAACTCTTCATTAAATAAAATATAATAAATATCCTAATCTAAAAAAATGGATAAAAAGGATCTTATTTTTTTCATAATATTTATTTTGGTCAGAATACACTTATCTAATAGAATTAGGACATGTTTTGGGGTAATTGTAATATTATTTCTACCTTTAATTACCTTATTTACTTTTAACCATGATAAATAAAATTCAAATGTTACTATTCATCAAAAATTACTTTCATCCTATTGAACCAAATTTTACTTACTGATATGAACCATGTTTCTTGGATTTTTGAAATTCAATTTACAGAAGCGGTTAAATTACGTTTTATGCAAATTTGCAAATGTGCCTATAAGGTGGGTAAAAATACGTTAAAATGGTTCAATAAAATTTTAAATATTTAATATTATTATAAAATGACTCTAATGAATTAAATTGTACTACTAAATGTATTATATATCTATTTTAAGAAAAATTTTAATTAAAAATAATTATTTAAATGAAAAAGTTGGTTTTTATGTACTATGTAGTATTTTTCACTATTCATCAAAAAATGAAAGTTTTAAGAAAAATACTAAAAAACTACCTTATGATAATTTTGATATTCCATATTCAAAAATGATTTCTATTTTGCCAAATTAAAAACATAAAAGTTTTATTAATTAATTTAAAATTAATTCCCACTGTCAAAACCAAAAAACAGGTTTTTGAGAAGTAAAAACTATCAAAAAATTGAAATATGTTTTTGTCCACTTTAAATCTAAAACTACTTCCAATGACAAAAATTGGATTAAATGATAAAAATTTAACCTAATTATAATTAAAAACCATTCAAATATATAATTTTACTATATAAATTATTTTTATTAAAAAAGTTGTACTCAATTAAAATTTAGTATTTTTCACTATTCATCAAAATATGAAAGTTATTAGAAAAACACCAAAAATTTATCCAAACTAAATATTTATGTCCCGATTATAAATAAAAAGTTTATGTTGTCAAATTTAATATATACAAGTGTCAAATGTTGGATTTAAAAAGGGTTCTCCATTAAAAGGCGGTAAAATTCCCTTTTTTGAAAAACACTTCATTTATCTAAAAAATTGGATTTTTTCTTATATTATGTATAAAAAATGCATAATATGGATGTTAAATTTTTTTGAAGTATATAAAATAAAAAATTAAGTTAATACTATTCATAACCTCTTTTTAAACAGCTGGTTTGGTAAGTCGTGGTGCGCTCGAACTCAGTGTTGTGTGTGGCGCAAGCTATTAAATTAATTTTAAGAGATAATGTATTATGAAATCATTGGGTGTTACATTATGAAATGTTCATTAATATTATGATTAAATTTATGAAATGTAAATTCATTTAATTTAACCCTATTTTAATATAAATTAAAATTAAATGTCTGTATTGTGAATATATATATAATATTTATTTTTTAAAATTTATTTTATTTGTGTTATATAATTCATTTGATAAGTTACATTTTATCCATTATATAATATATAATTTATTTTTATGAAATCTATTGGATTATTTATTATAATTATAACTTAGAGATTTTTTTTATTTATTCTGGCATATTTTATTCACTAGAATTCCTTGTTTCTCATGTGGTATGGTTTTGGGTGGAACTTATGAAAGCATGAAAGTGAAATCACTGAATGTATGATAACCATAGAAGGAGTTCCCACCATACAAAGAACTTTATCATTCGAATGATAGTGGTAGTGTTCTCTCTTTCAAAAAGGTTCTCATGGTGTGTGGGAATTCTCTTTAGACTTACCAATTTTTAGAAAACAATCTACCATTGATTCCCAGGGGTCTACACTTAAACTCAATCTTAGATTTATAGGTCCATAACTTTTCCATTAAATTTCAATTCTCCTGGATCAGTTAGTTCAATGTTGGGAGACCATCCCTTTAAACTATTATAAGAGGTGTGGGATTATTGGATTTGTATTTTTATTTATTTTTCTTCTCAATCGCATTCATATCATTCTTAATTTCAATTTGGAAAAGTCCTACTGACATCATTGGACCAAATAACATTATTTTTTTGAGTATATAATGATGTTTTTAAAATGTAATTTTTATTGAAACCTTCATTTTGAATAACATATTTTTCCCTCATGTATCTCATTTCCCCACATCACAATCCATCCTATAGAACCCAATACTCTTTTTTTCCATAGTTTGGGTGTTGGGAAAAAACATAAACATTGACTCTATTATGATTTATGGTTATTTACCCACCATATCTCATATATATGTGTATTTGGAATCATTAAAACTTCTTCCTACACAAATATTTATTGAAAAAACCCCATGTATTTGTTTATAAGATTATTTTCAATGATTCCAATTCATACTACTATTGATGTTATAAATTATGACATTTTTTCTTATTTAGTTTGTTATTTTATCCTTTGGAAGGTGAACCTTGAATGGTTAATCCTTTACAATAAAAGGAACCGCTCATATAAAACGCTCAAGACATTGAGAAAATTTAGATCCAGATACCCACACTCTTCAATAATTTGTTACAAATACATACTTTTTTTATTATTTTAGGAAAACCGAGTTGAAACAGGGATTTTACATCATTTCACCTAGTTATACATAAAATATCATGATTTAAATTACACTCATAGAATAAATAATTTTAGTGTTTTGGAAAATAAATACATATATATATTCTTTCTAAATATGAAATCTATTTTTTTAACAAAAATTATCTACACATGTATCCAACATAGAAGTATCCTTACACCTAAAATTCTTTATGAAATGTGGAAAAATAATAAAAGAGTAAGATCATATACTTAGTAAGGGATATTATATTAGTGATTCATGGTAATGGAATGAATAATATAATAAAAATACATAATAAAAAATCATTTCAAAGAATGCAGGAGAATAAAATAAGGAATGAATAATCATGAATAATGAATGAATCTCAAATTAATGGGAACACATAATATTGAACATCATAAACATACCATCAAGGTTTTATACTAATAAATATTATATAAAATGTAGACATACATCAAATACTCTGGCTAGTTATCTCACAAGAATTTCCAATACCCTAAGGATTTATTTTGGGTCTCACCCATCACTTAAATTATTGAATGAACTTTTATGGAAATGCATAATGTCATACATCATAAACATAAACATATAAGAATACACCTGACACCCTAAATAGTTATCCCATGAGACCAACCAGTGCACTAAATATTTATATCCCAGGATTTACCCATCACATAATTCATATAATGCATATTATCATATGATTATAATGGATAAGAAGTTTATATAACAATGTTCAATAATGAACAACATATCAATAACTTTCTTAATAATCAATGATTGGATTATAAGGTTTCCTATATAGAATAAAAGAATATATAATAATATCAATAGTTTTTTCAAGTCAATTGAATGATATTTCTATCTAGTTTAATACCTTACAATAAGAATAATGTATTATATGGTATTAATAATGTGGATGAAACAATAATTATATTTACTATCAAGGGCTACAAAAAAGGATTATCTATATAATAGTCAATTTTATCCCCTTAGAAGATAAATACATTGAAAATGTACTCTTAGGTCCTCAATGGAGAATGAACATGATGTGTGATATTAATATGGAAATCCAAAGTGGATGAGTGGCCCTGACTTACTTGGAATTACTGTCACACCCCAATCGACGCTTTATTTTATTTTAATTTTTTTGGGCCTCATTTTTGAGCTGTAGGTTGAGGTGGTTTTTTTAAAATAAATATAGGTTCATATACGACTACACATCCATACGCGCGACCGTATGTAATTAACAGCCTTAATAATATAACATTTTATTATTAAATTTATTATTACAAGGGTGCATGACTATGCCCGCGACCATGCATGAATCTTTGTGTGGTGTCCAGACATAGTAATTAATGCATTTATTTTTGCGACTGGTTTTATTATTTTAGTATTATTATTAGTATTATTATTTTTTATATTATAATTTAAATGAGAGTTTTATTATTATTATTTCAGTGAAAATTTTAATTATTTAGATAATATTAAATTTTTATAATGGTTAAAAAATTATCAGCATGTTATTTTTAACATTCTTACTATTATTATTAATTTCATTAAGATTTTAATTAGGTTATACTATTGTTTAAGTTATTGTTATAATATTTTTTAACATTATATTTTAACAACTAATATTACTATTAATATTGAAAATATATTTTTAAATCATTATAATTATTAAATTATTGCTATTATAAATTAATTTATGTTTTTCTTGTTTTATTTTATTTTATTTTTTTTCTTTTTTTCTTTTTTTTCTTGTTTCCACTTCTTCCTTCCCCCAATTCCTGTCACGCTTGTAGCTCCCCATAAAACCCTACCCATGAAACTCATTCCCCCATCCTTATTTCTTCTCATTGGACAAACCTCCTCGAGCTCCCTTCGCCACGCGCGCCCCGCCTCTCCTCGTCGTGGTAGCCCCACCAACCCGCTTCCCCGACACCCAGACCAACCTCCTCCAGCACACTAAACTAGCATTTTCCCTCCTCCCTTCTGCCTGTTTAAGAACCCTGACCTTCTTTTCAGGTATGAGTTTTCTTTTCTAGTGTTTTTGAGAAAAAAGGGGAGAATCTGGAAATTTAAGGAGTACACACTGTGTACTTTGAAGTACACGCCGTGTACCCGGTTACTGCGGGTGGCCGTGTACTGGTCATGTAACGGCTGGGTACACAGACATGTGGGGTGACCTGGAGACTGCCTAATGTGGGGGTTGTTTAAGGAAAATACACGACATGTATCTTTAAAGAGCACACCATGTACTTTTCTTTTTAATTGTTATATCGGACCAGGGTCACATCTTGTTCACAGAAACCCCTCCTTCTCAACTTGTATCATCCTAGAGTGACCGAGGCTGATGAATCTTCCCCAAGCCCCTGACTCTCTGTCTGTTCTCCGAATAAATCTCTTTCAATTGCTTTGGAATTTTCACGGTGAGTTCTTCCTTCTTATAGAGTCTCATTCTTGGATTTCTATTCTTTTCTGAGATATCCTTAGTTGAGTGTTTTTGACATTTTTTTATATCTACCTTGTTCTATATTGATTCAAGCACCGTTTCCGGAGTATATCGATCACACAACTCTGAGGTAGTTGGTTTGTTCCTTTCCATAGTTATTCTTTGAATATTATGTGCAAAAGTGCCCAATACCCTAGAACATGGTATTGCATGTTTAGGTATTTAAGCCCTATTAATGCATTCTATTCCTTGTGTGCCTGAGTAGATGTTGTTTGATTGTGAATAGGGTTATTTTACATGCAATGGATGTGTTTCCCATGTTTGTTTTGATATTGACCGTTTGGTCTAGCTTTGCTGGTAGGGGTGCTTACTTTCCATGCCTTGTGTTGTTTGGATGGAGTGATTATTTGATGTTCTAATATTCTTGTAGCTGTTTAGACAAGTAGTTATTAAAATATGTCAGAAAGTAGTTCTTAAGTATTACTTTGGATGTTGAATATTGTTTTGCATGCTTTACTTACACAGGTCAGTGGGAACCTGGTGTAGTATACCATAGGGAGAATGAATGTCGAGGGATTCTTTGGAGTGTCTATTTACTTTTCACAATGCAATACCATAGGGGGATAGACATGAGTGCTCCCTTAGAGTGTCTGTAGTTCCACATTATGAGACCAAAGGGGGAATTGGATGTTCAGTGATTCTCTAGAGTGTCTATAGTTTATTGATAAAAGACCACAGGGGGAATTGACAGTGAGTGCTTCTTCAGAGAGTCTTTGCTAAAGGTGAACCAGAGGGTCAAATAGTGAGTACGTCCCAAAGGATTTCTTGTGATTGATTGGTTGAACTAGAGGGGTTAGGCTATGAGTACTTCCCAGAGGGAAACTTTTTTTTGATTATCTTCTTAACTGTCATATTTAAATGGATGCAATTGAAACTGTAGGATTGTTTACTTTTGAGTACTTCTTTGGTTACTACTTCATCTTTCTTATTTCCGGCCATATATATTCACTAACTATTAGGAATAGATATTTGGGTGGTTGCCTACTGGGATTGGTCTCACACCCTATTTGGGCCATGATTTTGGGCCCAATGATATTATATTGCTGCAGTTATTGATAAAGGAAACTCCATTCAACGTTAGGTACTTGATTGCTGTGGAGTTGGAGAGCATGAGACCAAGATGAGTCTTGTGATGCTGATAGGGTTTTTTTTTATTAGTACCTTGGTTTAGTACTATATTCCATCATTGTGACTTGTTTGGGTTCTTTCCTAGACATATTTATCTTGCATCATTTATATATATGTGCTCTAGTTGTTTATTACTTCTAGTCTTGCACTGTTTACTTATTGCATGTTATTACTGCTTCTGTTATTCATATCTGATTGTTATTCCAATGTGTTACTCTGCTTATGAGGGCATAGTTTCCCCACTATCACACTCAAGGCTCTCGCTGCTAGTCAGCAGACTCTTGAGTTAGGGGAAATGCGCTTGAGTCCATGTAACCAACCGGGTATGGGGCACCTTTGTGTGGCACTCAGAACCACGATGTTACAAAGTGGTATCAAAGTAATTATTTTCTTCTTGACTTACTATTTGGAGCTTATATATATGGATATGAAGGATTATGTCAATATTAATAAGTTATGCCCAAGAGTAGCTAACCCGTGTACAGGGAAAAGATAATTTACCACAACTATTGAATTTTTTATGGGTTTCAATTATTAATGTTGACTTGATTTCACCTTTGGGTGATTCACATTTTTTGTGCTGTAATCATTGATATTATTTATGTTCTATTTATGTTGTAACATGATGACATGAGGGTATTCCAACTCATGAATCATATAGGCACTTGCTAGAGAACACATGTCATGCATTCTTACCATGCAATTTTGGGTGTATTACTGATTGCATGTTGTTGTGATAGATGTTATTCTAGATATGCATGTTGTTGGGATATATGCCTTGATAGAATACCTACTATTTTATAGGGTATTGGATTGTGTAAGATTTCATTTGAATAAATGCCAAACTTTGGTTCTTGGGGTGTTATGGGCCCTCATGGATTGGAATTAGGTGGATCATTACACTGTTATGAATTTTTATGAGATTTAGAAGGTTTTATGATTTGATTTGTGGTGAGTATGGGTCCTCACGAATCATAATTTGGAACTTTAGTGTTCATTTTAGAATTTTTATGGGTTCCAGAGTAGTTTCTGAGGCTTACTATCTAGAAAACCCAAGAATAAATGACATGTATTTGGAGAGTACACACCATGTATCCTTCTGTTTAGGAAGGAACTGTTCTTCTTAAGTACATTCCGTGTACTGTATGTACACTCCATGTTGTATCTAACTATGTCACTAGCTGTGTGGGCATAGACACGAGGTTGGGAAATCCTTAGAGGAACACGTCGTGTATCGGATGTACACGCCGTGTGTTTAGACTATGTTTCTAGCTGTGTGGTCAACGACATTGGTTGATTATGGGTAGTTAGTACACATCGTGTCTGTCACAAACACGCCATGTAGATTCAGCTGTGTAACCAGCCATGTGACTAACGACAGAGGTTAGTGAAGTTCTTTCTAGTACACACCTTGTCTGAAACCAACACGTCATGTAGTATTGATCTAGGAGAACCATATGTGCTAAGTCATGTAGAAGAAATGGGGTAGGGTAAAATGATTCAAGTACACACCGTGTCTTGGGATAACACATTGTGTTTATAGGGTGTTACACAACCAAGGTTGGTAGGAATACACTCCCATATGAAGGCTTAAGGGAACATTCCATGTAGTATTTGTACACACCGTGTATCGAACTATTATAAATATTGAATGCTTTTCTTCTCATGTTATCTTCTTTCACTTCTAATTTGTAGTTTTTTTAATATTGAGATAAGGTGTGTGCTTGACCTTTTTGAGCCATGCCCCTGAGAGGTCCTCCTGTTGTATGTCAGATATATGATAATTATCAGACACCAGATATGGAAAATTAGGAACTACCAACAGATCCTCTAGTTGTTCCCATCTTGGCACCAACTGTTATCCTGTATACAAGTGTCGATGCATAGTTATGATATGGATTCATGAGGTTCATGCAGAAATTTAAGAGAGCACCACATCCTGCCCCATCTATGGAGGAGCTGGTGTGGGTCTTTCAGTAGCAGCATCCTCCCACATTCACAAGGGATGGAGGACCACATGCTCCTGAGTCATGGTTAGAATCCATGATTTCTATCTTTGAGCATCTGGAGGCTCCTCCAGAGAGGAGGGTGAAGCTCACTACCTATATTCTTCAGGACTCCGCAAAGAGATGGTGGGATGTGATCTCATAGGCAGGACACCATTAGGTTATGACATGGGATGAGTTCCAGCGTACCTTCTAAAATTACTTCTACCCGGATACTTTGAGGGCCGATTGATCCTGAGAGTTCTTGAGTTTGGAGAAGGATACTCTTTCCGTCATGAAATATTATTCTCATTTCACAGAGCTACAACACTTCACACCCATCCCAGGAGGGGATACATTATTCAGGGCAAGGAAGTCTGAGGATGGTCTCAGGCACGACATATAATCTCAAGACAACATCTTCAGGTTGACTTCCATCACCTCTGTAGTCAACCAAGCACTAATCATAGAATTCAATCTGAAGGATTTTGGAGCCGTGTTCCAGGGCGGATCATCATCCGAAGTTGGTACCCCTCCTACTGATAGTAGGAATCACTATAGAGAGTCTATTCATGGAGATCCAAGGAAGAGGGATATATCTTCTAGTATCCAGGTGGTGTGCTACCAATGTGGGAAGAGTGGGCATACGAGGCCACATTACCCAAGTGACCCAGTGGACTGCCGATCTTGCGGCAATATGGGTCATCTTCAACTTTTTTTCCAGAACTTTTCACTAACATCTGGTGATTGGAGTTCTTCTAGGACTCCATATTTAGGAGAACACCCACTAGTTTCTTATGAGTTTGGGAACAGGAGTTCTTCCGGACATTCAGGACGAGGTGGAGGTCGCGACTGTGGTAGCCAGTCAACATGATTTCAATGACAAAAGGGTGGATCAGCTTAGGGTGGTCATGAAATTTCACAGGGCCATAGTAGAGGCCATACTTTTCAGTGGAGTAGACCTCATATGAGGAGGATCCCAAACCCTCTACAGTTTGACGTAAAATTCTAGATGCCTCAGTTTTAACTTTCATACTTGATACAAGGGATTACCATAGTTTCATATCTGTTGCGGTTGTGGAGAGACTTGGGTTCTGTATCTTTATTTCTACTCATGTCTTGATGCTGGATACTCCATTGGGGACAAGAACATCTAGTTTATGACAATGAAAGGAGTGCCCCCTTGAGGTTGGTGGGTGTCACTTCTTATGGGACCTCTATGTCTTAGAGATGACAGGATATGAATTCATTCACGGGATAGACTGGTTGGTTCCCTACCATGATTTTGTCGACTGCTATCATTGTAGGGTGAGTTTTACTTCACTAGAGGGAGTTTTTTTCTTACACAAGGGAGAATGGAATTTCTAGGCAAGAAGAGTAGGACCCGAGAATCCTGTTTTAGGAGGAATTACAACGCAGATTTCTAGTCTATATTTGGATGACCAAGGAACCTCACAAACAGACATTCCTCTAGTGGTGGATTATTTCAGGGATGTATTTCTTGAGTACTTTTCAGGTTTTCTTCCTGGGTGAGAGGTAGAATTTTCTATTGATCTTGTTATAGGAGTGACACTGGTGTCTATTCCTCTTTATAGGATGTCTACACTAGAGTTCAAAGAGCTCAAGAAGTAGTTAGAGGAGTTACAAGCTAAGGGTTTTATCCAACCTAGTAGTTCTCTTTGGGGTTCTCCTGTCCTATTTGCGAAGAAGGCAGACTGTACCCTTATAATTTGTGTGGATTATTATATGATGAACTATTTGATGGTCAAGAACCAATATCCCTTGGCTAGGATTTATGATCTCTTTGATTAGATTCAAGGACATCGGGTGTTCTCAAATATTGACTTGAGATTTGGTTATCATCAGTTGTGCATTATACCATAAGATATACCTTTTACAACCTTTCAGAGAAGGTATAGTCTATACGAGTATGTGGTTATGCCGTTTGGTCTCACAAATGTGCCTACAGTTTTCATGGCACTGATGAACCATGTATTCCATCCATACTTGAATTCATTCATAGTAGTATTCGTGGATGATATCTCGATGTTCTATCACACTTGATACGACTATGCTACACATTTTGAGATTGTTTTGAGTACACTAAGAGAGAACCAGTTATATGATAAGTTCTCAAAATGACACTTTTGGATAGAACAGATTCACTTCTTGGGTCATGTTATCTCAGAAAAAATAGTATTAGTAGACCTTGAGAAAGTGAGAGTAGTAGTTTCCTGAGAGAAACTGGAGAACTTCTTTGATGTGTGGAGTTTTCTAGGGCTAGTTGGATACTAAATACATTTTATACAGTACTTTTCATGATTAGGAGCACCATATACGGGCTTAACTAAGAAGGGTGTAATGTACTTATGGTCATATTCTTATGAGTTAGCCTTTCAGGAGCTGAAAGGGAGGTTGAATTCAGCACCGAGACTAGTATTTCTAGAGCCGTGAAAGATCTATACTGTTTACTATGATGCATTAGGTATTAGGCTAGGAGCAGTGCTTATGCAGGGAGAAGGAGTCGTAGCATACGGGTCTCAGAAGTTGAGGACACATGAGATGAATTATGAAACCCACGATCTCAAGTTGGCTACAATTTTTCAGGCTTTACACTGTTGGAGACATTATCTATTGGGATATAATTTTGTGGTTTTCACTGACCACAAAAGTCTCAAGTTCATATTTACATAGCGCTATCTGAATTTGAGACAGTAAAGGCGGGTTGAGTACATTCAGTATTTTGATTTTGAGCTTGCCTATACGCCTGGGAAAGGCAACGTAGTGGTTGATGCGTTGATAAGGAGGACTCAAATACATGAAGTTTAGGAGGCCAGAAATGAGTGGAAGCTTATGGATATGTTCTCTGAGATGCATTTGGAGGTGCACGATAGATAGGGGCAGACATTTATTTCATCTATACCTGTTACCTATACTCTTCTTGAATGAGTACGAATGAGGAAACTATCAGATTCTGAAGTCCAAGTCCTACGAGAAAGTGTTTCAAGAGAGGACCCTATTCCTGGATGGATAGTAGGTGAGGATGAGATCTTGCATTTTCATGGGTTCATATGGGTATCAATAGACATACACGAAGAGCTAATTTGGGACTTTCATTCATCAGTTTGGGTAGTTCATCCTAGTGTCACTAAGAACTATTGAGATCTGCACCGTCAGTATTAGTGTCCAGGTATGAAGAGATATATCGCTAGCTTTATAATGAGGTGTTCCACCTATTAGTAGGTGAAGGAAGAGCATCAATGACCTGTAAGTATTTGGAAGTAGTTACCCATTCCCAAGTGGAAGTGGAATGATGTCTCGATGGATTTCGTGACAGGTTTGTCGAGGTCTCCTCAAGGGAATGATGTAGTATGCGTTTTAATTGACAGACGCACAAAGGTTGCACACTTATTTCCCATCAAGAAGACCTTTAGGGTTGATGAGCTAGGAAGTCTATACATTCGAGAGATTTTACATCGGCATGGGGTTCCACACTCCATTGTTTCAGATAGGGATGCATGTTTTATTTCTCAGGTATGGCATCAATTATAGAGGGAATTGGGTATGAAGTAACTTCAGAGAAGCACATACCTCTTGTGGAGTTTTCCTACACTAATTGTTTTCATGAAACTATTCAAATGACACCTTATGAGGATTTGTACGGTAGGCCATGCCGATCACCCTTATGTTGGCTAGAGGCAAGAGATGCAACTAAGCTAGGACCTCATCATGTCCAGAAGACCAAAGAGCAGGTGGAGTTGATTCAGAAGAGGATAGATGCTTCATAGTCACGACAAAAGTCTTATGCTGATCAACAAAGATGAACTATGGAGTTCAAGGTTGGATATCAAGTTTTCATCCGTGTCACACCAAGCTTGGGACAGCGGAGGATTATGAGACAGGGTAGGTTTTTTCCAAGATATGTTGGACCGTTTGAGGTTTTGGAGAGAGTTGAGATGGTTTCCTATCAGTTGCAGTTACATCAGAGGTATCAAGCTATACATGATGTTTTCTATGTTTCTCAGTCACAACATTACTTCTCAGACCCATCTCATGTTTTTCAACCTGAGGAGGTTGAGCTAGAGGTGTACACATCATTCAATGAGCATCCTATCTGGATTGTTGATTGTAGTGCGAAGGTTCTCCGTGGCCGGTCTATTATTCTGGTACGAGTGCTATGGAATCATGGGTGAGTACAAGATAAGACTTGGGAGAGGAAGGCCGATGTATGATCATAGTGGCCGGAGCTGTTTGAGGATTATTCTTATATGATACTTTTTTTAGGAAAATTTAGGTACAAATTTCTTTAAGGGTGGAAGTTTATAATAACCCAGACCTTCTTTTCAGGTATGTGGTTTTCTTGTCTAATATTTTTGAAAAAAGAGGAGAATCTAGAAATTTAAGGAGTACACGCCATGTACTTTGATGTACACACCATGGACTCGGTTGATGTGGGTGACAATGTACTGGACGAGTACATGGCTGCATGGGGTGACCAGTAGACCGCCTAAAGTGGGGTCCAGTTAAGGAAAGTACACACCTTGCATCTTTTAAGAACATGCCATATATTTTTCTTTTAAATTGTTATATCAGACCAGAGTCACATCTCGTTCATTGAAACCCCTCCTTCTCAGCCCGTCTCATCCTGGAGTGACTGAGTCCAACCAATATTCTCTAAGCGCCCGACCCACAATTCTTTCTTCGAATCAATTTTCATCAATTTCATTTTAATCACCACAATCAGTTCTTCATTTTTCAAGAGCCTCGTTCCTTGATTTCTCTTCTTTCATGAGATATCCTCTGTTGAGAATTTTTGACTTTTTCGTAGATCTACCATGTTATAAGTCATTTTAAGGGCTGATGCTGGAGTATATCGTTCGTAAAATGCTGAGGTAGGTGGTTTTTTCCTTTCTATAGTTAGCCTTTGAATATTATTTCCAAAAGTTCCTAGTACGCTAGAACGAGGTATTGGGTGTTTAGGTATTTTAGCCCTGTTAATGCTTGCTATTCCTTATGCGCCAGAGTAGAGGTTTTATGATTGTGAATAGGGTTATTTTCCTTTCTATGGATGTGTTTCCCATTTTTGTTTTGATATTGACCATTTAGTGTAGCTTTTTTATTTAGGTTGCTTACTTTCCATGCCTAGTGTTGTTAGGATGGAGTGATTATTTGATGCTGTTATATGCTTATAGTTTTTTAGACAAGTATTTCTTTAAATATGTTATCCAAGTAGATATTAATGTTTACTTTGGTTGTTGAACATCATTTTTCACACTTGGCTTACATATGGCTGTGGGAACCTGGTGTGGTAGACCATCGGAAGAATGGATGCTAAGGGCTTCTCCTGAGTGTCTGTTTACTTTTCACGTTGCGAGACAATAGGGGGTTTGACGTGAGTGCTCCCTCAGAGTGTCTATATTTCCCCGTTGCAAGACCACAAGGGGAATTTTACATTTAGTGCTTCCCTAGAGTGTCTTTAGTTTACCGATAAAATACTATAGGGGGAATTGATGATGAGTTTTTCCTTAGAGAGTCTTTTCTAAAGCTGAACTAGAGGGGTTAGACTGTGAGTACTTCCCAGAGGGTTTCTTGTGATTGATTGGTTAAACCAGAGGTGTTAGTTTGTGAGTACTTTCTATAGGGTTACTTGTTTTTGATTATATTCTTAATTTTTATATGAAAATGGATTTAATTGAAAATGTAGGATTGTTTACTTTTGAGTACTTCCTTGGTTACTGCTTCATTTTGCTTAATGCCTGCCATATATATTGATTGACTGTTAGGCACAGATGATTGGGTGGTTTCGTACCGGGATTCATATAACACCATGTTTGGGCCATTATTTTGGGCCCAAACATATTATATTGCAGCAGGTATAGATAAGGGCAAGTGCCCTTCTACATTAGGTACTTTATTGCTCTAGAGTTGGAGACAATGGGACCAAGTTGGGGCTTTCAATGCTGCTGGGGTTTATTTGTTTTCTTTGTACTTTGGTTTAGTACTGTATTATAGTATTATGACTTGTTTGGCTGCTTTCCTAGACATATGTATCATGCATAATTTATATATATGTGCTACAGTTTTTTATTACTTCCAGTCTTCCGCTGTTTACTTATTGCATGTTATTACTTCTTCTATTATTGATATCTGATTGTCATTCCACTGTGTTACTCTACCAATGAGGGAATAGTTTCCCCACCATCACACCTAAAGCCATCACTAATAGTTGAAAGACTTTGGAGTTAGGGAAAATGTGATTGATTCCATGTAACCAACCAGGTACGAGGCACCTTTGGGCGGAAACCGGAACATGGATGTTATAACATGCGAACCCGAACCACCCTCCTCCTCCTTAGAAAGCTGCGCTGCCTCCTTCTTCACCGGAAAACCACATCATATTCTCCCTTGGACACGCCCTCCCTTGGACACACCCCTCCTTCACATTCGGACCCTCCAGCGACCTCTCTAGCATGCAACGCTCCTCTGGCATCTCTCCATCATGCTCGGTTAGCTTCCCACACCCTCGTCGTAGGTGAATTTTTCTTCGTCCAGTTGATTTCATCCGTTGATAGTTTATTTAGTTAGGGTTTAATGTGGAGTTGGTTTGGTTTCAATGTTTTTGGGTTTGATTTCCTGAAAAATGTTTCACTTTAGTTCCATTGAGGTGTGATGATCGTGCAGTGGGAGTTTCCCACCTAGATCATGAAGTTTTCTACATAATGGTTTGTGGTTACATGTTTAATTATTATTTGATTAATTAATATAAAAATTTAATTAATTTAGTGTGTTATATAATTAAATTTTGTGTTGTGAAGTTGATTTTATTTGATGTTTGATATGCATTGAAATTTTTTAGTATCATTTTGATTTCATGTGTGTGTTTTCTGTAGAAATATCTTCCCTAGTAAATTGTTAGTGATTTTTAAATTGTGTGATTATCTTAAAAATCAGTTTTTTTGTGGAAATTTAATTTTTACTAGAGTTTTAGTATGTTTTTAATGTTTTTATTAGTGTTTTTATATGATATGAGTGTGTTGATGTTGTGAAAACCCATGTCGAACTATTTACTAGTGTTTTAGAAATTGTGAAGCTACTTTGTTAGGATGTGAAAAGGGTGAAATTGTTGTTTTGGTGTAGCATATATATGAATTCTGTGATAAATTTCTATTTGAGTGGGTTTTTTGTGTTTAAGTCATGCGACATATTTTTAAATAGTTTGGAATGTTTTTCTGGCATTTTGTTTAATTACAGTATTGGTCTTTTCAACTGTGTGGGTAGTTTCTTTAATGGTGTGCATGATGCATATTGTGTTCCTGAGGTGGCGTTGTGTGCCTGTGGTCATGTAATGGGGTTTGGGTTGGTCTAGTGCGTAAAGATGTGTTTTTATCTTTAAAATTTATTTTTGAAAATTTTAATTGTTTTACTAAATAATTATTAAGGGTGAATTTTTTTACGTTGAATTCTGTAAAGGTTTTTCATTTTTAAATTCATGCGACATATGTTGAAATTGATTAATAATTTTTTTTTAATTGTTTGTTTGACTATGAAAGTGATTTCTTTGATAGTGAAGAAGTTTTTTTCATTTTGTATGTAATGGAGATTTAGTTTTTAAATATATTTAGTGTGAAGAATATTTTTAAATGGTTTATTAAATTCTGTTAATGGTGTGAAATGTTATTGAAGAATGTTTTAGTGTGCGTATTATTTTAAAATGGTATTTGTGTGTGTAAGTTGTAGTTTTTTTAATTATAATTGTCTTTTTAAACTGTGAAGATGATTTAATTGAGTGTGTAACCCATGTGGGTTATGTTTTAAAAATATTTTTAGTGTGCACATGGTTTTAAAAGAGGGTTTGAGTGTGACAATGGTGATTCTATGTGTGCAAGTACCCTATTTGGATTTTATGAAAAAGTGTGACGTGTGATGTGAACTTGGATTTAGAAAGTGAAATGGATGGTGTAAATGGTATCTTGGAATTCATTGTGTTTTAGCATAGATTGTTTATGTGATGTACACCCTTCATGAGCTTCAAACTTGTTTGTGCACAAAACGGGAAGCCTAGATAGTTAGGAAGGTGGAATAGAATAGTGGGATAATGATATGGGGTTCACTTTGGCCAAGTTTCACATACTAGGATTGAAAACTAGAACACTAACTAAACATATGAATGACTGAGGTTCGTGATTTATAAGCCATGGTTACTAAGGGTCGTGGTTTCTATGACAAGCTTACTGAGTGTTGTGGTTTCTAATACACAATTACTAAGGATCGTGGTTTCTAAGCCACATATTATTAGGGTTGTGGTTTCTAAACCACATTTCACCAAGACATGAAGATCTAGGGACCCAAGCTAGCAATCACCGATAAGGCCTCTCCCACATTTGGTTCTCCTTGGTTACTTTACACTCATCGGTGTGACACTTTGGTTACTTTTAAAAGTAAGTGTGTGCAGGTGTGTTTTAATTTAAGTTTTTCCCTTTTAAAATGTTTTCTTTAAACATGTATTCTTTAAAACTATTCAAGCATATAATTCTTTTCTTTAATTAAAATTGAAATTGTATTTTCCATTTACTAATTAGGCGTGGAACCCTTTTTCGGTGGCATCCTACTAGGATCTTGGATCACAGCCTACATACACCTTTGGGTGTATATAGATCCTATTTATTTTGTATTCTAGGTTGAGGCATTAGGCTTAGCGATGATGGTCTGAGCTGTAGTGGTTTTTCTCATGAAAGTTTGTGGTGGTGGATTGGGGATGTGACTCCTCATATCGCACTGGGGTTTGATTTGAAGTTTTGGTTTTCCTTTGCTGTAGTCTATTTTGGGTTTTTTAGTCCACGTTGTAAACATTAAATACAAATCTATTTTAAGGGATTATTGGGTTGTATGATTTTAGTTTTAATTTATTCTTATTGCTAATTTTTTTAAATTTATTTATTCAGGTAAAATTTTCCCATGTTTTATTTTTGATACCTTGGAACTTCTTCTATCCTATGGGGATCAGGAACTCCCTTCAGGCCTTACCGCAGACCAGGTCGGGCATCAGTTTTATGGCAACCAGATTTGGTACATGAAAAAATGTTATCAGAGGAGGTTTTTGTTCTTGTTATTTGGGGCATTATGTAGATCACGAATAGTACTATCCATACTCAAGGGGTAGGTATGGGAAAAGAATTGTGAACTCTTACTCGTTCTGATCCTCGAGTAACCAGGGGTAGTTCGGTATATATGTTTTTGGTTTTGGTCTATGTGGATGGAGGATGAAAATATGAGTAAACCGATACTACATGCCGTCTCACATGGAGTAGCGACCCATGTGATGCTTGAGAGTACGGTTCGACACTCCTAATGGTTGGCACTTTACTTGGGTATGGTCTACCAAACCATGTTTCTAGGTTAGGCCTTACCACTAGTCCTCCATCCATGTGTTTTAGTGCTCATGATGTCTTGCTTCAGTTTTGGGTTCACGCGAAGGGTTTTTTTATAATGGAAGCGAGTGTTGGGGTTGCTCTTATTTTCTCTTATTGTGAGTTTGAAATTATTCTTAGGGTGTGTTTATTTTGAACCATGTTTCTAGAATTTGGTGTTTTATTTGTTGAAGTCAATTTTCTAAAAGAACATCTTGGGTTATTTGAAATTGAAGTGAGTTATTTTGGAAATGAGAAGAATTTTGAAAATTTGTTTTGAATTTTAGAAATGGTTTTGGAAAAAGTAATCTTCACAATATTGGGAATTTTTTGTTTTGAAACCAGAAGAGTTGTGTTTTGTCCAGTTGTATTCCTGTGGTTGCTCACGTGTGCATGTGGATGTGATTAATAGAAAGTTGGTGGATCGTGTGGATGGGGGCTAGAGTTGCACGAAAATGCATATTTGCGAGGCATCATGGAATATCAATGGTGAGTGATTGATTTCAAAGGCTACTTTTTGTTTCCAGAAAATTTGTTTTTCTCTAAAATGGGTTTTTACGCTTAAATGGTTTTGGAATTCGAAAATGGTTTTGAGTCCATAGTGAAAGCGAGGAGTTAAAAAGAGTTTTTGGGAATTGTTGTAATGTGTTTGGTTTTTCAAGTGGGTGTTTTTCTTTGAAAAATAATTGATGTTTTAAATTGGAATTATTGGATTTGTGTCTGGAATGTGGATGTTTGTTTAGTGAGGTGATTGGTTTTGTGGAGGCCTAGTTTTGTGTTTCTTTTTCAGGATATTCCCATAGAAAGGTCTCATGGGTTTCCAGCAGGTCTCTCAGTTCTTGGCTTATCCTAGACTCATAGAAGAGTGACAAAGTTGGGTTCTACTCAGATGTATTGGTTGTTTGTAGTCATTGAGATCAGTTGAATATCGTTGAGTGATTTGGTAATTTTGAGAGTGTCTCTATTTTTTGAGGGACTCCAAAAGTTGTGTGGGTGTAAGTTTTCTTGAGTACGTCTCGTGGAGAGATACTAGACTGGTACACGAGGATTGTTCTGTTTTTTTTGAATGGGGATGTCTTGAGAGATCCTCAAGACTAACTTCATCCCACAGTTGTACCTAAGTAAGTTAAGGAAAGGGAAAGTGGTGGATATCGTAGGTTCTTGAATATTCAATAGGCGGAGAACGAGGTGTGTTTATCTTTGTGATGAACTAGTTTCATGTTCCCTAGAGATTGTGTAGAACAATCAGTCTAAAGCTCGTAATAGTTTTTGGTCTTGTTAATATTATGGTAAGTGTAGGTTCTTCATAAGATGAGGAGTTTGAACCAAAGGGATCTATTCTTGGAGTGATCCTTCTTTCAGTTTTTGTCGTGTGTTTGACAAACCACTTAATCGCCTATCTCTAGTGTGGTCAGTCGGGAACTCTAAGTCATTCACTACAATTCTATGATGGTATGTTGACGGAGTGGCTTCTTGGGATATAAGGAGAAGTATGTAAGTTGAATTTTTAGTAGAGGAAGTTGCAGTTAGAGGTGGTCATATTATGAATGCGAGGCGGTAGATGCTTCAGACATTAGGGCCCTAGCCATAGGTCTCATGGTGAAGTTTGTGTGTAGTCAAATCTCATTGGACTTGGGATGGGTTTGGTCTGACTTAAGTCCATAGTGAAAGGATGGGGAAGACATACATTTATCTATTGTGGTATCTTCTCTAAAGACTTCATATTTGTTGTGAGGGGAATGAAGCCCTTGTCTCTTTTTTATAGTCGTAATTATGGGAGTTCCTTTTGGGATATAAGGAGGTTCAAAAAATCTGTATTATTGTAAAGCCAGTGGGTGTGATCTGTACGGTAGGCCATGCCGATCACCCTTATGTTGGATGGAGGCAAGAGATGCAACTAAACTAGGACCTCATCATGTCCAGAAGACCACAGAGCAGGTGGAGTTGATTCAGAAGAGGATAGATGCTTCATAGTCACGACAAAAGTCTTATGCTGATCAACGAAGATGAACTATGGAGTTCGAGGTTGGAGATCAAGTTTTCATCTATGTCACACCAAGCTTGGGACAGAGGAGGATTATGAGACGGGGTAGGTTTTTTCCAAGATATGTTGGACCGTTTGAGGTTTTGGAGAGAGTTGAGATGGTTTCCTATCAGTTGCAGTTACATCAGAGGTATCAAGCTATACATGATGTTTTCTATGTTTCTCAGTCACAACATTACTTCTCAAACCCATCTCATGTTTTTCAACCTAAGGAGGTTGAGCTAGAGGTGTACTCATCATTCAATGAGCATCCTATCTGGATTGTTGATTGTAGTGCGAAGGTTCTCCGTGGCCGGTCTATTCTTCTGGTACGAGTGCTATGGAAGCATGGGTGAGTACATGATAAGACTTGGGAGAGGGAGGCCGATGTACGATCATAGTGGCCGGAGCTATTTGAGGATTATTCTTATATGCTACTTTTTTAGGAAAATTTAGGTACAAATTTCATTAAGGGTGGAAGTTTATAATAACCCAGACTTTCT
The DNA here is from genome assembly GCA_963277665.1 of Viscum album. NCBI lineage: Eukaryota > Viridiplantae > Streptophyta > Magnoliopsida > Santalales > Viscaceae > Viscum > Viscum album. The sequence continues at coordinate 924,610,276 of OY728135.1, read as the reverse complement.
TTTCAGGTATGTGGTTTTCTTGTCTACGATTTTTGAAAAAAGAGGAGAATCTAGAAATTTAAGGAGTACACGCCATGTACTTTGATGTACACACCATGGACTCGGTTGATGTGGGTGACAATGTACTGGACGAGTACATGGCTGCATGGGGTGACCAGTAGACCTTCTAAAGTGGGGTCCAGTTAAGGAAAGTACACACCTTGCATCTTTTAAGAACATGCCATATACTTTTCTTTTAAATTGTTATATCAGACCGGAGTCACGTCTCGTTCATTGAAACCCCTCCTTCTCAGCTCGTCTCATCCTGGAGTGACTGAGTCCAACCAATATTCTCTAAGCGCCCGACCCACAATTCTTTCTTTGAATCAATTTTCATCAATTTCATTTTAATCACCACAATCAGTTCTTCATTTTACAAGAGCCTCGTTCCTTGATTTCTCTTCTTTCATGAGATATCCTCTGTTGATAATTTGTAACTTTTTTGTAGATCTACCATGTTATAAGTCATTTTAAGGGCCGATGCTGGAGTATATCGATCGTAAAATGCTGAGGTAGGTGGTTTTGGCCTTTCTATAGTTAGCCTTTGAATATTGTGTCCAAAAGTTCCCAGTACGCTAGAACGGGGTATTGGGTGTTTAGGTATTTTAGCCCTGTTAATGCTTGCTATTCCTTATGTGCCTGAGTAGAGGTTTTATGATTGTGAATAGGGTTATTTTCCTTTTTATGGATGTGTTTCCCATGTCTGTTTTGATATTGACCATTTAGTGTAGCTTTTTTATTTAGGTTGCTTACTTTCCATGCCTAGTGTTGTTAGGATGGAGTGATTATTTGATGCTGTTATATGCTTATAGTTTTTTAGACAAGTTTTTCTTTAAATATGTTATCCAAGTAGATATTAATGTTTACTTTGGTTGTTGAACATCATTTTTCACACGTGGCTTACATATGGCTGTGGGAACCGGGTGTAGTGGACCATAGGAAGAATGGATGTTGAGGGCTTCTCCTGAGTGTCTGTTTACTTTTCACGTTGCGAGACAATAGGGGGTTAGACGTGAGTGCTCCCTCAGAGTGTCTATAGTTCCACGTTGCAAGAACAAAAGGGGAATTTTACATTTAGTTCTTCCCTAGAGTGTCTTTAGTTTACTGATAAAATACTATAGGGGGAATTGATGATGAGTTTTTCCTTAGAGAGTCTTTTTTAAAGCTGAACCAGAGGGGTTAGACTGTGAGTACTTCCCAGAGGGTTTCTTGTGATTGATTGGTTGAACCAGAGGTGTTAGTTTGTGAGTACTTTCTATAGGGTTACTTTTTTTTATTATATTCTTAATTTTTATATGAAAATGGATTTAATTGAAAATGTAGGATTGTTTACTTTTGATTACTTCCTTGGTTACTGCTTCATTTTTCTTAATGCCTGCCATATATATTGATTGACTGTTAGGAACAGATGATTGGGTGGTTTCATACTGGGATTAATATAACACCATGTTTGGGCCATTATTTTGGGCCCAAACATATTATATTGGAGCAGGTATAGATAAGGGCAAGTTTCCTTCTACGTTAGGTACTTTATTGCTATGGAGTTGGAGAGAATGGGACCAAGTTGGGGCTTGCAATGCCGCTGGGGTTTATTTGTTTTCTTTGTACTTTGGTTTAGTATTGTATTATAGTATTATGACTTGTTTGGCTGCTTTCCTAGACATATGTATCATGCATAATTTATATATATGTGCTACAGTTTTTTATTACTTCCAGTCTTCCGCTGTTTACTTATTGCATGTTATTACTTCTTCTATTATTGATATCTGATTGTCATTACATTGTGTTACTCTACCAATGAGGGAATAGTTTCCCCACTATCACACCTAAAGCCGTCACTACTAGTTGAAATCCTTTGGAGTTAGGGAAAATGTGATTGAGTCCATGTAACCAACCAGGTACGGGGCACCTTTGGGCGGAAACCGGATCCTGGACGTTATAACATGCGAACCCGAACCACCCTACTCCTCCTCAGAAAGCTGCGCTGCCTCCTTCTTCACCGGAAAACCACACCATATTCTCCCTTGGATACGCCCTCCCTTGGACACACCCCTCCTTCACATTCGGACCCTCCAGCGACCTCTCTAGCATGCAACGCTCCTCTGGCATCTCTCCATCACGCTCGGTTAGCTTCCCACACCCTCGTCGTAGGTGAATTTTTCTTCTTCCAGTTGATTTCATCCGTTGATAGTTTATCGAGTTAGGGATTAATGTGGAGTTGGTTTGGTTTCAATTTTTTTGGGTTTGATTGCCTGAAAAATGTTTCACTTTAGTTCCATTGAGGTGTGATGATCGTGCAGTGGGAGTTTCCCACCTAGATCATGAAGTTTTCTACATAATGGTTGGTGGTTACATGTTTAATTATTATTTTATTAATTAATATAAAAATTTAATTAATTTAGTGTGTTATATAATTAAATTTTGTGTTGTGAAGTTGATTTTATTTCATGTTTGATATGCATTGAAATTTTTTAGTATCATTTTGATTTCATGTGTGTGTTTTCTGTAGAAATATCTTCCCTAGTAAAATGTTAGTGATTTTTAAATTGTGTGGTTATCTTAAAAATCAGTTTTTTTGTGGAAATTTAATTTTTTCTAGAGTTTTAGTATGTTTTTAATGTTTTTATTAGTGTTTTTATATGATATGAGTGTTTTGATGTTGTGAAAACCCATGTCAAACTATTTACTAGTGTTTTAGAAATTGTGAAGCTACTTTGTTAGGATGCGAAAAGGGTGAAATTGTTGTTTTGGTGTAGCATCTATATGAATTTTGTGATAAATTTATATTTGAGTGGGTTTTTTGTGTTTAAGTCATGCGACATATTTTTAAATGGTTTGGAATGTTTTTCTGGCATTTTGTTTAATTATAGTAATGGTCTTTTCAACTGTGTGGGTAGTTTCTTTAATGGTGTGCATGATGCATATTGTGTTCCTGAGGTGGCGTTGTGTGCGTGTGGTCATGTAATGGGGTTTGGGTTGGTCTAGTGCGTAAAGATGTGTTTTTATCTTTAAAATTTATTTTTGAAAATTTTTATTATTTTACTAAATAATTATTAAGGGTGAATTTTTTTACGTTGAATTCTATAAAGGTTTTTCATTTTTAAATTCACGCGACATATGTTGAAATTGATTAATAAATTTTTTAATTGTTTGTTTTACTATGAAAGTGATTTCTTTGACAGTGAAGAAGTTTTTTTTTCATTTTGTATGTAATGGAGATTTAGTTTTTAAATATATTTATTGTGAAGAATATTTTTAAATGGTTTATTAAATTCTGTTAATGGTGTGAAACGTTACTAAAGAATGTTTTAGTGTGCGTATTATTTTAAAATGGTATTTGTGTGTGTAAGTTGTAGTTCTTTTAATTATAATTGCCTTTTTAAACTGTGAAGATGATTTAATTGAGTGTGTAACCCATGTGGGTTAAGTTTTAAAAATATTTTTAGTGTGCACATGGTTTTAAAAGAGGGTTTGAGTGTGACAATGGTGATTCTATGTGTGCAAGTACCCTATTTGGATTTTATGAAAAAGTGTGACGTGTGACGTGAACTTGGATTTAGAAAGTGAAATGGATGGTGTAAATGGTATCTTGGAATTCATTGTGTTTTAGCATAGATTGTTTATGTGATTTACACCCTTTATGATCTTCAAACTTGTTTGTGCACAAAACGGGAAGCCTAGATAGTTAGGAAGGTGGACTAGAATAGTGGGATAATGATATGGGGTTCGCTTTGGCCATGTTTCACATACTAGGATTGACAACTGCAACACTAATTAAACATATGAATGACTAAGGTTCCTTATTTATAAGACATGGTTACTAAGGTTCGTGGTTTCTATGACAAGCTTACTGAGGGTTGTGGTTTCTAATACACAATTACTAAGGATCGTGGTTTCTAAGCCACATATTATTAGGGTTGTGGTTTCTAAACCACATTTCACCAAGACATGAAGATCTAGGGACCCAAGCTAGCAATCACCGATAAGGCCTCTCCCACATTTGGTGCTCCTTGGTTACTTTACACTCATCGGTGTGACACTTTGGTTACTTTTAAAAGTAAGTGTGTGCAGGTGTGTTTTAATTTATGTTTTTCCCTTTTAACATGTTTTCTTTAAACATGTATTCTTTAAAACTATTCAAGCATATAATTCTTTTCTTTAATTAAAATTGAAAATTTATTTTCCATTTACTAATTAGGCGTGGAACCCTTTTTCGGTGGAATCCTACTAGGATCTTGGATCACAGCCTACATACACCTTTGGGTGTATATAGATTCTATTTATTTTGTATTCTAGGTTGAGGCATCAGGCTTAGCGATGATGGTCTGAGCTTTAGTGGTTTTTCTCATGAAAGTTTGTGGTGGTGTCTTGGGGATGTGACTCCTCATATCGCACTGGGGTTTGATTTGAAGTTTTGGTTTTCCTTTGTTGTAGTCTATTTTGGGTTTTTTAGTCCAAGTTGTAAACATTAAATACAAACCTATTTTAAGGGATTATTGGGTTGTATGATTTTAGTTTTAATTTATTATTATTGCTAATTTTTTTAAATTTATTTATTCAGGTAAAATTTTCCCATGTTTTATTTTTGATACCTTGGAACTTCTTCTATCCTGTGGGGATCAGGAACTCCCTTCGGGCCTTACCGTAGACCAGGTCGGGCATCAGTTTTATGGCGACCAGATTTGGTTCATGAAAAAATGTTATCAGAGGAGATTTTTTTCTTGTTATTTGGGGCATTATGTAGATCACGAATAGTACTATCTGTACTCAAGGGGTAGGTATGGGAAAAGAATTGTGAACTCTTACTTGTTCTGATCCTCGAGTAACCAGGGGTAGTTCGGTATTTACGTTTTTGGTTTTGGTCTATGTGGATGGAGGATGAAAATATGAGTAAACTGATACTACACGCGGTCTCACATGGAGTAGCGACCCATGTGATGCCTGAGAGTACGGTTCGACACTCCTAATGGTTGGCACTTAACTTGGGTATGGTCTACCAAACCATGTTTCTAGGTTAGGCCTTACCACTAGTCCTCCATCCATGTTTTTTAGTGCTCATGATGTCTTGCTTCAGTTTTGGGTTCACGCGAAGGGCTTTTTTATAATGGAAGCGGGTGTTGGGGTTGCTCTTATTTCCTCTTATTGTGAGTTTGAAATGATTCTTGGGGTGTGTTTATTTTGAACCATGTTTCTAGAATTTGGCGTTTTATTTGTTGAAGTCAATTTTCTAAAAGAACATCTTGGGTTATTTGAAATTTAAGTGAGTTATTTTGGAAATGGGAAGCATTTTGAAAATTTGTTTTGAATTTTAGAAATGGTTTTGGAAAAAGGAATTTTCACAATATTGGGAATTTTTTGTTTTGAAACCGGAAGAGTTGTGTTTTGTCCAGTTGTATTCCTGTGGTTTCTCACGTGTGCATGTGGATGTGATTAATGGAAAGTTGGTGGATCGTTTGGATGGGGGATAGAGTTGCACGAAAATGCATATTTGCGAGGCATCATGGAATATCAATGGTGAGTGATTGATTTCAAAGGCTACTTTTTGTTTCCAGAAAAGTTGTTTTTCTCTAAAATGGGTTTTTGCGCTTAAATGGGTTTGGAATTAGAAAATGGTTTTGAGTCCATAGTGAAAGCGAGGAGTTAAAAAGAGTTGTTGGGAATTGTTGTAATGTGTTTGGTTTTTCAAGTGGGTGTTTTTCTTTGAAAAATAATTGATGTTTTAAATTGGAATTATTGGATGTGTGTCTGGAATGTGGATGTTTGTTTGGTGAGGTGATTGGTTTTGTGGAGGCCTAGTTTTGTGTTTCTTTTTCAGGATATTCCCATAGAAAGGTCTCATGGGTTTCCTGCAGGTCTCTCTGTTCTTGGCTCATCCTAGACTCATAGAAGAGTGACAAAGTTGGGTTCTACTCAGATGTATTGGTTGTTTGTAGGCATTGAGATCAGTTGAATATCGTTGAGTGATTTGGTAATTTTGAGAGTGTCTCTATTTTTTGAGAGACTCCAAAAGTTGTGTGGGTGTAAGTTTTCTTGAGTACGTCTCGTAGAGAGATACTAGACCGGTACACGAGGATTGTTATGTTTTTTTTTTGAATAGGGATGTCTTGAGAGATCCTCAAGACTAACTTCATCCCACAGTTGTACCTAAGTAAGTTAAGTCAAGGGAAAGTGGTGGATATCGTAGGTGCCCGAATATTCAATAGGCGGAGAACGAGGTGTGTTTATCTTTGGGATGAACTAGTTTCATGTTCCCTAGAGATTGTGTAGAACAATCAGTCTAAAGCTCGTAAATTTTTTTGGTCTTGTTAATATTGTGGTAAGTGTAGGTTCTTCATAAGATGAGGAGTGTGAACCAAAGGGATCTATTCTTGGAGTGATCCTTCTTTCAGTTTTTGTCGTGTGTTTGACAAACCACTTAATCACCTATCTCTAGTGTGGTCAGTCGGGCACTCTAAGTCATTCACTGCAATTCTATGATGGTATGTTGACGAAGTGGCTGCTTGGGATATAAGGAGAAGTATGTAAGTTGAATTTTTAGTAGAGAAAGTTGCAGTTAGAGGTGGTCATATTATGAATGCGAGGCGGTAGATGATTCAGACATTAGGGCCCTAGCCATAGGTCTCATGGTGAAGTTTGTGTGTAGTCAAATCTCATTGGACATGGGATGGGTTTGGTCTGACTTAAGCCCATAGTGAAAGGATGGGGAAGACATACATTTATCTATTGTGGTATCTTCTCTAAACACTTCATATTTGTTGTGAGGGGAATGAAGCCCTTGTCTCTTTTTTATGGTCTTAATTATGGGAGTTCCTTTTGGGATATAAGGAGGTTCAAAAAATATGTATTATTGTAAAGCCAGTGGGTGTGCTCTGTGAAGCTTGTTGTGCATAGTTATGGATCAAAATTCTACTCGTTTCAGAGATGATCATGTCTTTTGTGATTGATGCACACCTTCCCAGTTTTTCGCTAGGTTAGGGGTTTCTGCTATCAAAACCATCTCATGTGGCGGAGTATTGGCCAGTGTAAGAATCATCAGTGCAGGTCGGCCCGTGTTGGTGGTTTTGTTATTATGAGTTCAGTCCATATCTCTCAAAGTAAACTGGGAATTCCCACGCGGGTGTCGTCGTGTTAGGAAAATTCTAAAATGGAAGAGAGACCAACTATGGGTCTCGTTGGTGTCTCCTTTTGTGTTGGTTTGGTATAACTTAGGGAGTTGGGAGGTCCATGCCTGTGTTGGAGGTTTTTCTGGGTTTGTGAGTCATTATGGTTTGAAGAACCAATATTTGAAAAAATAATCCAAATATGGTGGGGAGAGGACCATAGTAATAGATTATAGAAAACTCTTTTCAAATTGCTCTTGGAGGGGTAATCCCTTACTTCTGCTCCGCCCGACCTTGACCATGGTATTCGGGTAACTCAGGTAGTGGGTCACTTGATGAGTGTTCTTGGAGACCTCGAGAGGCCCTAGTGATCCATATGTTAGGTGTCGGGGTGTTCCACGATTTAGTTGTGTTTGGTGGTTAATTCCTTGTTATTAGTTATTTTTTGTGGTGATTCCGGTTTTGATATATTTGGAGTTTCAGTTCATGTGTATTTTGAATGCTTGGTCTTCGAGCGAGTGAGTTTTTGTTTTAGGTGTCTTCAAGTTCTTGCTTGGAATCATGGGATGACCAAGTCTTTTGGGACTTTCTAGGGGTAGCAATTTGTATGGTGTGGAGAATTGCCACACCCTGACTGATACTTTATTTTAAATTAATTACTTTCGGTCTTATTTTTGAGCTGTAGGTTGAGCCGGATTTTTTAAAAAGAAATTTTGGTTCATATACTGGTGTGTGGTTGTACATGTGATCGTGTGTAGTTCCCATGCATAATAATTGAATTCTTTATTATTAAATTAATTATTACATGGGTGTGTTACTATTTCCGAGACCATGGTCGCATCTGTGTATAGTGTCCAGAATCAATAATTAATACACTTATTTTTGCAACTGGTTTTATTAATTTATTTTTATTATTTGTATTATTATTATTTAAGATAATATATCAATTAGGTTATTATTATTATTTTTGCATTTAAAATTTTAAATAGTTATATAATATTAAATTATTATAATGGTTATAAAGTTATGAACCTGATATTTTTAACGTTGTTACTATTATTATTAATTTCATCAAGATTTTTATTTGGTTATAAATATTTTTATGTTACTATTATAAAAAAATTCAACATTATATTTTCACCATTAATATTACTATTATTATTACAAATAAATTATCAAATTATTAATTTATTAATTTATTTCTATTATAAATGAATTTATGTTCTCTTTTTGGTTTTATTTTATTTTATTTTTTTATTTTTGTTTTTTTTTCTTTCTTTCTTTTCTTATTTCCTCTTCTTCATTCCCCCTATTCCAATCGGGACTGTAGCTCCCCCCAAAACCCTACCCACGACATTCCTTCCTCCCTACCTCATTCTTCTCGCTGGACCACCCTCCCCGAGCTCCCTCTGCCACGTGCGCCTCGCCTCTCCCCATCGCGGTAGCCCCACCTACCCACTTCCCCTCCACCCTGGTCGGCCTCCTCCGGTGAACCAAACCAGCAACATCCCTCCTCCCTGGTGCCTACAAACCCAAACCACCCTCCTACTCGTTGGATAGCCACGCCACCTCCTTCCTCACCCGACAGTTGCATTGTGACCTCCCTTGGTCACACCCCTACATCACATCTGGACCATCCAACGACCTCCATAGCTCGTGCCGCACCTCCCGCACCTCTCTTTTATTCTTGGTTATCTTCCTTTACCCTTTCCACATGTGCATTTTTCTTCTTCCAGTTCATTTTTTCCTTTGAAAATTATTTGGGTTAGGGTTTAATGTGGAGTTGGTTCGGTTTAAATGATTTTGGGCTCGATTTCTTGAAAAAATGATTCGCTTTAGGTCATTTGAGGTGCGATGTTCGTACAATGGGTGTTTCACGCCAAGATCAAAAATCTTGCGACATAACGGTAGGTGATTCCATGTTTAATTATTATTATTTTAATTACTTTTCAAGTTTATTTAATTTAGTGTGTAATTTAATAAATATTTTTGGTGAGAAGTTTATTTTCTTTAACGTTAGATATGCATTGTATGTTTTTTATGGTGTGTCGATATCATGTGTGTTATTTCTTCTGAAATATCATCTCTAATTAATTGTTAGTGACTTTGAAATTGTGTGCTTTACAAACTAATCATTTTTTTGTGTGAATGTAATTTTTACTAGAGGTTTAATATATTTTTAATGTGTTTATTAGTGTGTTTATATGATATGAGTATGTTTTTACTGTGAAAACCCATGTCAAACTTTTTACTAGTATTTTATAAATTGGGTGGTTACTTTGTTAGGATGTGAAAAGGGTGAAATTGGTGTTTTGGTGCAGCTTCTGTATGCGTTCTATATTAAATATGTTTTTTAGGGGATTTTTTGTGTTTAAGTCACACGACATATTTTTAAATGGTTTGGAATGTTTTTCTGGCGGGTTGTTTAACTATAGTAATAGTCTTTTTAACTGGGTGGGTGGTTTCTTTAATGGAATGCATGATGCCGATTGTGTTCCTAAGGTGGCGTTTTGTGCATGTGGTCATATAAGGGTGGTTGGGTCGGTTTGGTGAGTAAAGTAGTGTTTTTCTCTTTAAACTTTATTTATGAAAATTTTAATTGTTTTACTAAATAATTATAAAGGGTGAAAAATTGTTTTGGTTGAATTTTGTAAAGGTTTTTGGTGTTTAAAGTCATGCGATGTATGTTTAAATTGTTTAATAAATTTTTTTAATGATTTGTTTTACTATGAACGTTCTTTATTTGACCGTGAAGTAGTTTTAATTAGTTGTGTATGCAATGCAGATTTAGTTTTGAAGTATTTTAGTATGAGTAATATTTTTAAATGGTTTATTAAATTATGTTAATGGTGTGAAATGTGTTTAAATAATTTTTTAGTGTGCATCTTATTTCAAAATGGAATTTTTAGTGTGTAAGTTATGTTTTTTTTAATTATAAGTATCTTTTTAAACAATGGATATGGTTTAATTGAATATTTAACCTATGTGGGTTAAGTTTTAAAAAGATTTTTGGTGTGTGCATGGTTTTAAAATAGGGGTTGATTATGAAAATGGTGATTCTGTGTGTGTAAGTACCCTGTTTGGCTTTTATGCAAAAGTGTGATGTGTGTAACACCCCGACCCCAGTTACCCAGAGTCAGTGAATTATTACATAACATTGGCATGATCATAAGAAAGATCAAATCTCGAAAGACCGATTGGTTTAGTAGCCTTGGAAACACTAGATATATTCATAAGTCTTACATTACATCATAAAAATGGAAAATACAACAACATAGTCTCCATAGTCCACACTCATGTCCCCACATACTATCCCTGCAGGTCATTCATAAATTACTTCTTCACATCCTGAGAAAAATAAAATATTGAAAGGGGTGAGCTCAGATGCTCAGTAAGGATAACTATATAGCAGATACTTTCATAAATAAACATAAAAATTTAAGGCAATGTATTACTAAAACAAAAGACTTTTAAACATTAACTTTATCATAATATGGAAAAGATAAAATGAAATAATTCCATTTACTTATTCACATGGATATTCTACTAGAGTTATTATTTTAGAATGGTAATAACAAAGAAAGAAGAAGATGAAGAAGAAAGGAACTTGAAAGAGGGTGGTAAAAACATTACCTCTTCTTCAGGTTCTTCATTTTGATTTGATCAAATGGGCTCCCTAGGTTGGCTTTACAATAAAACTAATGCCTCTAGGTTGTAGTGAGGTAAGTTGAGAGAGTAATTTGTGCAGGGTTTGGCCGAGCCAAAAGGCATTGAATGTGTGAATTAGTGAGAAGGGGGAGTGCCCTTTTATAAGAGGGGTGAGGGGCACCTTTGGAAAAGCTAGAAATATTATTTTATAATAAATTCATATCCGGTTTATAATCGATCGAAAGTGGATTATTTAAAAGTTAAGGTTGGTTTGGGTCGAAAAACACTCAACAAATATAATTTAGATAGGTTTTTGTCATTATATTAACCTTATCTTTTAGTTTAAACACTTAGTTAATTAGTTTGACACTTACCATGTCAAATTGTATTTTTATATTATATAGTTAATAAACTTACTATATACCTCCAAGTGACCCCCAAGGGGTCCATTAATGATACACCTATAATGATATAAGTCTCTTGGACGAACCTTATATTTTTAGAAATTGAATATCAATTAATAAAATAATATTTGTTTCAAAAGCTCTTTTATGTCAATTTTGACACTATTTGGAAAATTGATTTTTGTTAAAATCATAACAGAATGATTAATTCAAAAAAAAAGTTAATTAAATAAATCCAAACATATCATATTAACCTATAAAATTAGTGTAATTCATAAAAAGTCTCAAATTATATTTATTTTGATATTTATAATATCAATTATTATAATATTTCATTAATTAGGTAATTACTGCATCACCATTGTGTCATAAATAAATTACATAATGTTATATCTAAAAATTATAAATAAAATTCAATTATGTATGAAATCGTTTTATCTTTATAATTAACATTTACAATCGAATTTATCTTATGTATAACCCTATATTAAAAATGTTTTAGTAAATAAACATTGATTTTAACTCTTTTAACTCTTCTTTGAATTAAATAATAATAAATGTCCTAATCTAATCCAAGTGGACATAAATGATAATATTTTATTCCTAAGGTTGTTTTTGGTAAAGATAAACATGTCCAATAGAATTAGGACATGTGTTAGGGTAATATTAATATCATTTTTACCCTTAATTACCCTATTTACTTTTAACCGTGGTAAATAAAAGTAAAAGGTTACTATTCACCAAAAATTATTTTCATCTCATTGAACAACATTTTACTCCTTGATATTAACCGTGTCTCTCTGAATTTTGAAATTCCACTCATAGAAGTGGTAAAATTATGTTTTATGAAAAATTCAATTTTTTAACTACCACTTAGTGGTTTCACTATTCATAAAAAAATGAAGTTTTTTAGAAAAACACTAAAAATTCACCCTAGGCTAATTTCGATATTCCGAATCAAAAAATGAAGTCCATTTTGAAAAATAAAATTTAAAAATTTCAAAAAGTGGGTATTACTATTCATAACAGCTATTTTGATTGGTTGTGGTGTGTTAGAACTCGACGATGCGTACAACACACGCTATTGAATTATTCAAAGAGAAGAATACCGTAGAAGCTTGGGGTGTTACATTCTCCCTTCCTTCAAATAATTTCATCCTCAAAATTTCTATAATACTAACGCATGAAAAGACTCGGGTGGTTCTTCATCATAAGTTTCTCAGGTTCCACGTTGCCTCTTCCATCTTATGGTTTCTCCACAAGACTTTTACCAGACGAGTCGTCCGGTTTCTCACTACTTGTTCTCTCATATCAAGAATCCTCATGGGCTCTTTACAATAAGACAGATCGGGTTCCAGTTCTAATTCCTCAAAGGTGAGTACATACATTGGGTCAGACATGTATTTCCTCAAACAGTGATACGTGGAACACATCGTGAACTTTGGAGAGACTTGGCGGCATTTCCAATTGGTAAGCTACAACCCCAATTCGCTCTATAATTTCGAAAGGTCCGATGTACCTGGGACTCAATTTACCTTTCTTACAAAAAAATATGACTCCCTTCTATGGAGATAACTTCACAAAAACATGATCACCGACTTGAAATTACAAATCTTTCCTTTGATTATCAGCATAGCTCTTCTGCCTACTTTGAGCTGCTTTGATATGGTTTTGGATTACCTTCACCTTTTCCATCGTTTCCTCCACCGGTTCCGGGTCTACAAGTTTTCTTTCACCAACGTCATCCCAATAGGTTGGTGTGCGACATCTCCTTCCGTATAACGCTTTATATTGTGCCATCTGAATACTCGAATGGAAGATATTGTTATAGGAAAATTCTACCAAAGTTAAATATTGATCCCACATACCCTGAAAGTCAAGTGAGAAGGATCTCAGAATGTCTTCTAAGGTTTGAATAGTTTGTTCTGATTATCGATCTGTTTGAGGGTGTTAGGCAGTGCTCAAATGTAGTTTAGTATCCAAGGATTTCTGAAGACTTTTCCAGAATCTTGAAGTAAAATGGGGATCACGATCAGAAATAATTAATAGAGGTACTCCATGAAGTCTCACAACTTCATCAATATATAGTCTTGCTAGACATTTCAGTGGTAGATCATCTCTTATAGAAAGAAAATGTGCTGACTTGGTAAGACGATCAATAATAACCCATATTGCATAGTTCCTTCTAGGATTCTTTGGTAGCCCCATAACAAAATCCATCGTAATATTTTCCATTTCCACTCCGGTATTGGAAGAGGTTGCATGACTCCTCCAGGCTATTGCCTTCCAGCTTTCCCTTGTTGACAAACCATATATCTTGTTACAAAATCAGAAATCTCCCTTTTCATGTTGTCCCACAAAAATTTTTCCTTCAAGTCTCTATACATTTTGGTGCTCCTAGGGTGTATAGAGAAATTGGAACTATGATAATCATCCAACAATTCCCTTTTTAGATCATGTATATCAAGAACACAAAGTCTCTTCCCGAATTTCAAAATTCCTTCTTCATACACATAGTCTCTCAATCTCCCATCATTCACAGCTTTAATCTTCTTTTGAAATTCTTCATCACCGATCTGAGAGCTCTTTAACCTTTCTAGTAAAGATGGTTTGGCAACAATTTGAAAAATTATTGATGTCTCACCTTCCATGGTAATTCCCATATCCATCTTCACTAGATCCATGATAATAGGATACCTTTCAATTCTCATCATGTTCAAAACTCCATGATATTTTCTACTCAAAGCATCTGCCACCTTATCTGACTTCCTCGGGTGGGAGTGTATCGTACAATCATAATCCTTGAGTAATTCAAGCCATCTCCTTTGCCTCATGTTGAGTTCTTTTTGTGAGAAAATATACTTCAAACTCTTGTGATCAGAATAAATCTCACATTTTTCACCATAGAGGTAGTGCATCTATACCTTCAAAGCAAAGATCACAGCTGCTAACTCGAGATCATGAGTAGGATATTTTTGCTCATGAATTTTCAACTGTCGTGATGCATAGGCAATAACCCTATCATTCTGCATAAGGAAACAACCAAGTCCTTTCTTTGATGCATCACTATAAATAATGAACCCATCATTCCCCGATGGTAGAGCCAATATAGGAGAATTGACTAATATTCTATTTAGATCATCAAAACATTCTTCACACTCTTTTGTCCAAACAAATTTAACCCCCTTACGTGTGAGCTTTGTTAATGGGTTAGCCAGTCGGGAAAATTTCTAGACGAAACGTTGATAATAACCTGGTAAACCAATAAAACTGCGTACCTCGGTTATACTCGTAGGTGCTGGCCATTCTTGGATTTCCTTGGTCTTAGAAGGATCAACAGAGATTCCATCTTTAGAGACAATATGGCCAAGAAAAGAAATCTCGTGAAGCTAGAATTCACACTTACTAAACTTCCCATATAATTAAGGACTTCTTAGAGTCTTCAGGATAATGCGCAAGTGATTTTCATGATCTTCATAGCTTTTGGAGTAAACCAAGATATCATCAATAAATACCACCAAAAAATCATCAAGATATTCCTTGAAAACTCTGTTCATTAAATCCATGAATACAGAGGGTGCATTAGTCAGCCCAAAAGGCATTGCCGTAAACATTTAATGCTCGTACCTTGTTCGAAATGCTGTCTTCAGAATGTCTTCCTTCTTCACACACAACTGATGGTATCCAGATCGATGGTTAATCTTTGAAAATTATTTATCTCCATGCAGTTGGTCAAATAAATCATTAATGAGAGGTAGGGGATACTTGTTCTTTATTATTATAGCATTGATCTCCCTGTAGATGATACATAACCTCATAGATCCATCTTTATTTTTAACAAAAAGAATAAGGGATCCCCATGGAGAAACACTAGGGTGAATAAATACCTTATTACTCAATTCCTCTATTTTTTTCTTTAGTTCATCTAATTCCACAGTGGCCATTCTATAAGGGGTCTTCGATATAGGCCTTGATCCAGGAATTGAATCAATGGAAAACTCAACTTCTTGTTCTAGAGGATGTCCATGTAAATCTTCCAAAAACACATCTACATGTTCTTTCACAATAGTTACATATTCTAATTGAACATTCCTTTCATCACCCACAGTTATTTCATTCTCTTACTCCCCAATAATTGAATTTAGTTGAGTTACTGGGGGTGGATCTAGATAAGAATTAAGTGGTGACCATTCTACTCTAAAGATAAGGTGTTCCTTATTATCATCATCAAAAATCGTAACATCCTTCTTCTAACAATAAATCTTCACATCATGGTCTGAAATCCAATCCATAACGAGGATTATATCAAACTCAATCATAGGTATGACAATGAGATTAGCAGATAAAGAACATTCATGTGCACTAATGGGGACTGATTCACAAAACGTTGTTGCAATGATACTTCCTTTTAGAGTTTTAACTGAAAACTCCCTTGATAAATCAAATTGGAAATATCTAATTTTCTTAGAAAACTGGGAAGATATGAAACAATGTGATGATCCTGAATCAAATAATGCATTTTCTAAACTTGGGGAAACTATTAAATTACCTTCCACCACATCTTTCGGAGCTTCTACCTCAGCAGTAGTGATAGTATAAGCTTGGTCTTGATCCCTTGGATTTTTCTTTGGTAAGTTCCCCTGACTCTTAAGAAATTCATTTTCATAATGTCCCATATCCCTACAATTGTATCATTAGACATCAGTAGCTTCCTTATTCCCCTTGCAATCACGAGATTGGTGGACTTTTTCACCACACTTGTAACGAACTCCCATTTCTTTTAAGCAAGTATCGGGGTGTTTCTTCCCACATTTACCACAGGATAGATATTCAACCTTTCCCTTATTCCCCTTATTTCCATTCCCAGATTGATCAGCAGATCTCTTCTTCTCTTTATTTTCTTTAAAGTCATAAGACTTAGAGAATTCCTTTTCTGTCTTGATATCACATGAGACAATGTCTTCGTACGATGAGAAGGATTGTGAGAATAATGCTCAATGGAGAAAAGGTTTTAACCCATTGAAGAAACGATCGATCTTACTTCTTGGGTTACTTATATAATCTCTAGAATACCTTTCTAACCTTGTAAAGTTATCCTCATACATTGTGACATTCTCATCCTCCTTTTGTCTTAGACTCAAAAATTGCCTTTCCATATCAACTTGATGGTCACAAGGAAAGTATTTTCCTAAAAATAGATCTTTGAACTCCCTTCATTCCATATTTGATACTTCATCTTCTTCCTTCATGTTTTGAATCAATGACCACCATTTATCAACATCTCTAGTGAGGCGATAAACATCCATGACAACTTTTTCCCTTTCACTACTCCCCAAATCCCGAAATACTTTCTCTAGGGAAATTATCCATTTCTCAGCTACTAATGGATTTGTACTCCCATTGAATTTTGGTGGTTGTTGTCTCATGAAGCGATCTAACATTGATCCTCCATGCTGTGGATCAGGGTGCTCCATACGGGTAAGGTTTTTATTCATAACCTGAGTGAGTTTTCCCAGTATGGTGATTAGTTGATTTGCACCCGTTTTATCACCAGTTCCACTATAGTTATCTTGAGGAGGAGGGAAATCCCTACATGGATTGTGTGCATTGATACGGTTTCCATTTCTTCTACTAGGTACCATTTCTAAACAATGGCATAAACTAGATCAGTTTATGAATCAAAATACATAATTCCATACTTATAAAACACTTAACATAAATTGAACTATTTATGGATATAATCCATAATCATAAAAATGTTTTCTTTGAGGAAGTATATACTCATAAACCCTTCATAATGGTTTGTAAATAAAATGAGAGTTATCCTAAGCATATCCCCCGGGAGTGTCGTAACCAAGAGTGCAGCAAGGCTTGTTGTCGTTCTCCAGTTCCTATTTGAGTCTATCTAAAAGCAGTGTTTTCAGGTTTTACCCCTTGGTACATTTGGGCCAGAGCTGCCTCTACCTTCTCATTTCTAGACAGGGATGTATTTCTCGGAAAACTCACAAAATCTCTACAATACCAAAATTATAGGATGTTCTTCCATACTAATCCTCAAAGTCCATCTTAAATCTATGTGCTCTAATCGGATTTTATCTAAATCTAGCTTCCAAGTTTTGTAATAAACTTCCTCTGATACCAACTGTAATGCCCCGACCCCAGTTAACCAGATTTGGTGCATTATTACATAACATTGTCATGATCACAAGAATGATCAAGTCTCGAAAGACCGATTAGTTTAGTAGCCTTGGAATAACTAGATACATTCATAATGTTTACATTACATCATAAAATGAAAAACTACAAAAATATAGTCTCCATAGTCCACAATCTTATCCCCTCATACTATCCCTGCAGGTCAATCATAAAATACTTCTTCACATCCTGGGAAAAATAAAACACAGAAAGGGGTGAGCTAAAATGCCCAGTAAGGATAATAATATAGCGGAAACAATCATAAATAAGAATAAACATTTAAGGCAATGTATAACTAAAAAAAGCCTTTTAAAACTTGAACATAATCATAATATGGCATAAATAAAATTAAATAATGACATATACTTATTCACATGGATATTCTACTAGTCGAATAATCACATGCAATATCAATAACCACTTTTATAATGACAGAATGCATAATGCCAGACTATCATAACCACATAGCCGAGGCCTCATGCCAAGACTACAAATAAGATTTTTTCAAGGCCTTGTGCAAAGACACTAGTTTGTCTCGTGACACCTACCGATGCATCAAGGAGCTATAGAGTGCTCCACCCGTCACTTATTAAGTCCAATGCATTCCTCATATGAACAGGTTTAAACATAACATAACAATTTGTATTAAAACTAGCATAAGAAATGTCAATACTTTCTCTATAAACCAAGAATGGTATAAAAATAACACATCCACAGTCAACATATCAAAAAACATTCAATACAATATGGAAGTTTTGTATCATAATAAATCAACTTAAATTAAGCTTAAAAGCCATCAAAGGATGTTGACATAGATGAAATCAAAACTATTTGAGATAAATATCTCTTTTTTAGAAATCATTTAAAAGTCACATAATTATAAAATAAAACATTTATTTGAAAATATTCTTATAATCTTGTAAGGGAAGCTTTGAAGATTTTTATAACGGCAGAAAATAGCCGCACCCACTGTATAAGTTAAAAAAACATTCTTACCTTAATTCTGTCAAAAAGGTTAAAAAGGACCTTGTTTGGAAAATGACAGAAAGATTCCCTTATAAACCACTTATAAAATGTCAAACAAGGGTATAAATTACTTTAACCCGTATTCTATAAAATATCAATAATTTTTTGAAATACATTTTCATGAAACATGGATATGAATGATAAAGAGGTCCCAGTAGATAATTATGTATAAACAACCTCATATAATGAAGAGATTGTGAAATAAACCATTACCGTTTACTTTTCCTTAGTTGAGGGTAGGTTAACCTTCTGTATAGTGGTGAAATAATTTTTATTAAATTATACAAGAATCATATACATTAATATGATATCATATATGATCTTTTAACATTGCTTTGTTAATAATATCTTATAATTATCGTCATTTCGGGTGTTAACTTACTCGTTTCCTTTCATAGGTTTTGTTACATAAGACAAGTTTGTTATGGATAGGATCTATCTTATTCATATACAGAATTATATCAAGTCCTTAAACATTATTTTTAATCAGAAAATGAGAATTATACTTGAATGGATACGGTGGAGAATAAATCTCATCGCATTCGTGGAGACGGCAGTCCGTACGTACTAACGAGTGAAAATATCATTCTTTTGATATTAAAATAATATATAATTGGATGGTATATAATATATACAGAATCATTATCATGTTATATTTATTATTTACATGAATTTCATATCATTATTATACCCATCCAAATAATAATTTATTGAATAACAATTACACCACGACGTGGAGACGGTAAGCCGTACGTATGCACGTATGGTGACATGTCATTCAAAGGATGGATAGAATACTGAATATGGTTGTACCATATTTATAATAAAATCACAGTATATATAATATATTGTAGTTATTATATTCGAATGGGAATAACAAAGAAAGAATAGGTTGAAGAAGAAAGGAACTTGAAAGAGGGTGGTGAAAACAATACCTCTTCTTCGGGTTCTTCCTTTTGATTTGATCAAAAGGGCTCCTGAAGTTGGATTTCTGATAAAATTAAGGCCTCTAGGTTGTATTTATGGATGTTTAGAGAGTATTTGGGCAGGGTTTGGCCGAGACAAAACGCATTGAATGTGTGAATTAGTGAGAAGGGTGAGTGCCCTTTTATAAGAGGGGTGAAGGGCACCTTTGGAAAAGCTAGAAATATTATTTTATAATAAATTAATATTCGGTTTCTAATGGCTCCAAAGTGGGTTATTTAAAGGTTAAGGTGGGGATGTGTAGAAAACCACTCAACCAATATAATATAGATAGGTTTGGGTCATTATATTAACCTTATCTTTTAGTTTAAACACTTAGTTAATTAGTTTGACACTTACCATGTCACTTTGTATTTTTATATTATATAGTTAATAAACATACTATATACCTCCACGCGACCCCCAAGTGGTCCATTAATGATACACATATCATGATATAAGTCTGTTTGCCGAACCTTATATTTTTAGGAATTGAATATCAGTTAATAATATAATATTTGTTTTAAAAACTCTTTTATGTCAATTTTGACACTATATGGAAAATTTATTTTTGTGAAAATCATAGCCGAATGATTACTTCAAAAAAAGTTAATTAAATCAATAATAACATGTCATATTAACCTCTAAAATTAGTTTAATTCATAAAAAGTCTCAAATTAAATTTATTTTGGTATTTATAATATCAATTATTCTAATATTTTATTAATTAGGTAATTACTGCATCACTATTGGGTAATAAATAAATTAAACTATTTAATGTATAAAAATTATAAATAAAATAAAATTATGTAGGAATATTTTTAGCTTTCTAATTAATATTTACAATCGAATTTATCTTATGTATAACCCTATATTAAATATGTTTTAGTAAATAAACATTGATTTTAACTCTTTTAACTCTTCTTTGAATTAAATAATAATAAATGTCCTAATCTAATCCAAGTGGACCTAAATGATAATATTTTATTCCTAAGGTTGTTTGTTTTGAGATACACTTATCCAATAGAATTAGGACATGTGTTAGGGTAACATTAAGATCATTTTTACTCTTATTTACCCTATTTACTTTTAACCCCGGTAAATAAAAGTAAAAATATACTATTCACAAAAAAATATTTTCATCTCATTGAACAAAATTTTACTCCTTGATATTAACCGTGTCTCTCGTATTTTTTGAAATTCCACTCAATGAAGCGTTAAAATTAAGTTTTATAAAAAATTCAGTTTTTTAACTACCACTTAGTGGTCTCACTATTCATCAAAAAAGTGAAGTTTTTCAGAAAAATACCAAAACATCACCCTAGGAAAATTTCGATATTCCGAATCAAAAAATGAAGTCCATTTTGAAAAATAAAATTTATAAATTTCCAAAAGTGGGTATTACTATTCATAACGGCTAGTTTGGTTGGTTGTGGTGTGTTAGAACTCGACGTTGCATACAACACACGCTATTACATTATTCAAAGAGAAGCATACCATAGAAGCTCGGGGTGTTACAGTATCCCCATAGTTCTTAGACCAAATATTTAGAGTTTTCCTTTATCTCCACACTTCATTTCCCTCATGTTTGAATTTCACAATATGATTTTATTTCACAACAAAATACCCTATAGTGATGGAATAATTCACTAATGGATCACATCCCATCTTGGGTAAACATGCTAAAGGAATCATCTTCAACATGGTAAGCCTTATGTTTTGAAAAAACATATTCACTGATTGATCCTAATTTCATTCATCCATTCTTGTTGACATGGAAGTAGAATCCATGTTTCAAAATTGTTAAATGTTCATTCTTAGCCAATATTTATCCCTCATTGAAATATGGATTCATTAAGTGATGATTTACCATCCACTCCCCCATGCATGAGAAGAATATTAATTCCCTTGGTGTTACCCTATTGTACCTTTTAGTATGTTTTCATGATAAACTATCCCTATGTAATCCTATATAACCATTCTCCCAATTTTTATAGCTTTTATTAGTTGTTGACATATCATTCTATCCTCAAAATTTTAGTCCTTATAAAAAATTATTTTGTGGCATATGTAACCTTCTATCTCCCCTTGTTTCCCACATTAGGTGTGACTCATTTATGAATTTGGAGTTGTGTTTGGATGCCTCATTAGTATAACTGATATAAACCATAAATTGCATCACTATTTAAATTGAATTGAATGGATTTCATCACTCTACATGGTATTAAACTACATGATCAACATCCATTACATATGAAATTGGATAGTAAGGTATATTCATTATTGAATGAATTAAAACTATATCATATCATGTTCCTCAACCAAGAGGATAGTCATTGTGCATTTTTTGTCTCCATCCATGCGCCACCTTTGGTTATTGTCATTTACCTTACCCTTTTTATTGAAAAAATCATATTGGAGTTCTTTTTGGGTCTTTATTATTGATAATAAAGATGAATGAATTTAAAAACCAACATACCTTGGTGTGTGAGGTTCATATTTCAATGACTAGAAAAGGTTTGGGGATATTTTTTGATGGATTGAAGAAATTTTGGATACATGTAGAGTTGATTGAACTATGTGTAAGGTTAATATTGTACATAATAAAATATTTTCAAGGTTTGTGCATATTCCCTTAAGCTTGGTACACGTCCCTCAAAGGTTGGGATGTTACCTTGTAATGTTATTTCATGTCCTCGTAAGGTTGGTACGCGTCATCATAAGGTTGGGATATTACATGGTATGGTTGATTTCGACCTTCATAAGGATGGTTTTGTATACCTATATGGTTGGTAAATAAAATTTTAAGGTTGATTCCAACCTATTTGTGGTTTTTTAAAGACACCTGTAATGATTTGAAAAGCTTTATAAGGATAAACCTGAGTTCATTGGGAATTTTATGGCTTTTTAGTAGTAGTTTATAGTATATTTTATTATTCCTAATATATGATTCTTATTGAGATCATCAAGGAGATCCAAGTTTCAAGGGATATTCAATTTAAAAAAATTATTATTTATGGGAGATTGAGCAGATTTTTTATCTATTTTTGACCATTCACACCACATAATTGAAAGAGATGGTTTCCATGTAAAGGTTTCATCATCATTAATTGAGTATATTGTTTTAGATAAACCAATGGAAATATCTATTTAAATCATTTTATTGCATGATGGGATCATTTTGAAGGGATATATTTCTGGATATGGAAGGAAATGTGTCCTATTATGAAAAAGATATTGTTTACCTATTCTATTTTTAAAAAATAATCATTTTAAAAGGAAGGTGGTTATTTTTTATAAAAGTAAGATGAAACATATTTCCAAACTAGGGAAGAAATAAAATGAAATAATGTCATATACTTATTCACATGGATATTCTACTAGTCGAATAATCACATTCAATATCAATAACCACTTTCATAATGATGGAATGCATAATGCTAGACTATCATAACCACATAGCCAAGGCCTCATGCCAAGACTACAAATAATATGTCGTCAAGGCCTTGTGCCAAGACACTAGTTTGTCTCATGAGACCTACCGATGCATCGAGGATCTATAGCGGGCTCCACCCGTCACTTATTAAGTCGAATTCATTCCTCATATGAATAGGTTTAAACACAACATAAACATTAATATTAACACTAGCATAAAAAATGTCAACACTTTCTTCATAAACCATGAATTTTATAAAAATAACACATCCACAGTCAAACATATTAAAAACCATCAATACAATATGGAGGTTTTGTATCATAATAAATCAACTCCAAATAAACTTAAAATCCATCAAAGGATATTCTACTAGTCGAATAATCACATTCAATATCAATAACCACTTTCATAATGATGGAATGCATAATGCCAGACTATCATAACCACATAGCCAAGGCCTCATGCCAAGACTACAAATAATATGTCGTCAAGGCCTTGTGCCAAGACACTAGTTTGTCTCATGAGACCTACCGATGCATCGAGGAGCTATAGCGGGATCCACCCGTCACTTATTAAGTCGAATAAATTCCTCATATGAATAGGTTTAAACACAACATAAACATTCATATTAACACTAGCATACAAAATGTCAATACTTTCTTCATAAACCATGAATTGTATAAAAATAACACATCCACAGTCAAACATATTAAAAACCATCAATACAATATGTAGGTTTTGTATCATAATAAATCAACTCCAAATAAACTTAAAATCCATCAAAGGATGTTGACATAGATGAAATCAAAACTCTTTTTAGAGAAATATCTCTTCCTATTTTAAAATCATTTAAGAGTCACATAATTATAAAATAAAACATTTACTTTGAAAATTTTCTTATAATATTGTAAGGGAAGCTTCAAAGATTTTATAATGGCGGAAAATATCTGCACCCTATATATAAGTTAAAAAAACATTCTTACCTTAATTCAGTCGAAAAGGTTAAAAAGCACCTTGTTTGGAAAACGACGGAAAGATTACTTTATAAACCTCTTATAAAAAGTCAAACAAGGGTATAAATGACTTTAACCCATAATCTTTTAAATAGTAAAAATGTTTTGAAATACATTTTTATGAAACATGGATGTGGATGATAATGAAATCCCAGTAGATTATTACGTATAAACAATCTTGGATAATGAAGAGATTGCGAAATAAACCCTTACCTTGCACTTTTCCTTGGTTGAGGGTAGGTTAACTTCCTGTATAATTGTGAAATAATTTTTATTAAATTATAAAAGAATCATATAAATTAATATGATATCATATATGATCTTATAACATTTCTTTGTTAATAATATCTTAGAATTATCATCGTTTTGGGTGTTAACTTCCCCGTTTTATTTTATACGTTTTGTCACATAAGCCGTGTTTGTTATGGATAGGTTGTATCTTATTCATATCCAGAATTATATCAAGTCCTTAAACATTATTTTCAATCATCAAATGAGAATTATACTTGAATGGATACGATGGAGAATGAATCGCATCGCGTTTGTGGATTACACATCATTATTATACCCATCCAAATAATAATTTTTTGAATAACAATTACACCATGACGTGGAGACGGTAAGCCGTACGTACGCACGTATGGATACATGTCATTAAAAGGATGTATAGAATAATGAATATGGTTGTACCATATTTATAATAACATCACTGTATATATAAGATATTGGAGTTATTTTTTTATAATGGGAATAACAAATAAAGAAGAAGTTGAAGAAGAAAGGAACTTGAAAGAGGGTGGTGAAAACATTACCTCTTCTTCGGGTTCTTCCTTTTGATTTGATCAAAAGGGCTCGTTAGGTTGGCTTTCTGATAAACTAAGGCCTCTAAGTTGAATTGAGGGAATTTTAGAGAGTATTTGGGCAGGGATTGGCTGAGAAAAAAGGCTTTGAATGTGTGAATTAGTGAGAAGGGGGAGTGCCCTTTTATAAGAGGGGTGAGGGGCACCTTTAGAAAAGCTAGAAATATTATTTTATAATAAATTAATATTCGGTTTCTAATAGCTCCAAAGTGAATTATTTAAAGGTTATGGTGGGGATGGGTCAAAAACCACTCAACCAATATATTATAGGCAGGTTTGGGTTATTATATTAACCTTATCTTTTAGTTTTAACTCTTAGTTAATTAGTTTGACACGTACCATGTCACTTTTTATTTTTATATCATATAGTTAATAAACTTACTATATACCTCCAAGCGACCACCAAAGTGGTACATTAATGATACACCTATCATGATATACGTCTCTTGGCCGAACCTTAGATTTTTAGGAATTGAATATCAATTAATAATATAATATTTGTTTTAAAAACCCTTTTATGTCAATTTTGACACTATTTGGAAATTTGATTTTTGTGAAAATCATAACAGAATGATTACTTCTAAAAAAGTTAATTAAATCAATCATAACATATCATATTAACCTATAAAATTAGTTTAATTCATATAAAGTCTCAAATTATATTTATTTGGGTATTTATAATATCAATTAGTTCAATTTTTCACTATTATGGTAATTACTGCATCATCATTGTGTTATTAATATATTAAATTATTTAATGTCTAAAAATTATAAATAAAATACCATTATTTAGTAAATTTTTTTATCTTTCTAATAAATATTTAAAATAGAATTTATCTTATGTATAACTCTATATTAAAAATGTTTTAGTAAATAAACTTTGATTTTAACTCTTTTAACTCTTCTTGAATTAAATAATAATATATGTCCTAATCTAATCCCAGTGGACCTAAATGATTATATTTTATTCTTAAGGTTGTTTTTGGTCGAATTAAGATTATCTAATAGAATTAGGAAATGTGTTAAGATAATATTAATATCATTTTTACCCTTAATTACCCTATTTACTTTTAACACTGGTAAATAAAAGTAAAAAGTTACTATTCACCAAAAATTATTTTCAGCTCATTGAACCAAATTTTAATCCTTGATATTAACCATGTCTCTCAGATTTTCCAAATTCCACTCACAGAAGTGGTAAAATTATGTTTTATGAAAAATTCAGTTTTTTAACTACCACTTAGTGGTTTCACTATTCATCAAAAAATGATGTTTTTCAGAAAAATACCAAAAATTCACCCTAGGCTAATTTTGATATTCCATATCCAAAAATGAAGTCCATTTTGAAAAATAAAATTTCTAAATTTCTAAAAGTGGGTATTACTATTCATAATGACTAGTTTGATTGGTTGTGGTGTGTTAGAACTCGATGTTGCATACAACACACGCTATTGCATTATTCAAAGAGAAGCATACCATAGAAGCTTGGGGTGTTAAATTCTCCCCTCCTTCAAATAATTTCGCCCTAAAAAATTCTAGAATAATACCACATGAAAAGACTCGAGTGGTTCTTCATCATAAGTTTCTCGGGTTCTCACCTTGCCTATTCCATCATATGGTTTCTCCATAAGACTTTTACTAGACGAGTCGTCCAGTTTCTCAGTACTTGTTCTCTTGTATCAAGAATCCTAACGAGATATTTGCAATAAGACATATCGAGTTCCAATTCTAATTCCTCATAGGTGAGTACATGCGTTGGGTCAGGCATGTATTTCCTCAACAGAGATACGTGGAACACATCGTGAACTTTGGAGAGACTTGGTGGCATTGCAAATCGGTAAGCTACAGCCCCAATTCGTTCTAGAATTTCAAAAGTTATGATGTACATGGGACTCAATTTACCTTTCTTACCAAAATGTATGACTCCCTTCCGTAGAGATACCTTCAAGAAAACATGATCACCGACTTGAAATTCCAAATCTTTCCTTTGATTATCGTCATAGATCTTCTGCCTACTTTGAGCTGCTTTGATATGGTTTTCGATTACATTAACCTTTTCCATCATTTCCTCCACCAGTTCTAGGCCTACAAGTTTTATTTCACCAACGTCATCCCAACAGGTTGGTGTGCAACATCTCTTTCCGTATAACACTTCATATGGTGCCATCTGAATACTTGAATGGAAGGTATTGTTATAGAAAAATTCTACCAGAGGTAAATATTGATCCCACATACCCTGAAAGTCATGCGAGTAGGATCTCAACATGTCTTCTAAGGTTTGAATAGTCCGTTCTGATTGTCCATCTATTTGAGGGTGGTAGGCAGTGCTCAAATGATGTTCAGTATCCAGGGATTTCTGAAGACTCTTCCAGAATCATGAAGTAAAATGGGGATCACGATCAGAAACAATGGATAGGGGTACTCCATGAATTATCACCACTTCATTAATATATAGTCTTTCTAGACGTTCTAGTGGTAGATCTTCTCTTATAGCATGAAAATGTGCTGACTTGATAAGACGATCAACAATAACCCATATTGCATCGTTCTTTCTAGGAGTCTTTGGTATCCCCATGACAAAGTCCATCGTAATATTGTCCCATTTCCACTCCGGTATGGGAAGAGGTTGCATGACTCCTCCAGGATGTTTCCTTCCAGCTTTCACTTGTTGAAAAAGCATACATCTTGACTCAAAATCAACAATCTCCCTCTTCATGTTGTCCCACCAAAAATTTCCTTCAAGTCTCTATACATTTTGGTGCTCCAAAGGTGTATAGAGAAATTGGACCTATGAGCATCGTCCAACAATTCCCTTTTTAGATCATGTATATTGGGAACACAAAGTCTCTTCCCAAATTTCAAAATTCCATCTTCATAGACAAAGTCATTCAATATCCCATCATTCATATCTTTAATATTCATTTGAAATTATTCATCATCGGTCTGAGAACTCTTAATCCTTTATAGTAAAGATGGTTTGGAAACCAATTTAAAAAGCACTGATGTTTCACCTTCCATGGTTATTCCCATGTCCATATTCTCTGGATCCATGAAAATTGGATCCCTTTCAATTCTCATATTGTTCAAAACTCCATGATCTTTTCTAATCAAAACATCTTCCACCTTGTTTTCATTCCTTGGGTGGTAGTGTATCATACAATCATAATCCTTGAGTAATTCAACCCATCTCCTTTTCCTCATGTTGAGTTCTTTTTGTGAGAAAATATACTTCAAACCCTTGGGATCAGTATAAATCTCAATCTGTCACCATAGAGGTAGTGCCTCCATATATTCAAAGCAAATATCACTGCTTCTAACTCGAGATCATGAGTAGGATAGTTTTGTTGATAAATTTTCAACTGTCGTGATGCATAAGAAGTAACCCTATCATTCTGCATAAGGACACAACCAAGTCCTTTCTTCGATGCATCACTATAAATAAGGAACCCATCATTCCATGATGACAAAGTCAATATAGGATCATTGACTAATCTTCTATTCAGTTATTCGAAACATTATTCACACTCTTTTGTCCAAACAAATTTAACCCCTTTACGTGTGAGATTTTTTATTGGGTTAGCCAACCAGGAAAAATTCTGGACGAAACGTCAATAATAACCTGTTAAACCAATAAAAATATGTACCTTAGTTATACTCGTAGGTGCATGCCATTCTTGGATTTCCTTGGTCTTATAAGGATCAACAGAGATTCCATCTTTAGAGACAATATGGCCAAGAAAAGAAATCTCCTGAAGCCAGAATTCACACTTGCTAAACTTCCCATATAATTCATGTCTTCTCAGAGTCTTCTAGATAATGCGCAAGTGATTTTCATGATCTTCATAGTTTTTGGATTATACCAAGATATCATTAATAAATACCACCAAAAATTCATCGAGATATTACTTGAAAATCTATCCATCAGATCCATGAATACAGAGGGTGCATTAGTCAATCCAAAAGGCATTACTGTAAACTCGTAATTCCCGTACCTGGTTCAAAATGATGTCTTTAGAATGTCTTCTTTCTTCACACACAACTAATGGTATCCAGATCGAAGGTCAATCTTTGAAAAGTATTGAGCTCCAGGTAGTTGGTCAAATAAATCATCAATGCGAGGTAGGGAATACTTTTTCTTTATTGTTATAGCATTGATCTCCCTGTAGTCGATACATAACCTCATAGATCCATCTTTCTTTTTAACAAAAAGAACAGGGGCTCTCCATGGAGAAACACTAGGGTGAATAAATACCTTATTACTCAATTACTCTAGTTGTTTTTTAGTTCAACTAATTCTACAGTGGCCATTCTATAAGTGGCCTTTGATATATGCCTTGATCCAAGAATTAAATCAATGGAAAACTCAACTTCTCGTTCTAGAGGAAGTCCAGGTAAATCTTCCGAAAACACATTTACATATTCTTTCATAATTGGTACATCCTCTATTTGAACATTCCTTTTCACACCCACTGTAATTTCATTCTCTTTCTCCCCAATAATTGAATTTAGTTGAGCTACTGGGGGTGGATCTAGATAAGAATTAGGTGGTGACAATTCTGCTCTAAAGATAAGGTGTTCCTTATCATCATCATCAAAAATCATAACCTCCTTCTTCTTACAATAAATCTTCGCAACATGGTCTGAAATCCAATCCATACCAAGGATTATAACAAACTCAATCATAGGTATGCCGATGAGATCAGCGGATAAAAAACATTTATGTGCTCTAATAGGGACTGATTCACAAAACTTTGTTGCAATGATACATTCCTTAGGAGTTTTAACTAAAAACTCCCTTGTTAAATGATATTGGAAATATCTAATTTTCATAGAAAACTGGGAAGATATGAAACAACGTGATGATACAGAATCAAATAATGCATTTTCTAAACTTGAGGAAACCATTAAATTACCTACCACCACGTCTTTTGGAGCTTCTACCTCAGCAGTAGTGATAGCATAAGCTTGGCCTTGATCCCTTGGCCTTTTCTAAGGTAAGTTCCCCTGACTCCTAGGACATTCATTTGAATAATTTCCCATCTCCCTGCAATTGTAGCGTTGGACATCAGTAGCTTCCTTCTTCCCATTGCAATCACGATCTTGGTGGCCTTTTTCACCACACTTGTTACAGACTCCCATTCCCTTTAAGCAAGTACCAGGGTGTTCTTCCCACATTTACTACAGGATTGATATTCATTTTTTCCTTCTTCCCCTTATTTCCATTTCCAGATTGATCAGCAGATCTCTTTTCCCTTACTTTTCTTTAAAGTCATAAGACTTAGAGAATTCCTTTTCAGTCTTGATAACACGTGAGGCAATGTCTTCGTACGACAAGAAGGATTGTGAGACTAGTGCTCGACAGAGAAATGGTTTTAACCCATCAAAGAAATGATCAATATTACTTCTTGGGTTATGTATATAATCTCCAGAAAACCTTGATAACCTCGTAAAGTTAGCCTCATACTTTGTGACATTCTCATCCTCCTTTTGTCTCAGACTCAGAAATTGCCTTTCCATATCAGCTCGATGGTCACGAGAAAAGTATTTTTCTAAAAATAGATCTTTGAACTCCCTCTATTCCATATTTGATAATTCATCATATTTCTTCATGTTTTGAATCAATGACCACCACTGATCAGCATCTCTAGTGAGGCGATAAACTGCCATGACAACTTTTTCCCTTTCACTACTCCCCAAACCCTGAAATATTTTTTCTAGGGAACTTATCAATTTCTCAACTACTAATGGATTTTTACTCCCATTGAATGTTGGTGGTTGCTTCCTCATGAAGTGATCTAACATTGATCCTCCACGTTGTGGATCAGGGTGCTCCATATGGGTAAGGTTATTATTCATAACTTGATTGAGTTGTCCCAGTATGGTGATAATCTGATCAGCACCAGTTGTATCACCAGCTCCACTATAATTATCTTGAGCAGACGGTAAATCCCTACATGGAGTGCATGCATTGATACAGTTTCCATTTCTTCCACTAGGTTCCATTTCTAAACAATGGCATAAACTAGATCAGTTTATAAATCAAAATACATAATTCCATACTTATAAAACACTTAACATAAATTGAACAATTTATGGAAATAATCCATAATCATAAAAATGTTTTCTTTGAGGAATTAGATACTCATAAACCCTTCATAATGATTTGTAAAGAAAATGAGAGTTATCCTAAGCATGTCCCCCATGAGTGTCCTAACCAAGAGTGCAGCAAGGCCCGTTGTTGTGCACTAGTTCCCATTCGAGTCTAGCTCAAAGCGGTGTTTTCAGGTTTTACTCCTAGGTACATCTGTGCCAGAGCCGCCTCTACCTGCTCGTATCCAGAAAAGGATGTATTGCTCGTAAAACTCAAAAAATATATACAATACCAAAATTCTAGGAAGTTCTTCTATACTAATCCTCAAAGTCCATATTAAATCTATGTGCTCTAATCAGAGTTTATCTAAATCTAGCTTCCATGGTTTTTACTAAACTTCCTCTATTACCAACTATAACACCCCAACCCCAGTTACCCAGAGTTAGTACATTATTAAATAACATTTGTATGATCATAAGAAAGATCAAATCTCGAAAGAATGATTGGTTTAGTAGACTTGGAAACACTAGATATATTTATAAGTCTTACATTACATCATAAAAATGAAAACTACAACAACATAGTCTCCATATTACATACTCATGTCCCCACATACTATCCCTACAGGTCATTCATAAATTACTTCTTCACATCCTGGGAAAAATAAAACATTGAAAGGGGTGAGATCAGAAGCTCAGTAAGGATAACAATATAGCGGAAACTTTCATAAATAAACATAAAAATTTAAGGCAATGTATAACTAAAACAAAAGCCTTTTAAAATTTAACTTCCACATAATATGGCAAATATATAATGGAATAATGCTATTTACTTCTTCACATGGATATTCTACTAGTAAAATAATCACATGCAATATCAATAACCACTTTCATAATGATGGAATGCATAATGCCAGACTATCATAACCACATAGCCAAGGCCTCGGGCTAAGACTAAAAATAAAATTTTATCAAGGCCTTGTGCCAAGCCACTAGTTTGTCTCATGAGACCTATCGATGCATTGAGGAGCTAGAGCGGGCTCCACTCGTCACTTATTAAGTCCAATGCATTCCTCATATGAAGAGGTTTAAACACAACATAAACACTCGTATTAAAACTAACATACGAAATGTAAATACTTTCTTCAAAAACCATGAATGGTATAAAAATTAAACATCCACAGTCAAACACATCACAAAACCATCAATACAATATGGAAGTTATTTATCATAATAAATCAACTCCAAATAAATTTAAATCCATCAAAGGATGTTAACATAGATGAAATAAAAACTCTTTTTAGAGAAATATCTCTTCCTATTTTGAAATCATTTAAGAGTCACATAATTATAAAATAAAACATTTACTTTGAAAATTTTCTTATAAGCTTATAAGGAAAGATTAGAAGATTTTATAACGGCAGAAAATATCCGCACCCACCGTATAAGTTAAAAAACATTCTTACCATAATTCTGTTTAAAAGGTTAAAAAGAACCTTGTTTGGAAAACGACAGAAAGACTACTTTATAAACCTATTATAAAAAGTAAAATAAGGGTATAAATGACTTTAACCCATATTCTTGTAAATATTAAAAATGTTTTGAAATACATTTTTAAGAAACATGGATGTGGATAATAAAGAAATCCCAGTAGATTATTACATATAATCAACCTCGGATAATGAAGAGATTGTGAAATAAACCCTTACCTTGTACTTTTACTTGGTTAAGGGTAGGTTAAACTCTGGAATAATGGTTAAATAATTGTTATTAAATTATACAAGAATCATATACGTTAATATGATATCATATATTATCTTTTAACATTGCTTTGTTAATAATATCTTAGAATTATCGTCGTTTCGGTTGTTCACTTACTCGTTTTCTTTAATATGTTTTGTTACATAAGCCAGGTTTGTTATGGATAGGTTGTATATTATTCATATCCATAATTATATCAAGTCCTTAAACATTATTGTTAATCATCAAATGAGAATTATACTTGAATGGATACGATGGAGAATGAATCTGATCGCGTTTGTGGAGATGGTAGTCTGTACATACGCACGAGCAAAAATATCATTCTTTCAATATTAAAATAATATATAATTGGATGGTATATCATATATACAGAATCATTATCATTTTATATTTATTATTTACATGAATTACACATCATTATTATACCCATCCAAATAATAATTTATTGAATAACAATTACACCACGACGTGGAGACGGTAAGCCGTACGTACGCACGTATGGTGACATGTCATTAAAAGGATGGATAGAATACTTAATATGGTTGTACCATATTTATAATAACATCACTGTATATATAAGATACTGGAGTTATTATTTTAGAATGGGAATAACAATGAAAGAAGAAGTTGAAGAAGAAAGGAACTTGAAAGAGGGGGGTGAAAACATTACCTCTTCTTCAGGTTCTTCCATTTGATTTGATCAAAAGGGCTCCTTAGGTTGGCTTTAGGATCAAACTAAAGCCTCTATGATGAAGTGAGTGAAGTTTATAAAGTACTTGGGTAGGGGTTGGCCGATCCAAAAGGCTTTGAATGTGTAAATTTGTGAGAAGGGGGAGTGCCCTTTTATAAGAGGGGTGAGGGGCACCGTTGGAAAATCCAGAAATATTATTTTATAATAAATTCATATTCGGTTTCTAATGGCTCCAAAGTGGATTATTTAATGTTTAAGGTGAGTATGGGTCAAAACCACTCAAAAAATAGAATTTAGACAGGTTTGAGTTCTTATATTAACCTTATCTTTTAATTTTAACTCTTAGTTAATTAGTTTGACACTTACCATGTTACTTTGTATTTTTATATTATATAGTTAATAAACATACTACATACCTCCAATAGACCCCCAAGTGGTCCATTAATGATACACCTATCATTATATAAGTCTCTTGGCCGAACCTTATATTTTTAGGAATTGAATATCAATTAATAATATAATATTTGTTTTAAAAACTCTTTTATGTCAATTTTGACACTATTTGGAAAATTGATTTTTGTGAAAATCATAACAGAATTATTACATCGAAAAAAGTTAATTAAATCAATAATAACATTTCATATTAACCTATAAAATTAGTTTAATTCATAAAAAGTCTCAAATTATATTTATTTGGGTATTTATAATATATATTATTTTTATTTTTCACTATTATGGTAATTACTACATCATCATTTTGTCAAAAATAAAACAAATTATTTAATATCTAAAAATTATAAATAAAATACCATTATGTATGAAATATTTTTATCTTTCTAATTAATATTTACAATCGAACTTATCTTATTTATTACCCTATATTAAAAAAATTTAGTAAATAAACATTGATTTTAACTCTTTTAACTCTTCTTTGAATTAAATAATAATAAATGTCCTAATCTAATCCAAGTGGACCTAAATGATAATATTTTATTCCTAAGGTTTTTTTGGGTCGAATTAAGCTTATCCAATAGAATTAAAACATGTGTTAGGGTAATATTAATATCATTTTTTCCCTTAATTACCATATTTACTTTTAACCATGGTAAATAAATGTAAAAAGTTACTATTCTTTGAAAATTATTTTCATCTCATTGAACCACATTTTACTCCATGATATTAACCGTGTCTATCGGATTTTCGAAATTTCACTCACAAAAGAGGTAAAATTATGTTTTATGAAAAATTCAGTTTTTTAACTACCACTTAGTGGTTTCACTATTCATCAAAAAATGAAGTTTTTCAGAAAAATACCAAAAATTCACCCTAGGATAGTTTCGATATTCCGAATCCAAAAATGAAGACCATTTTGAAAAATAAAATTTATAAATTTCCAAAAGTGGGTGTTATTATTTATAACGGCTAGTTTGATTGGTTGTGGTGTGTTAGAACTCGATGTTGCGTACAACACACGTTGTTGCTTTATTCAAAGAGAAGTGTACTGTAGAATCTTGGGGTGATAAAATGTGTGACATAAACTTCGATTTAAAAAGGTGAAATTGATAGTGTAAATTGTATCTTCTCATGAATAGTGTTTTATCTTGGCTTGTTTATATGATCTGCATGATTTATGAACTTGAAAGTTGTTTGATCATAATGCGGGAAGCTCGGGTAGCTAGGAAGGTGGACTATCCTAGTGGGATAGTGATCCTATGGTGAATTAGACCCTATTTAACATACCTGGATTGACGACTACAACACTAACTAAACATACGAATGACTTAGGGTCATGGTTTCTAAACCACAGTTACTGAGGGTCATGGTTCTAAGCCACTGTTACTAAGGGTCGCGGTTTCTAATCCACATTTACCAAGGGTAATGGTTTCTAAGCCACATTTTCAGAGGGTTGTGGTTTCTAAGCCACGTTTTACCTGGACTCGAAGATCTAGGTACCCATTCTAGCTAACACCCATGAGGCCTCTCCAACATTTGGTGCTCCTTGGTTACTTTACACTCATTGGTGTGCAACTTTGGTTATTTTTAAAATTAAGTGTGTGTGTGTTTTAATTTAAGTTGATCCATTTTAAAATATTTTCCTTAAACATATTTTCTTTGAAACTATTCAAGTATATAATTATTTTCTTTAATTATAATTGTGAATGTATTTTGAATTTAATAATTATCTGTGGAACCTTTTTTTAGTGGCATCCTACTGGGATCTTGGATCACACCCTACAAACACATTTGGGTGAATGTAGATCTTGTTTCTTTTGTATTCTAGGTGGAGGCATCGGGATTTGTGATGATGGTCCGAGTTGTAGTGGGTTTTCACATATAGGCTGGTGGTGGGGACTTGGGGATGTGACTCCTCATATCGCACGGGGTTTTGAGTTGGAGTTTTAGTTTTCCTCTTGTTGTAGTCTCTTTGGGGTTTTTAGTTCAAGTTGTAAACTTTAAATCTGAACCTAGTATAAGGTTCTGTTTGGTTGCCTGATTTTAGTTTTAATTTATTCATCTTGATTTTTTTATATTTATTTATTCGGGAAAATCAATCAAATTTTTTTTTCGATACTCAGGCACCTGTGCCGGTCCGTGGGGATCGAGAACTCCCTTTGGGCCTTGCCACAGACTGGGTCAGGAGTCAGTTTGATGGAGACCCGAATTGGTTCATGAAAAAATGGTATCAGAGGATGTTTTTTTTCTTATTATTTGGGGTTTTAGGTAGATTGAGGATAATACTAACAGTACTCTAGGGGTAGGTGTGGGAAGAGTGCCGCAAACTCTTATTCGTTCTAATCCTCAAGTAACTAGGTGTAGTCTGGTTTCTACATTTTTTACTATGGTCTGTGTAGATGGGGGATATCAGTAAGAGTTAATCGGTACTACATGTGGTCTCACTTGGAGTAGAGACCCATGTGGTTCCTGAGAGTAAGGTTCGACATTCATAGTGGTTGGCGCTTTCCTAGGGAATGGTTTGCTAAACCATGTAGTCGGGTTAGGAACGACCACTAGTTCTCCATCCAGGTGCTTTAGAGTTCATTATGTCTTGCTTCAGTTTTGGGTTGGCATAAAGGGGTTTTTTTAAAAGGGGAGAAGACTTTGGGGTTTCTCTTATTTTCTCTTTCTCTGAGTTTGACATGATTATGGGGGTGTGTTTCATTTAAAAATTGTTTCTGAAATTTGGAATTTAATTTTTCAAAGTAGAATTTCTATATTAACTTCTTGGGTTATTTGAAATTGAAGTGATTTATTTTTCAAGTGGGATTTTTTTGAAAATTTATCGTGAAATTTTGAAAGGGTTTTGGAACAATGTGTTTTTAGAATATCAGGAATGCTTTTTTTTTTGAAAGAGGAAGTGCCTTTTTTGGTCTGGTGGTATTCCTATGGGTGATCGTGTGTGCATGTGGATGTGATTAATGGAATGCTGGCAGATCATGTGGATGGGTTCTTGGGTGGTATGAAAATGAATATTTTTGAGGCATCATGGAATATCCGTGGTGAGTGATTGATTTCTAAGGATACTTCTTATTTCCAGAAAAGTGGGTTTTCTCTAAAATGGGTTTTTGTGATTAAATGGTTTTTGAATTGTAAAATGGTTTGGAGTCTGGAGTGAATGTGAGGGGTTCAAAAGGGATATTGGTATGTGTTGTACTGTGCTCGGTTTTTCAAATGGGTGTTTTCTTAGAAAAACAATTGATGTTTTAAATTGGAATTATTTGGATTTTGTGTCTAGAATGTGCATGTTTTTTTGGAGAGGTGATTGTTTTTTTGGAAGGATAGTTTTTTGTTTTTGGTTCAGGATATACCCCCTAGATAGGTCCCATGGGTTTCCAGTAGGTATCTCAATTCTTGGATCAGCTGAGACTCTCAGCGGAGTGATGAAGTTGGGTTCTTCTCGAATGTGTCAGTTGTTTGTAGGTGTTGAGGTTAGTTGAATATTATTGAGTGTATTGGGATTGTTTGGAGTGTCTCCGATTTTTGAGGGACTCCAAAAGTTGTGTGAGTGTAAGTTGTCTCGAGTACGTCTGGTTGAGTGATACTAGACCAGAAAATGTGGATTGTTTTGTTTTGATTGCGAATGAGGATGCCTTAAGTGATCCTAAATACTAGCTCCATCCCATAGTTGTACCTAAGGAAGTGAATTCAACGGGGATTGGTGGTTCTCATAGGTTCTCGACTAGTCAACAGGTGGAGAAGGAGGTGTTTTGACCATTCTGATGAAATAATTTCATGTTACGTAGAGGTTGTGTGGAAAAATCAGTCTATTGCTCGTAATAGTTGTTGGTCTTTTTCATATTGTGGTAAGTGGAGGTTCCCCATATTATGAGGAGTGTAGAAAAAAGTTACATGTTATTGGAGTGCTCCTTCCCTTAGTTTTCATCACGTTTTTGATAGGACACCCAATCACTTATCTATAGTGTGGTTAGTCAGGCACCCTAATTCGTTTTCTACAATTATCAGTTGGTATGTAGATGGCATGGCCTCTTGGGAGACGAGGAGAAGTATGTTGGTTGCTCTTCTAGTGGAGGAAGTTCTAGTCAGAGGTTGTAAGATTATGACTGTGAGGCAGTAGATGCTTCAAACATCAGGGCCCCAACCATTGGTCTCGTGGTGAAGCTTTCATGCAGTCGAAACTCATCAAATGTGGGATGGGTTTGGTCTGACTTAAGTCCACAGTGATGGGATGGGGAAGACTTAAATTTCCCTATTGTGTTATCTTATCTGAATACTTCATATCTGTAGTGAGGGGCTTGAATCCCTTGTCTATTTGTTGTGGAATTAATAATGTGACTTCCTCTTGGGCTCTAAAGAGGTTCAGAAAATCCATATTCTTGTAAAGCCAGTGGGTGTGCTCTATGGAAATTATTGTGGATTGTTAGGGATCAAAATTGTATTAATTTCAAATATTCTCATGTATTGTGGGATTGACACATGCTTGTCCATTCTTCTGCGAGGTTAGGGGTTTCTTCTATCATAACCATCTCATGTGGTGGAGTATTGGCCAGTATAGGAATCATCTATGTAGGTTAGGCCATGTTGGTGGGTTCTTGATAAAGAGTTCAGTCCGTATCGCTCAAAGTAAAATGGGAATGCCTGTGCAGGTGTCGTGGTGTTAGGAAAATTCTAAAATGGTGGGGAGACCCATTGGGGGTCTCACCGACATCTCCTCTTGTGTTGGTTTGGTCTAACATAGGGTGTTTTGAGGGCCAAGCCAGCGTTAGATGTTTGTCTGGGTTTGTGAGTTGTTTTTGTTCGGAGATCTAATGTTTGAAAAAAATATGAATATTGTGGGGAGACCACTATTGGATGAGCTTGTGGAAAACTCTATTTTCTAAGTGCGCTTTACGGGGAAATCCCTTAATTTTTTATCCACCCATCCTTGACCATGGTAATTGGTTAACATGGGTAGTGGGTCAATTGATGAGTGTTCTTGGAGATCTCGAGTGGCCTTATTGATCACTATGTTAGGGGTCAGGGTGTTCCATGTTTTAGTTGTGTTTGGAGGTGAATTCATTGCTGTTGGTTATTTTTCTTGGTTATTCTTGTTTTGAGATCTTTGTATTTTCATGTCATGGTTCTTTCAAATGTTGGGTATTCAGGTGATTAAGTTTTTGTTTTAGATGTCTTTGAGTTCTTTCAGGGAATATTTGGTTGAAAAAGTAATTTTGGGACATTATGGGGGTATAAAGTGTCATGGTGGGGAGAATTTTCACACCCCCACTGAAGCTTTGTTTTATTTTAATTATTTTCGGTCTCATTTTTGAGCTACAGGTTGAGTCAGATTTTTTTAGAAGAAATTTGGGTTCATATACGGGTGTGCGGCCATACATGTGACCATGTGTAGTACCCAACCTTAAAAATAGAATGTTTTATTATTAAATTTATTATTACATGGGTGTGTGACATTGCCCGTGACTATGGATGCATCTATGCGGGTTGTCCAGACTCAATAATTAATGCAATTATTTTTACGACTGGTTTTATTATTTTAGTTTTATTATTAGTATTATTATTATTTAAGTAATATTTCAATTAAGTTATTATTAATATTATTTAATTTAATATTTTAATTAGTTAGATAACAATAAATTATTATAATGGTTATAAAGTTTTCAGCATTTATTTATAATGTTATTACTACAATTATTAATTTTGTCAATATTTTAATTACGATATAATTATTTTTAAGTTATTGTTATAAAAAAATTTAACATTAAATTTTTACCACTAATATTTATATTATTACTGTAAATATATTATTAAATCAGTATAATTATTAAAATATTTATAGTATAAATGAATTTAAATTTTCTTTTTGGTGTTATTTTATTTCTTTTTCTTTTTTTTCATCCTTTCTTTTTTTCTTCTTTCCTCTTCTTCCTTCCCCCTATTCCCGTCACGACTGTAGCTCCCCCCAAAACCCTAACTGTGACACTCCTTTCTCCCTCCCTCCTTCTCACTAGACCTCCCTCCTCGATTTCCCTCCGCCGCACGCACCCAGCCTCTCCATGTCAAGACAGCCCCACCGACCCAATTCCCCGGCACCCTAGTCGGCCTCCTCTGGTGCACCGAACCAGGAACATACCACCTCCCTACTACCTATTAAAAAATTCACCCTCTTCCTCACCGGACACCCATGCTTCCTCTTTCCTCACTAGACAACCACACCGTGCCCTCCCTTGGCCAGTCCCCTCTTTCGTACGTGGACCCTCCAACAACCTCCCTAGCGCACGAGTCACCTCTGACACCTCTCCGTCATTCTCTGTTAGCTTCTCGTACCCTCACTGTAGGTGAATTTTTCTTTGTCCGGTTGATCTCATACCCTGATAGTTTATCAGGTTAGGGTTTAATGTGGATTTGGTTTAGTTTCAATGTTTTGGGTTTGATTACTTGAAGAATGGTTCGCTTTAGATCATTTTAGGAATGATGGTCATGTAGATGGAGTTTTTCCCCAAGATCGCGAAGTTTTCTACATAACGATAGGTGGTTCTATGTTTAATTATTATTTTATTAATTAATTTCAATTTTAATTAATTTAGCGTGTTATTTAAATATTTTTTGTAGTGAGAAGTTGATTTTATTTGAAGCTTGATATGTATTGAAATTATTTAGTAGCGTTCCAATATCATGTTTGTTCTTTTTGCTGAAATATCATATCTAGTTAATTGTCTATGATTTTTAAATTTTTTAGTTAGATTACTAATCAGGTTTTTTTTTACAAATTTAATTTTTACTAGAGTTTAAGTATGTTTTTAATGTGTTTATCAGTGTGTTTACAGGATATGAGTATGTTGTTGCTGTGAAAACCCATGTCGAACTGTTTACTAGTGTTTTATAAATAGTTCAGTTACTTTTTTAGGATGTGAAAAGGGTGAAATTGGTGTTTTGGGGTAGAGTCCGTATGAATTTTGTCTTAAATGATTATTTGAGTGGTTTTTTGGTTTTTAAGCCTTGCAGTGTATTTTTAAATGGTTTGGAAAGTTTTTTTGGTGATTTGATTATCTATATTAATGGTCTTTTTAACTGTGAGGGTGGTTTCTTTAGTAGAGTTCATGATGTAGATTGTGCTCCTAAGGTGTTGTTGTGTGCGCGTTGTCATGTAAGGGGGTTTTCCTTAGTCTGGTGCGTAAAATTTTTAATCTTTATAATTTATTTATGAAAATTTTAATAGTTTTACTAAATAATTATTAAGGGTGAAAAATGGTATTGGTTGAATTGTGTAAAGGTTTTTTGTTTTTAAATTAATGTGATGTATGTTTAAATTATTTAATAAATTCTTATAATGGTTTTCTTGACTATGAAAGTGCTTCCTTTGATTGCACAATAGTTTTAATTGGTTGTGTAAGTAATGTAGATTTAGTTTTGAAATATTTTTCAGGTGCATAATATTTTTAGATGGCTTATTAAATTATGATAATGATGTGAAATGTTTTTGAATAATGTTTTAGTGTGTGACTTATTTAAAAATAGCATTTGTGTGGGTAAGTTGTGGTTTTTTTAATTATAAGTGTATTTTTAAACTGTGCAGATTGTTTAATTGAGTGTGTAACCTATTTTGGTAAGATTTTAAAAATATTTTTGGTGTGCACATGATTTTAAAAGAGGGTTTGAGTGTGAAAATGGTGATTCTTTGTCTGTAAGTACCCTATTTGGATTTTAGGAAAAAGTGTGACGTGTGACAAGAACTTTGATTTAGAAAGTTAAATTGATGGTTTAAATTGTATCTTAAAATGAATGATATTTTATCATGGCTTGTTTATGTGATGTGCACCCTTTATGAACTTGAAACTTGTTTTAGCACAAAGCGGGAAGCTCGGGTAGCTGGGATGGTGGACTAGACTTGTGAGATAGTGATTCGGGGAGGGGGGGGGGGCTTTGGCCATGTTTAAAAAACCAGGATTGACGAATGAAACACTAACTAAACATATTAATGACTAAGGGTCATGATTTCTAAGCCATTGTTACTGAGGGTTGTGTTTTCTAATACATGGTTACTGATGTTTGTGGTTTCTAATCCACAGTTACCGATGGGTCATGGTTTCTAAGTCACATTTTCTGAGGGTCATGGTTTCTAAGCCACGTTTCATCGAGACACGAAGATTTAGGGACTCAGGCTAGATAACAACCATGAGGCCTCTCCCAAATTTCCTGCTCCTTGGTTAATTTACGCTCATCGATGTGAAAATTTGGTGGTTTTTAAAAGTAAGTGTGTGTGTGTTTTAATTTAAGTTGTCCCTTTTAAACTATTTTCATTAATCTTATTTTCATTAAAACTATTCAGTCATATAATTCTTTTTTTAATTAAAACTGTGAATGTATTTTCCATTTATAATTTTCCACGGAAACCTTTTTTCAGTGGCATCCTACTATGCTCTTGACTCACACCCTACATACACATTTGGGTGTATGTAGACCATTTTGCTTTTGTATTTCAGGTCGAGGCATCAAGCTTAGCGATGATGGTCCGAGTTGTAGTGGTTTTTCTCGTGTAGGTTGGTGGTGGTGGATTGGGGATGCGACTCTTCATGTCGCATTGGTGTTTGAGTTGGTGTTTGAGTTTTCCTTTATTGTAGTCTATTCTGGGTTTTTTTTTCATGTACTAAAAATTAAATCTAAACCTAGTTTAAGGGCTTATTTGGTTGTTTGATTTTACTTTTATTGTATTTGTCTTGCAGTTTGTTTTGTATTTATTTATTTGGGTAAATCATTCCCAAGTTTTATTTTTGATACATGGGAACTTGTGCCAGCCTGTGGGGATCGGGAACACCCTTCAAGCTTTTCTGCAGACAGGGTAGGGTGTCAGGTTGATGGTGACCTGATTTGGTTTGTGATAATTACCCTTTCAATCTACAATTCCTGGACATCCCTTCATAAGGAGTCACAATGATTGAGATGACAACATTTTTTATTCTAAAAGGATTATATATAAAGGTATAAGAAGTAAATTTATATTTATAAATATTTAATTGAAATTAATGAAAAGGGTTGTTATGAATCAATATTAAAATAGTCATTAAATTTCCAACACACCACTAATACATATGAATTTAGATAATGAGGCATTACTCAAGAGATTATTTCAGCATGGTAACTTATTATAAAAAAGTATAATGAGAAGGAATGTTTAATTTTAAAGGATATTAGATAAAAATAATGATAATAATTTTTAAATATAATACTTAAATCATAATAAGATTAATGTTATAAGTAACTATAATAAAATAACTACAAAAATAAAATTAAGAGGATAAAATAGGGTACCCTTACTTTTACAAAATAATGACTGGTTGAAAGGGTATAATAAGGGGGAATGTTTAATCTATATTGTATAATATATCAAAA
Source organism: Viscum album (assembly GCA_963277665.1). Classification (NCBI taxonomy): domain Eukaryota; kingdom Viridiplantae; phylum Streptophyta; class Magnoliopsida; order Santalales; family Viscaceae; genus Viscum; species Viscum album. The sequence goes on along the minus strand of OY728135.1, from coordinate 924,567,207 downwards.
TAACGGTAATAAAATTGAAATAATAGCATGAAATCATGTGAATAGGATATTTAAAATAAATTACAATAAAATAATTACAAATAATAAGTGAAGAACATGGAATAAGATTCCCAAACTTCATTATAATAATAAATTCTAAAAAGGGGTTAATGAGAGGTAATGGATAATCTATCATAGGTAACAGATTAAAATGATGATACTAAAATGGGATTTTAATCATAAAATAATGAAAAAAGTCGTATAAAATAGATTATAACAAAAAAATCAACATGTTAATGAAAAGAGAGAATTAGGAACCCTTACCTTTCCTGCTCACTAGCTTTAAAACTAACCCTTTATCCTGAAAAAAATCATCCAATTTAGAGAGGAAACTCAATTATATGGATATCGAGAGATTTAACCTATAAAATGATATATTTTTATGTTGATAATGTGTTGGAGGTGTGAATTATTATGGGTGAAATTGAGCGAAATCTCTTTTATAACATGAGCTAAAAGAGGGGAAATCATGGAATCAGATGGGAATTAGGTGGATTAGTTATGTTAGGTAATTTTGGTGAAGAATTGTTTATTGAAATATTAAAATTTACCTCAATACCTGAAAGGATAATATAGATTATATTAATATCAATTTACTTATTCACAATTCATGTGATACATTTTTTACCATTTTAACCTTATATCAATTTATTTAATTATTTATCATGGATATTATTTTTTACCATAAATAAAATATATACCATATTAACTAATTTATACTTGTTTATTCCAAATTTTTAATTTTAATGAACTGGCATGGGACTTACATCTGAACTGACACTTGACCAGGGTCACTATTGGCCTGAAGGGGATTCCCAATCCCCATAGGATAGAAAGTAGTTCCTTAGCCTCAAGAAAGACCCTTGGAAATGATTTCACCCTAAATTATCAATATAAAATGAATAAATAGTTGAAAATAGTAAAACATCCAACCAAGATGGAATAAAGAAACATTCATCAAGGATAAACATAAAACCAAAATAAATACATGGAATAAGAAGGAACATAAAAATCCCAGGACAAAAAGGTTGATACAACAACCCAAAATTAAATCAAAAAAAGAAAAGGAACCTAAATAGATCCAACTGAACCATTAATAAACCTTGGTCACTCATCATATCCCACTAGTCCCTATATGTATGAATTTGAACCAAAGAACTAAAACACAGCTGGGTAGAAAGAACCTAAAAAAGATCTATATATGCATGACATAAACAGCTTAATAGGTATCCAACCACTGAGACTATGGAAATCCAATTAGAAATATAGTTCATAAAATGAATTTTTGAACATAAAATAAAAATAGTGTTTTAAAATACTTTATAAAACTAGTGCAATGATATGATAGTAAAAATTTAATAAAAAACCACCCTTTTATAAAATAAAACAAAGATAAATAATCATTTTAAACAAATCAGTTCATACCAAGGAATGAGGGACCTTTAATGCATGAAAAATGATCCAAAATACCATTTATTCCCACACATTTAATTTTTTTTATGAGAAATACGTTTTTTATAAACAATATCAAGTGAAAATCAGTTCTAAAAATCCATTAAGGAATACTCAAACTGTTTTCCTTTCTAAAACACACAAAAAAAACTTTTAAAACCCATTTTAAAGTAAACTGACACACTAAAAGTGTTACATAAATCACACATAGAAACCCAAGTATTAATGAATCAAAATCTAAGAAATAACTAAGTGATGGTGCTGATGGTCAAATTAACTTGGGGAATACAATCAAATCATGAAAGGAAATCCACTAAAGTATCCTAAAAGGACCTAGTGTCATGGGAATATTCCCTATGATCTAGAAATCAAGACCTGAACTGGTGATAAGGAACCTAGGATAGAAGTAATGAACCTGTATACATCCCTGATAGTACTATCATACTATTTAAAAATACGATCCCCAAAATGTCATTTACAACACAATCTATAAAAATATTTTTAACTCAAATGACCCGCTATCCTCTCTATCAAAATGATGGTGTGTAGTTGGGAAACATTCCATAGGAAACCAACTATTTAAACTAAGTATTTATCTTATACATTTCAAATACTATTTACCATTTAATCGCATACAAATTCAAACATATGTAAGAAAAATCAAACATTACATTTGTCAAATACATAACATTTGAAAACAGCACACACCTGACCTCCTACACCCTCTCAAGAAACAACCACTACTTTTATATTACATGCACAAAAAACATATAAGGATAAAAAAATATAAAATATACACTAATGGATCCCAATACACATCAAGTATATCAATTTCCACATGAGGTATTGATGAGGGTCTCACACCTTTATAAAACAAATTTTCATAATGTTCCAACTGTGATTTCAAAAAAACTCTCAAGAAGAGAAGACATTTTTACACCAACTAAATAAAATATATTATATTATGAAACCATTTATAAAACCATAATTTTAAATTCAACTTATAAATCCAACAATTCCCATAAAATCACTTTGGAAGGTATCATAAAGCTTGTTAAAATAAAAGAGGCCAATTTTGGCTAACCACAAATCCCAAATCAAATTCATTTAAGGATGATATGAGACCCCATGGTCTCAAAAATATTTTATAATAAATAATTCCAACTCCTTTTATTTCGAAAATTTTCCCTTAAAACATCACGCATGTACTTTAAATAAAAAACCATTTTCAAACACCCCTTTAAAAAATATTTAAATTCTTTAGAAAACCCACTAATACATTTTAACAAACACTTGTTATTCAGAATGGGTCCATGATGAGACATTAAAACAATTTAAAGTCTTCTAAAACCAAAAAGGGTATATCATGTCAATGAAATTCTATAAAAATCCATTTCAAAACACTCAATCTATTTTGAAAGGATCCACTTTGGAATATTCAAATGTTATCAGCATACTACACATCCATACCAAGAATAAAAACCATTTGAGTATTATTTATATCCCACTACAGGCTTATAAAATGATTCTAAAATCATAATAAATAATTTAAAATCATACAAGATATTTTTATCATGCATTATAATGGAATTCCATAGAAAACCTACCTCATTTCAAGAGAAACCATCTGAAACGCATCATATTCAATGGAGAATTCCCAACATAGACATAAAACAAACTTATCATCCCTAGAAAACCCAAATCCCCATAATTACAACCATCCCAAGCCCTAATCACATCTTGAAAATTTTTAGGGTTTGATAGAGTTGGATAAATCAAGTGGGAGGTAAAAGGGAAGATAAAGAAGATGAATAAGGATGAGAGAGGGAATTACCACTTGGATTCAACTTAAAATGAGAGGGAGAGATATCTTTAAATCTATATAAGAGGAATAAGATGATTTTGTCCATACATTCCCCATACCAAGATAAATAAGAGGTGAGAATAAGGTTGTCCAACCCCGTAAAATAGAAAATGTAAAAAGTGTAAAATCACCCTTTAATAAAATCCTGGAAGGCCACATAGTTTAGTCACATGTTTTTCCAAATGAAGAACCAAACATGAAAATATATTCCATTAAAACTACTTACTTTCTCACATGATTTTCATATTTTTCCTTTAACTATTATCAAATCGGGCACTGGTACTTAGACCCAAAGTTGACTAAAGAAATTTCCCCCATGCCTTTCTTGGTTTGGAATAAACAATGTGTTACCAGTGAAAAACAACCATGTATAGAAAAAAACAATTGGAAAAGTACCTATACAAAGTTAGACACATGGTTTCCTCTAAATGGTTTGTGAAAGTCTTGTACAATGGGAAAAATTATTGATTCCCCATTTTCAGGCTGAAACTTATTATAAACTATATATATACCAAATAAAAATAAAATATTTTGATATAAAACTGACAATGACATGCATGTTTCATAGGAATAAATTTTATCAAATTATAAATTGAAACATTATAAATTTTAATTTATATATAAAAATACTTAATATAAATGAAAATACTTTCTAGAATATAAAAATTTTATTTATTTTTTAAAAAATATATAATTTATAAAGAGTTTTCACTCGTTGTAGAAGAAGAATATTTGAACATATATTAAAATACTCAAAAGAGAAAAAAATTATATAATAAACCACCCCCACCTAAACTAACTTATAAAATTTAAACAACACAGATACAAATAAAGATCTATTTCAATGAGAAATCTTGTATATCGATGTATCGATTAAGATGAATAAAATCATCAATATGAGTGATCATAAAATCCATGAATAAAATGTTTTCATTGATGAGGAAATATATTTGGGTTAATTATAAAAAAATTAACCTCACATATTTAGTGGAACCATTTTAATTTATCATTTTTATGGACAATTATAATTCTCTCCAATTACCTCATAAGTTTTTATTCTTTTATAAGGAAATATTTAAATTTAATTACTTAAGAAGAAAAATCTGGTGATGAACTTACAAAACAATTAATGGGTACTTTCTTTAAATTAGAGATTTTTTTAATGAAACTACCATATTTATCTTTGTTACATTTAATATTTCCTTTATTCCCTTTCTATATCACTTCTATGTCTTTATTATCATTTATCAATATGTCTAATGATCGAAATTTTTCTATCAACCTCATGTTCATTATCCATTAATGAGTTGAGAAATTATTTTTATGCTTAAGTTTTCATGTTTATGATAATTATAAAATAATCCGAATCTATTAGTGGAATATTACCTTTCTTATTATCAATATCTCTTTGATTTTTAATAGTATTATAAGAATATTGAAAATTTGGGACCACTTTTGGCGTCACTAATTGGTTAACCTCTATAAAAATATATCTTATATTACTTAAGATCATGTAAGATCCTATATGTTACCTATAATAATATCTATAAAACCTAAAATATATGGAACATAATTACTAATACAAAAAAAACATTGAAATATGAAACAAAACTCTATAAATTCATTCTATAATTTATCAAACCATCAATTTTCCTAATAAATATGCTTCCACCACATCTGCATCAAAGTTAACTGAAATCATGAATGTCTTATCCTTATTATTAACTAATAAATGATCTCTAGGATAACTAGTTGGAGTTTAACTTAAATAATATGGGTATTACTTATCTAGTTTTCCACAAAAAAATTCAGAAACATGTCCTTGATAATCATTATGATTGATTCCTTCCACCACTAGCGCATTTAAAAAAAATTATTCCTTTAATCAATAATTTTGGTTTTCTATTCACAAGATCGGTATGTTAAAACATAGATTATGGAATTTTTAATCATCCCATAATGTAGTTTTTTATTTTCTTTGGTATTCTCTTATATAATTAATCATATTCATTAAATCCATCATTTTAATAATACATGTTACCTTTTTGGTGAAAACAATTTATCGATATTAATTTATTGAAAATAAAAATACTTAAATAGTTTTATTATCCCACATTTGATATGAAATATTATTGAAATTTCTAATTAATTTATATTTAAATATCTATAGTATGTCACTATTTAATTTAATGACACACAAGAAAGCATAAGGTTTTAAAAAGAGGTTTAAGGAGAATTAGTGATGGTATTGGTACTATAAAGGGGTTTATACCTATACTATAATGAGGAATAAAAATATATGTATTCTTATTTTAATAGTTAAGGGTATATGGCAAGGCATGACACCTATGTAAATAGGCTATACAATTTTATGAAGATTAAGAAGGCACAATATATAGTTTAATTCCACACATGAAGGGTGAACATCATTAATTTTAATGTTGTGTAGACAAAAATAATTTTTATCCATTTAAGGTCATGAATATTGAACCTATGTTTCTTTTAGTTTAGGTTAAAATGACTAGGAAGACTGGGTAGAAGGTTCTAAGCAATGGTTTTAAGTGTAGAAATTATTCATGAATAAGAATTTATTGTCTATACGAACATATTATCTAGGTAATGGTAATGGGATTACACTAAGTATGTGGCTCAAAGGATGAGTACGTTCTAGTAATGACTTAGGATAAAAATATTGGGTCTTCTTCTAATAAAGGGATCCAATTACTCAAATACATTGAGAATTATGATAAAATTGTGGCACTTTTTCTAGATTTATATATCTGGTCAATGAAATATTGGTAGTTACTGAGACTGGTATCATTTGGAGTTATACTAAGAAAGGTTCCCAAATATTTAAATCATTAAAGGGAATATGTGTCCGATTAAAGAAAAGGTTTAGGTATTATTCTAGATTGGTTTCTCTAAAAAGAAAATATTTACCTCAATATCCAAGTAGGTATATAAGGGTGAGAGATATGCCATGGGTCGCTCAATTCATAGGGTCCTCATTATCTAAGGGAAAATTTATTTATAACACTTTAATGATAAATGGTTGGATGAGTAATTATATTTGGAATACCCTTTATAGGATGTGAGGGTAATATTAATAAAGGAATACACTATCATAAGGTTTACATGAAAATATAAAATAGACCAATCTTATAGTTGGGTAGTTAGAGGTATGGTGATGGGTGAAGATAATTTTTTTGGACTAAATATGGGTGAAAAGATACACCAATTGTTAGGGAGGAAACTTTGGAGAAATGGTTTAGATTCACCCAATCATGTGACTTGGTTAGGGTTTCAGACTAGGAAAATATGCGAGGGATTTAAGAAACAACCATTGACTACAGATGACAGGGTTTTTATTTCCTTTTACTAGCCTATCCTAGGATATTCATTATAGGATTCATATTCCCTAGTTAAAGTTTTTCATTTTTTTATTTACATACCCATTTTTTTCTTACTTGGAATTTGTGTGTCAAAATTTTGTGTTGGGAGTTTTATTCATCCCCAAAAAAAGATTATTTTTTAGTCCAATACTCTCTTATTATTTAAATAATAATCATGAAATTATTCTCTATAACAATAATGTTTACCTTTTATGAAAGAAACTAATTAACACTCATTCAATAATAAGAACACTACACTAATAGTTTTATTTATACACATTTGATATATAAGGTTATAGTAAGTATTAATTAAGATTAAATATAATAAGGAACATTTTAGTTTAATACTATCTAAATGTATTAGGTTTTTTAAAATGGGATATATTGAAATTATGACCATATTGTTCCAATAGAGGGATTATTACCAATCCTTTAAAGATAAATCCAAACTCATATAGTTTAATATCATAATTATAACCCATATGAAAGATAATGATACCTTGGTGAACATGTCTTAAAATTTTAGGCCGAGTAAGAAGAAACAACATATATTTTAACACCACATGAGTAGAGATAATATCACGACTTTATGTTTTTATGATAATGACTAAGGTTGTTCCTTTCAAGGTTATATAGTTAGGACTAATATTATGAATTTTAAGGTTATAAAACAAGGAATTATGTGTCTTGATATTTAAATCCATATGAATAGGTCCACTAGGTGGAATTTGTTTGTAAATATTTTCTTGGGTGATACTTCTATATAAATGACCTTTTATAGTCTTTATCAGCATGTTAAATTAGTGAAGGTGTGGTTCTTACTCTGAATTGGTTCCCTATATGATGATGGAATACAAAAAAACACGATGGATAATGGTATGAAAAGTTTTAAAAATAAAATAACCCAATTAATAAAATCCTTTATAAAGTAATATGAAAGTGTGCGGGCTTATACAAGAAGGTAAAGGATGTTGAGGTAAGCTCAATATCTACTCGGGTTGAAAAAATTATGAGTTCCATAATGAAATATTTCCAGAAGAATAAATTCATTAAAGAAGAATTTGAAAGTGTTGAGAAAAGGTACAAGCATAATTTTGGAGATGTATCCTTAAAAATAAAAAAGGCCACCTCAATAGCCAAGAAAGAATACATGTATGAGATGTATTCTTGTGGGTCCCTCAAAACAGGGGATCCATAATATCAATGGGATACAAAATTGATATCCCTTTTAGGATATATTGTAAGAAGAGTAACTCTATGGGTGTGATATTTTATAGGATATGATGTTACCATTATCATAGGAATACAAAATTGTATGGGCCAAATGAATGAAGAAAACAATATATTAATTAGAGTATAATTTTCGTGATAAAGTTCTTAGTGAAGCTATTAATTTAAGTCTGGATATGGGTGAAATGATTCCACTATACTTAGAGGGGTTACATAGGTGGAATTATGATGCTTCACTCTAGTAGGTGACCTAAGTGTGGTTTGAGAATAGGGAAATCCATGAGTGATAAGCAAAATATCCTTAACCAAATGAGGGAAAGGTAATAATTTCATTTACCCAACCTTTTGTGGGATCTTATTTATAAGGGTTTTTCACCATGGTTAATATTTAAGATTTATATGGAGTTCTTTTTTATGATGGATATATGTACACAACAGTTTAATGACTCAAGCACCCCTATTTTCGATCTATTACCTTAGGTTTTGATTAGAAACCACCTATAAGAGTTTATTTAGTCTTGGTGTGCTTGACATGGAGTTTTGGTTTACTCTATTACTTATCCTTCTACATTATTCTGAATTTGGAATCTAAAGGTAGAATTTATATGAAAAACTACTTTCACTACCTAACACTTTTAGGGTTTGGGTTCTCTGTCTTGTGAAAATGCAGAAAATTCCGTATTTTTAGGAGGTTTTAGGGGGAACAATACTTTCAAGAGGGTGAAAATAGTTACCTCATTTAAATAAAGTGTGTGTGTGTTGGTAATAGACTAGTTTACACATTCTATTTGGATAAATGGGTGCACTCTATGAAGTGTAGGAGCACTAGGAGTAAGGTTTCTAGAAATTGTTTTGAGTGTGGGATATATATGTTAAGGACCCTTTAGAGTTTGTAATGAAATATGGTCTAGGTGATGGTTTAGGGATTATGTAGACTCTGGGTCCAAGAGGATAAGTGAAGTTTGGTAATGATGAAGACAAATAGTATTGGGAATTCAACCAATAAAGGTGATAATAACACAAATCCTTATAGAAACTAGTTGAATGTGTGGGGATTATTCTAGAATGACCACTATGGTTAAGGAAATCTTGATTCCTATTGGGGATAATAGTAATGGTATTTCCAGCAAGAATGGTTTCTAAATTTTCAAAAGATTAATATAAGTACCCATAAGAGTTGTGTAATGGTATGTGGATGATACAGAATCAATAGAACTATAATTGAAAATGGCACATCAACAACCATACAGTTATAAAATTTTTTGTGGTATTCCATGGGTCCCTCAAATCGGAGTATCCTCATTATCAAATCCATACATGATTGATAACCCTTTGAGGATTTATGTTAGGAAGTGCAATTCCATGGAATAGATCTTTTATAGGATGTGAGGATCCCATTATCAAAGGAATACATGATCATATGGTCCAAATGAATTTTGAATATAACCCACTCATAAAATTTGGGATGTAGAGATAAAAATCTAGGTGAATTAGTATTTTCAATAACTCTAAATGAGAAAAATAATGATATAAATATTTGAGAGTCTGCATGAGTGATATAGAATTGCTTCACATGGGTAAGAGAACTAGTTGAGGGATGAGCCTAGGTTTATCCATGGGAGATAGGAAAAATATTATTTGACCAGATAAGTATGGGAATTGATTTCTTTTACCCAGCCTACCATGGGATATTTTTTATAATGGTTATTAAACTAGGTATTCATCCCATTATAGACTTAAAACCTAGGAGATGTGATATTTTATAATGATTTTATGTGTTAAACCATTAGATGAATCATGTTACCCTGTTTACTATCTCGTACATTATATTTTGAAATGGAAATCACCCATGGGATTTCATATATGTTGGGTATACTAGGCTTGGATTCTTGGATTACTCTACTTGTCCGCCTTTTCCTTTACGTCAAATATAGAAGCTGAAGATTCCATTTATAGGTAAAATTTCCATGGTCTCATATCCTTCAGTATGGTATGGAAATTCTACCTTATAAAATGCTTGAGTAGTTATCTTATTTGAAGATGCTATGGTTGACATATTTCTTTAAATAAACTATAGTGATGCCCTTATGTAAAGAGGACACATGCACTTATATTGGATTAGGTCTCATGATCTAATTAGATTAGGGAACATCCTCTTCCTAGTGTATTACTATTAGGATGAGGGTTCCAAAAATTAGTTTCAAAAAGATTAATTATTCATTAATGAAACAATATAGTTTATAACAATTTATGTGCTAGGTAAAGGCATTGGGAATATATAAAATTGGAGATCTAGATAATGTAAATTTTTTAACAATGAATGAGACTGATATTATTGGTAACCAAGAAAGGTATACAATTACTAAAATCCATAGATAATTAGGATGAAAGGGTGGTGATTGTTCTTGAATGACAAACCTATTTGAGGAAATCTTGACAGCCATTGTAGTAAAAAGCATTCAGAGTTCCGTATATAATGTTTCCAAAATACCAAATGTAATAAAAGTAGTGTGTTTTTGTTCCAAGTGAAGGTTTGAATCTTATTCCTGGTTGGTATCCATGTAAATATAATGGTCACCTCAATATCAAATGAGGAATAAAAGGCTGAGAGGTATGTGATAGTTTTCCCATGTTGGAGGATACTCATTATTTAAGAGATACATGATTAATTACCATTTAAGTAATCATGGTAGAAAGAATAATGTCATAGGGGATAAGTTATATAGAATGTTATATTTCCATTATCATTGGAATAAATTATATCAATTACCACATGAATATAGAAAATTTCCTATTTATGGAAGTCAGATTATATAGGTATAGAGTTGGGTGAAGATGTCTTTTCAAAAACTATAAGTGTGAATAATAATTCTCCAATGGGTAGAGATGCCACTTGATTTAAGTGGAATTTATTTTCCCATGATGGTTAACTAGGATAGGATCGAGACAAGGTTAAACTAGGATAGAAAGTGAAATCTATATTGTACTGAAGAGGGTTGGACACCCGTATCTTTTTTCCTTTCCTTCCTTTTGATCTTCTTTGTAGGACTCCTTTGACTAAGTTTAGACTTAATTCCTAGATGAAGTGGTCTTTCATGGGGGTTTTATTTATGAAACTCTTATATTAATTATTTATACCGATTTAATCCATTCTCTATTAAACATTTATTTTAAAATAACATATGTGAGTTTATAGAGTTAGGGTACATTATACATAGAATCTAGATTTTCTCTAGTAGTCCTCCTTTTTGTGTTTAATGTGGAAGGAAAGGTTCTATTTATAGAAAAAACTTCCATGGGTATCCAAATTTTATTAGATAACTAATTATCTATATTATATAAGGAAAAATTGGTTCCTTTATTTAAAGAGGGTTTGGATGGTTCCCTAATTTGAAGTTATTGTGGGTAATTATGTGCTTTGAAGAGGTAAACAACATTGGGATTATATTGGGGAACAATCTTTTCTTACACTGGGATACATTATTTTCCTAGAGTAGGGTACCCACTTATTACTTAATAATTTTTTAAAAAAAAATTCCCTAGGGAATTTTTTAGTCTTAGTGGTCAATTAATATACTCCAATTCACTTTTGAGATGCCTTCATTGAACTTTCAATCCCTGTAATTAGTTATAACTACTAAAATACAACCATCTCACTGGTCACTCTTTATCGTGTGAAAAAATAGCCAAGACTATGATAGCTTACTGTAGGGTTCCTACCAAACCTACACTTTAAAAATAAGAGAAGTGTATTCATACAAAATTGAATAAAAGATACGTGAATTACCATTCTTTCTCTATAGTCTTCAAAGAATATATTTTTTTAAGTCCACACTGATGCACACACATTCAAATAATATCCTTAATAAACTTATTGTTGAATAATTATCTTAAATTTTGGAGGTTAAGGAACTATTTATTTTCCTCATAACTTCATAATGGAAATAATAAACCAGAAATTTTTTAAAGGCAACCGAAATACACACCGCAAAATAAATAAAGACTTATAAATAAAGGGGATAACATATTAAGGCTTAAATATATCAAAAAAACCTTCAAGATATTATCTACCAACAATGATAGAATTCATTCTGATTAGTGAAATGTGAGAGAACATGATCTTAACCAAGGAATCCAAATTCAGGCTCAAAATTTCCATCAGCTCTAGAGTTTGATTGATTAAGGAAATATTAGTTCAATTCCTTAAAAATATGAAAACTAAAGTAAAGTGTAAGTCATTAGATAATATTGTAATAAAGTATTTATAAAAATGAATTTTGTGTAACCCTTGTAAAGATAGAGGATATGAGGGACTAAAATGAGATAAGTGATCTCTACTATAGTGTCTTGGATGACGGGGTTTTCTAGAGGTTGATTTATTCTGAGCTCTATTACTGCTTTATATTTAAATTTACATATTTATTGAGTGTAAAAAACTACTTCATTTCTATGTAGATGATTATATATTTATTTTATATTAATGATTAGTTATTTCATGCATGTTAATTAATAAAATTTACATGAAAAATTTACTAATTTTCAATATATAATATATTTTAATTTTTATATATCTATTACCTAAAATAATATAGGTAATACAATATTATATTTTAACAATCATATTTGATGGTTTATTTTGGTACCACATCGATCAATTTTCATAATTAAAATATATATAAAGAATAATCACATAATGATCTCATAAACATTAAACCTTCATATTTTCATCATTCCAACTCTAAAATAATGATCATATAAAAATCATACATTATATTATTTATATTATCTTCTATTTTTATTAGTTTAGCGTTTTCAAAGGGTTTCATTCAATTTTTCCAATATTACTTCTAAATATATTAATAATATTTACCTTTTTCTAATATAAAAAATATAATTCCATGATTAATTCAATATTTCACGAACAATATTTTATATTCACTATATAAATAAATCCGATATTTTAGACTTTATATATATAAATATATAACTATGATTATAACTTTATTTTAATCATTTGGAATATAACAATACTCATAATAAAATAGTATTTTATAATGTTAATAATTTTATGTTGGTAAAATCCTAACTTCTATTTACATCACCTCTCAAGATATTCAAATAAGCATAAATATTGGGATATGAAATGGTGGTATTTCTTGGTATTCATTCAAATAACTTTTATCTTATAGTGATCTCCACTAGTATAACCTTTTTCTACAGATGATTCTATTCAATCATAACTTGTTGATGTTTGTATATGATTAGTTAAAGGCAAACACATGTGATGGTACCACCTTTCCAAGCTTAGATAAATGTACCTCGTATGGAATACTAATACTACGTGATGTTATTAATTAATTAATTATACATAAATTTAAAAATTATACATAAATTTAAAAATTATTATACCTATTTATATTAACCATATCATTAAATAAATTATAATTTTATAATTTCATGATTACTTTTTTGGACTATCTATTACTTCGCAATGATACAACAAAATACCTTATCCCATCAATCACTTTTTCCAAAGACCATATCTAAAATACATATATACCCATAGTCCCATAAATACTTCTATTTCATTAAATCAATTACTTCTCTCTTAGTCTTGATATAATATTTATAAAATTTATTATTCTTTCTATAATTGATATTATTTTCATGCGATGTGATAAGAAGGAATATTTTATACTTGATGTCTTTTAATTTACATGTATTTATTGTTAAATTATACATTAATTAATCTTATGAAATATATTTGGATTCATGGGACATCTCTATACCCATTGAGAATTAAATAATACAAAAATCCATTACCAAGATCGGTCAAGAGTGGAATAAATTATTCATAATGGAAAACTTATAAAAGAGACATACCTCACTATCTATGCTTTAGATATTCTTTGGAAATTATATTTATGAAGTTAAAATAGTATCAACCAAAGGTTTCCTCCCTCAAAATATATCCATTATTCAATGAAATCCTATAATTATTTAGTAGGGACTCTTTTTGACAATAGTGTGTTAGTACCTCTATAAAAGAAAAAAAAAGAGATAATAGATATATAGATAGCTTCATCCAATATAGAATAAACATAGTTTTCCACTAAAGAGTCCCACATACTCCAATTTATAGGTCTTATTCATTGAATAAAAGATCTTTATTTCATAACATCATAATTTTATTTAAATGGAAAACCATTTAAATTAAAAAAATTATATCTTATAATGATATACTCATAAAAATTTTGATTATTAAACTCATTTAGAAATAAATATTTTATCTACTCGTCATCATATGATGTTTTAAAAAGCTGAATCACCATTATAATATTAAAAGGATAAATAACTAAATTATATCATATATCATTCTAGATGATCACCAAGAAATGGTACAATGAACCACAAGAAGATATAAAATATGGCATGGTTACTCTCACCATATCATTTCTTATATTTTACTTCATAAAATTCAGTAGTATCTATCCTTTAATTTTTAAAGCTTTAGAAAAAATTTATTTATTTATTAGGTCTTATATTCTACACCTGTAGATTATTTCACCCTAAAAATTCATGTTATACATCACTCCATTAACAAATGTGGATAAATCTAAATCATCTCATATTTATTATTTCCTTCAGCGTTGTTATCAAAATTATTTTCTTAATTTACCAATAGGTTCCTCAATATTATATTCAATATTTAAAAATATTTCTTTATAATAGAATCAAATAATTTATAGTAAATCATTGAATATATTACCATATTACTTATTATGACATCATATTATACTTTAAATTTTAAAATTTTCATAATAAATTCCCGACCTGGATCCCTTATAATGTTCTAGGGTAGTTTTCCTTGAATATTGAGTAAATTATACATAATGCTTCCAATATCCTTATTGTTAACAGAATTTACATTTGTTTATTTTCCCTTACACTCATGAGCTTGGTGTCCACGTTATACTCTATTGAAGCATACACCCTTGCCTCTCAAATGTTCACCAAGATAATTCCTTCTATAGTTTTTTCAAGTGGGAAACTCAACCCTTCTCTAATTAGTTATTCCTGAAAGTCTTTAAATATGTAATTCCATGATTACCTTATTATTCAACCTACTTTTAAGTAATATGACTTAGAAAACCACTTCTCTATCTTGAATTAACTTTTCAAAATCTTCTCATACATATGAAATGATTTAGAAACAGAGGACATTGAATGACTTTTCCATAATCCATCAAATAATCACTCCATCATAACATAGTATAATTGTTTTAGGTAAGATCAATTTTCTTGAAAATATTAGAGATTAATTAGTTTTTTAGAAAAAATATGAACTAGTAATCATATTAAATACTTAATGTGTTCATATATAAAAGACATTTATCATAAATGTGACACTAGTAAATCAATCTAGATAATTTTATGTATTTTTATAACGGGTTGGAATAATTTTTCTCATTGTATACCAATATTCTCCTAAAACTAGTTCCTAAGGATTCTATTGAGGATTTATATAATTAAAACCATAATTACCCTGAATCCAATCACAAAAATATGTATGGTTCTTTATTACAAGGAATCATAATGAAAAAGAACATATACCCAAGATCCCAAATTTAATAGTTCTTAGGGAACGAGATATATAATACACACTATATTAAAATTACAATGACATAAAATTTGAGATACTTAAAAACACATTAATGTAATATTATCACTTCTTTAATTTAATCCTTAGAGAATCATACTTACTAATCTTATTCATTCCTTGGGGGAAAGAGAAACATAGAAAAAGTGAGCTCAGAGAGCCACTAAGGGATAACGTATCAGTGATTCAAGATCATGGAATAAATAATAAGCGTAGATGAATGTTAAATAATACACATAAATAAAATAAGGTATAAATGACCATGAATAATGAATTAATCTCATAATCATGATAATGAATAATGTCGTACATAATAAACATATCAGCAACATATTAGGCTAAGAAATATTATATATAAGGAAGGAATACATTAAAAACTATATCTAGATATCTCATGAGACTTTCCATATCGGTTGAGAACTATTCTTGGTTCCACCCATAACATAAACCTTATAATACATTCCAATGGGAATTCATAGTTTAATTCATCATAAATATAAATGGGTAGGCATATTCCTAATACCATTTTTAGTTGTCCAATGAGAACTATCAGTGCACTAAGGAGCTATATCCTAGGATCATACCATTATTTAAACCATCCAATTCATTCTGTTATAAAATATAATTGTAAAAAAAATATATATTATATTGTTAAATAATGAAAAACATATTAATACCTAGATAAATAATTTAGTATTTTATTATTAGTTTACTTGAATAAAATTAAATGATATATATACATATTATTATCTTTACCTATTCCATAAAATTGTATAGAAATCTAGGTGAATAACCTTCAATCATAATAATGAAGTATATGGTATTCACAATGTAGAGGAGATGATAATAAAAATTTTCATGGAAGGGTCACATAAATGTATTATCAACATACTCTTAAACTATATCTCCTTATAAGAGAAAGATAAGAAATACATCCTTTAAATAATTTAGTATAAAATGAATAAGAGTTGTGATCTTTTTATTCAAATCCATAGAGATTAAGGGACCCCTTGTTTACTCATAATCATCCTTTCAAACTAAAATTCCTCAAAACCCCTTCATATGGGGACACAAATCTTGAGATAATAAGGGGTTTTCTTATGAATGGAGTATATTGAAAGGTATTTAATGAAAATTTGAGTTTCATAATTGTTTATATAATGTAAATAAAAAGTTGGTGACAGATCAATCCTATCATATATATATATATATATTATTTACAACACATCATTAATATATATGAATTGGATAAAAAAGCATGAATCAAATTATTATCAAAACATATAAGAGAATTATGAAAAATTTATAATGAAAGGGAATGAGAAATAACTCAACAATATAGATCAATATATGATAATAAAATGGAATTATAAGCGTGGAATAACATCAAGTGGAAGTTTAAATGATATCAAAACAATATATTTAAAAATAGTAAGTTAATAGAGTGCAATATGATATTGTTACTTCAACATAATAAAAAATTTTGAAAAGTATATAATGGGAATAGAGTGGAATATGATATTGTTACTTCAACATAATAAAAAATTATGAAAAGTATATAATGGGAGGGAATGAGTAATCTCTCATGGATAATAGACCAAAGGTATGATTATAAAACATAAATATAAATATAGTAACATATTAAGTGTATGTTTGAATAATGTTATAATAAAATAATTACAAATTGGGAATAAATAGGGTGGAATATGATACCCTTATTTTGATGGAATAATAGATTATTGAGAGGGTTCAATGAGAGGGAATGAGTAACATATCATTGAAAATATATAATTGTGATGATAATAACATATAAATATAAGCATTAAAGTGCATTAAATATAATTTTAAAAGAGATTATAAATAAATAATTTCAAATAGGATATGAAAAGTATGAATTAATAACCCTTACCCTTCCTACACCCTAACATTTAAAACCAACTATTTCACCCTTATAAAATAATTAAATTTGGATATAAAACTCAAGAATAAGTATATTAATAGATATATCTATGAAAATCATGGATTTATTTGTGGAGAATATGTTGTAGGGGTTTATTATTATAGGTGAAATTTGGGTATATCTCTTTGGAAACATGAAGTAAATGTTGTAAAATCATGGAATCAAATGGGAGTTAGGTGGGTTAGGTAAGTTAGGTGTGGTTGGTGTAGGGTTTTTTCTTGTAATAGTAATATTAAATTCAACATGCAATAAATGACTTCTAAAATACACACATATTAATTTACTTATTTAAGTCTTGTTCCATGTCATATTTACACTTTTTATATTATTTCACTTAATTTAATTATTATCTATAGAAATAATTTTTTTTACCAAAAATGAAATTTAAATCTTCTTACATAATTAAAATTTGATGAGTCTAAATTTATAATTCATTTAATCAAATTCAAAATCCAAAAACAATACATTTATCTTTAAAACTAAAAATTTAATATATATATATATATATATTTATTTAGAATAAAAATAGTTTTTTACGAGAATGATTATGTATTTATTTCTTATTAATTATTTATTATTTCATGTAATTTATTTATTTATTTTATTATTTTAAAATAAATAATTTAAAATTTATAATATATTCCAATTTCAATAGGTTTTTACTTATAATAATATCAGTACTCTAAGACTATTTATAACGACTATATTATATCTCTTACCTTTGATGGTTTATTTGGAAACTATATTAATCATTTTCAAAATAGACACACACACACCCCCACCCACCAACTAACCATGTAATAATCACATAAACCTTATACGTTCATACTCTCTTCGTTATATGTATAACATAATGATTATCATACAACTTGAATATTCCATGATTTATAACATTATTGACTTCCTATAGGCCCGATGTTTATTCCATGAGTTTAATTATTTGAATCATTTTCCATTATTATTTCTAAAATGTTTGAATAATATTTACCTTTTTACTATATATTAATTTAAATTTCATGATTATAAGTATATTCCATAGACAATAGTTTTCATTCATTATATAATTACATTTAGTATTTTAGAATATATATATATATAACTAATTATATGATATAATTATTATGTCTACAATAATACTCCTAATAAAGTAAAATTTTATATTGGTTTATAACACCCAAAGTTCTACTAACATAGCCCCTAAAAACATCTATATATTCCATAAGATCCAGATAATAAATTTTGGTATTTTCTAGATATAATTTGGGTAACATGGATATTATAGTGATATACATGACTTATAACTTCTCTCATATGATATTTTATTAAAACTATAGTGTTATTATTATATCTTATTTTGGTAATGTGAGAAACCTAGTGATGTTACCTCTTTTCAAAGATTAGATAGATGAGCCTCATATAGAAGACTTATATTACTCAATGTCATTAATTATTTTATTGCATATAAATTATATAATTATTACTCCTTTATAAACGTATTATATTATTGAATATATTATAAAAGTTTTATTTCATGATTACCTTATTTGGGTATCCAATCCTGGCCAACGACGTAATAAAATTCCTCATCCGATTGACCACTTTTACCCAACTACTATATCCAATAACTATATATACCCATATAACCACATATAATTCTACCCATCATAATCAATTATCTATGTATTAAAATATATATCATATATATCATATTTATAGTATTTTTTGTTATTTATACAGTTATACTCGATGGTATTATTTTCATCAGAGACCATGATAAAAAGAATTTCAGGCTTATAATCTTTTTATTTACATCCATTTATTTCCCTATTATACTTTTTTTAATATTACTGAATGTATTTAACATTAATAATTAATGTTTTACATAAATTTTTTCTCATTTTATAATTTAATTCTCAAGAACTAAATAAACTTGTTGGTAACACTAAAGGGTTAGCTTTGTACTCTACAAACGAGGAAATTTTTGTAGTCTTTCTCAATTAATTTAAAATACAATAGTCCTGATATGAAATTTTCAAAATTGACCTTAAATATATTTATTCACTACCCAATCCTTCTATCCCTGAATAGGATCATGCCTTAGGGACAAAGATGGATGTTCCCACGAACACATTAAAGGAAATTTCCCTAACCATTTTACGAAATACAAAATTCATAAACAAAAATAATCTTGATACTCCATAAAAGGATGACTTATTAGGTATTTTAGGCTCATCATTACCTCTACCTAAATAAGAAAATAGGAATATCCATATTTTTACTCCTTATATATTAGATAATTATTTAAAATATGGTTTGGTGGATGAAGATTCACTATATTATAAATATATTATTTAAATAGGATCTTCTGAGTCATTTAATATGTTCTATCTTACCGTAGATGATAAATTTTTTAAAGATGAATTTTCAGTTATTTGGAAGAGGAAGTGACTGATAGAAAAATGTAATATCTCAAAAACTTCTTCCATAACCACTATAATTATTTCTAACACATGGTAATAAAATACTAGATAGTTTTAATTTCTTGTATATGTTGGATTGGATCATTAAAGTTATTTTTTTTCTGTTTTATCTACAATTAAATCTTTTAAGGGAATTGAAACCATGAAATTATAATGACTTAAAACATTCTAAAATATTGATTCTTGGGAGTGATTTTATGAATTTTCTCAACAACATCATAGTTATATTGTAATTCATTAATATTTTAATGGTGACTGACATAATAGAACTATGATTTTTATTAGGTGATAGATTTATACAATCTTCAATGTTTGGGATTATTCAAATTGTCAATCAAATATTAATGAGAGAAATATTTTAATCACTTTTTTTATTTTTGGAAGTTCCAAGTAGAATGTTTTAATTTATTCTTTATGTTCAATATTGTTTATTTTTTTATTATCTTTATTTCTTGGATTGGTGATATTTGGGGATGTGCGGTTCCTACACAATGCTTGCTGGAAGTGTATTTATTTCTCTACATATGTAATTTACTTGACTCGGTGCCTCCTTAAGTGATCGAGCGGGTTGGACATGTGACCTTAGGTGTGCCTCCTCATACACCAACGGATGCTGACTAATAGAGAGGGTCTAAAGAATATAGTAGGAAGACAATAAACTATGGTAAAGAGTTTCAGTAAAAGTGAAAAAAATAACAGAGTACCAAAAATGTCATAAAAATTATGAATAAATAACCAGACAACCAAATCTAAGAAAGGACTAACTAAATAAATCCAAATAAGAAAATAATAATTCAATGTCAAGATGAATGAAACTAAATGAAATGTTGAAAGTCCTTCAAATAAAATACTATGATAAATAATATGAATACATCAAAGACCCCAGTCTAAATCCCCATGTCAGTCCTATCTCAATAATCCAACCCATTCATCAATCCAAATATCAAGAACAAGTTATCCTTCCCTTGTCCAAACCTACATCCATGAAATCTCTTTGGGTACCAAATGAAGGTCCATAGAGGGTGTGAGTATAACTCAACAGATCAACAACACCACATATAAAAAAATCCCATTTGAGAAATATAGTTCATGAAATAAATAAAATGACAAGGAATTAATTTAACAAATTAATAATTCACAAGAAATAAACCTTCTGACTCTCAAGTTATGATTTTACACCTAAGGTCATCCAAACTAGCTTTAGCACCTTGCCAGGTATCTTTGACTAAGGCTGGATCCTCTTATATCTAGAAAGATCACCCAACTAGTGGTAGATTCTCTCATCAAGGATGAATCACACAAAAATAAAATTCACAAATATCTTCTTCCTATAGGCGATCCAAAATGTTTCCATCAAGAATCCATTGAATATGAGTATAGTCCTCAAGAATATGTTATAATCATATACCCTACCCATGGGAATCAAGTACATGTACACTTATCCCTCAGGTGGTAATAATTTCATGAACCAATCCCTCAGGCATAAACAACCATGATACATATCTAGATAATCTCAAAAACCCAATAAGAATCCCACCCTTAGGTATCAATCACATCTATGTCACATGAGCGTAAATTCTAAGTAAGCAAAAAACATGCTAATATCAAATATACCAGATATATCATGATAATATACAATGATAAATTTATCATATTTATAACCAAATATATTTAATTAATATAGGTTTTTAATTGCATCATAATTATATCAAAGCTATCTTATTTTTCATTTAAAAAAATTTCATTAACATATCAGTTAACCAATTTTAACTGAGGTAATTATGACTTCAAAAATCACAGAATTTACATGTTATTCCAATTCCAAAATTAAGCTAGAAA
Organism: Viscum album; assembly: GCA_963277665.1. NCBI lineage: Eukaryota > Viridiplantae > Streptophyta > Magnoliopsida > Santalales > Viscaceae > Viscum > Viscum album. The sequence goes on along the minus strand of OY728135.1, from coordinate 924,545,291 downwards.
TAAATATATTTATCCAATTTATTATATTCCTGTAATATAAAATTGACTAGGTCCCAAGAAGCTCCCCAAATGGTGCATGAATTGGGTAACTGTAGGTCTCTCTCTTCATGCCTATGGACCCAACGTGATCCAACGAATGTTATAATAAGATAGATTATAATTTAATAGGGATTATCCGGTTTATTTGGTTCCACATGTGGAGTGCCTATGTGACATAACATAGTTCACTTGCTATGGGTAATTAAATAACTCCAAAAGGATAAGTTTTAGACCACCCACCTCGAAAGTAGAAAAACTGATGATAAAAACGCATATCCACGGTAGCGATTTGATTCATACTTCATTTCAATTAGAATATGGAAATCCATCAGTAATATATCGATTAGTGGAAGAATAAAATTATGGTGTAAATTATAAACTAGGTCCAGAAATCCAATATCAAATGTGGGTTCACTTATAGATCAAAGAGGACTCTTTTACATCATCAAAAAAATGTTTACAGTGAAGAGTGAGGCTTGTGTTAGCAAAACACGATGCTGGAGGGGGTATAAAAATGATATGTATAACTTTTCACAATTTTCATTGAGTTCAAATTATTTAAGTATTGTTATTTTTAAGTATCCAAAAAATATATCACCATGAATGAAAAAAATTAAATTAAACATTTCACGTGGTGTAAGATATTATAGACAAGAGTTACTTTTCGTGGGATGTTTATAGGGTGTTTAAAATTTACAGTGTGTGTACAATTTATTGGGTCTATAAAATTTATAGGGTGTCTTAATTTTATGGGGTTGAATTAATATTTTTGGATATTCTTAGAATAATTAAAATCCGGAATATAATCCATGTGGCCTGTCTATAACAATTCACACCATGAATATAATTCATAGGGTCTGTCCAACATAATTCATGTCATGAATCTTGTTCACGACATGAATATGATATGGAAACAGAAATCAGATCCTATTATTTTTACACCCATACAACACTTAACCCAACCCTATCCTAGGATCTACAAGGAAGGTTTAAATGAAATCCAGCCTAACTCAAAGAGAGTTAACAAAAAATCTAATAAGATTCATATCTGAAAAAAAGGAGATCTAACAAACTCCACACTATATAACATCTCATCCCTGTGACGCTCCATCAATCAATGTGGTGTATTGGATAACAAGTATAGATACTATAATCATATATCAGACTCCCTCTCTTAGGTCTCCTCTTAAACATACCCATGTCGTTACTGCACTTGTACTAGTGGAATAGTATTTCCTCAAAGATTCTTATCACAATGGTCCCAAATAAAAATCTAATGCTCCTAAAAGGACACATCAATATCCAGATCGATGTCATTACCGTATATTATGTGAAAAGGGACATAATTAAATATATGAAGTTTATACATGTGTAATACATCATGGATGTCACTATAGCACAATGGAAGGTCCAAAAAATATGCCACTAGATCCACCCTTTCCACTATGTTGAATAAGAAAAACAAGCCTAGGCACTAGCTTCCCTTTTTTATGATACAATATTTCTCTAACCTAGGTGAAACACAAATAAAAATTTGATGAACAACCTCCAAAACTAGATCTCATATCTGATGGTCATCTTAATATTTCACTCAATTTTTCATACCCACCAACTTCTTTTTGATCAACTGAACTTGTTTAGTCATCTCCTTCATGAGACAAGGACCAAAAAGTGATGAATCAATATCCTATAACAAAAAAAGAGGGTAATTACATAGTAAAAAATAAAAGGAATCAGTAAGATCTATTTGGATCGATTCCTGGAAGCCATTATTATAGGCGAACTCCATAAGTTCCAAATAATGCTCCCATGGACCACTGAAATCCAAAACATGGGATCATAACATGTCATCCAAAATCTGAATAGTCAACTCAGACTGGTCGTCAGTCTAAGGATGGTAGAATTTAATTATAAGAACTAGTGATCCCAAATCCTTATGAAGACCTTATAAAAACCATGAATTGAAATGAAGATCTTAATCAGAAACAATTCTTCTTAGAACAATGTACAACCAAACTATATAAATCCCATAAAGACTACTCATATCATCTATAGTGAAGGTCTCCCTGATAAGAAATAAGTGAACTAACATCAGGAGTTGATCCAAAATCACCCATAAAACATCATCCATGTGAGGGTTTCTGGGAAATCTTGTCAAAAAATCCTTAGTGACATCATCCCACTTCCACTCTATAATTGGCAAAAGATTAAACAGAATAGGAGGCCTCTAATGATCTATCTCCCCATGATGATAGGTGAAATTTCTCAACATAAATCTGTTATCATCTTATTAATTCCTGGAAACCAGTACTTGGTATTGAGATCCTAGTACATCTTTGTCAAACATGGATGCACCATTCATCTAGAAGCTAGAAACTCTTTCACCAATTCTTCATGAAAGCCTACTGGAACCCATACTCAGACATGGAAAATAATATAATTGTCTCTTCCAAGAGACCATCCTACTAGTTGATCCCCACAATATATGATGTCCCTCATAGCTAATCCCTCTATACTAGATAATTTCAACATCGTAATTTGTTCAAAAATAATAGGTATAACAGATGTCTAAGTCATAACTATGCATACAAGGGACTCCAAAACATCAAGATACATATCATTGAAGAGTTCCATCATCTTCCACTCAACAGAAGATTTTTTCACTATCTATGTCTGCATCTTATAGATTAAGGCATCGAAAATTACATTTCCCTTTCCCATTTTGTAACCCAACCGAAAATCAAAAGGGCACAAATACTTTATGCACCTCCTTAGTCAAGGGTTTAGGTATCTCTAATAAAATATTTAATCATGTATCTTTTGGTCTGTGTAAACAAAAAATACCGCACTCAAAAGATAGTGTCACCAAAATCTTATGGAATTTACCATTGCAGCTATCTCTAGATCATGAGTAGTATTATTCCTCTCATGTGGTGTCAACTATCTAAATCCATTAGTGACCACACAGTCCTCTTGCATTATAATTATTATGATTTTAACTATGTATGCATTAAAATTCACACTATAATCATTACTTAGATCAAGTTAGGAAAGGATAAATTTTGATTAAATTTGCTATTCAACTATTGGAAAGCTATCTCATAAGAATATGACCAAACAAACATCACCTCTTTTTGGGTTATATTAGACATCAGTTCTACCAAACGGTAGAATTCCTAGATGAAGCATTAGTAAAAACCTACTTGTCCAAGAAAACTCTGAATCTCAAATATATGATTAGGTTTCTCCCAAGATACCTTGGATGAAACCATCTCTGGGCCCTCCAATTCTCCAGTATTTGAGATAACATGGACACATAAGTAGATTCTATCAATATTAAAACAACATTTTCATAGAATGGAATAATGTCAACTATCACTCAATATACTCAGAATGATTTTAATATTTTGGGTGTGATCATATATATACTAGAAGTACACTATGATGTCTTCAAGAAAAACTACCAAAAACTGATCCAAGAAAGGGTGAAATATCTGATTCATCAAGGCCATGAATACCTCTGGTGTGTTTGTCAAATTGATCGACATCACAACAAACTCATATAGTCTATACCTAAACTTAAAAGTAGTTTGAGGTACGTCTAATTGTCTCACTCTCAACTGGTGGTACCCTAATATCATGTCGATCTTGGATAAAATATGGTCACCTCTCACCTGATCGAATATATCATCAATGTGCGAAAGGGGATATCAGTTATTGATTTTTATATGGTTTATCCTCAAAAAATCCACACATAACTGCAATATCCCATCATCCTTCTTGGAGAAAAGAAGCATATAACCCCATAGAGATATACTAGGCCATATGAAACCCTTATATTCCATATTTTTGAACAATAATTTCTTCTCATGAATATATTCTAGTGCCATCATATGAGGAGGGATAGAAACTGGCTCAGATCTTAGCACCAAATCGACCATGAAATCAATATCTTACTCAGGTGGTAATACAAACAACTCCTAAAAAAAGATGTCTTGAAAATGGTCAACCAATGGAAGAAAATTATCATACTACATTCCTCAATCGTCCTAAACAAGGTTTCCATCAAATATATGAGACAATCCAATCTGAATTGATTTAGTCTTGCATGAAAAACCTAAATATCCCCCTCGCCCTGGATATTATAGATTCCACCATTTCTATATGGGAGGGTAAATATTATCTAATAAAATTCAACATGAGACTAATATAGAACATGTAAATCCATACAAATAATCAAATAGAATCCTCTCATTTCCACTACAAAAAGTTCCCAAAGAAAGTGGTAGCCACAAATTTCAATAGGATACTCCTTACAATGCCTCATACCCTCTAACCGCACTCCCAATAGTGTGTAAATGGTCTGGACCCCATCTATGATCTCCATATCTAAAACGAAACCATTTAAAAAAAGAGACGATATAAAGGAATGAGATGATACCATATAAAAAATGATGTATAATGTATATTATACATGAATCATACCTCTAATGGTAGGTGTTTATATATCCAAACTGGTAAGAAAAGATTGTATAACATACAGTTGGATTTCTTCTCTACCCTAGGATCTATTCTATCTCACTGTTATTGTTCCCCTTAAGTGGTACTACTACTCCTGCACTAGGGAACCACATATCCTACCTCAACTAGAATGGCTAGTGGAACTCCAACTACTAATTTATTGAGGGGTAACTAATAAAATTATAGACCCAGGTGTCCGTCTAGATCCCCAATCACTACTCTATTACAGAAAGTTCCCACAAAACTTCTATAAATGTTATAAAATGCTGCAAAAATGACACTCCACTATGGGGAGAGGACACTGTATGTACTTAAAACCCAACCCGCCACACTAGGACTTCACCAAACCATGGTCCTTAGGTGGAATTCTACTCCCTTGATTTCTCTTCTTGCTACTTCCCTAACGATTACTATAATATTGTTACATATTTTCACTTGAAGAAGATTTCTCGGATCACCTTGCTGAAACTATATGTCAACCACTCAAGGAGTTTGTCAGATTCCCTTCTATTATGAGATATAGATTCATCGCATCCACAAGGATAACAAGACAAAATTCATTCACCAGCGACCTAATGTCATAGTTAATCCCATCCTAAAATTTTATGTCTTTAAAAATCTCATTAGCTTCGAATGATGGAGTAAAGTGCTTCATGTATGTGAAGCATATGGAATAGACCATTACTAATAATCTCTCTGATGTCAGGTGTATGAGCTCATTATCCTTATCATGCCTCAATATCTCAGGATATAATTTTATCAATAAAATTTCCTTAAGTTCTTTCCAAGATAACTCCTCTTATTGACTGTCTTGATCCAGAACGTCCCACAAGTGATTGGAATGTCCGCAAAGCATGTATATACTAATATTAACCCAAATATTTAAGGGTTTATGGATTTTCTTGAATATCATCTGGACTGACTTGATCCATAACATGGCTACTAAGGGTCCTACATCCCCAGTGAACATAGGTAGATTCTATAGCTAGAACTCCGTTGTTAACTTATACATCAAAGTCATAGTGAAAATAATCTCACTTTCCATGGATCATATCAACTTCAAGAATCTCTCATGAAGCTAAACATCTATATGATTCTCAAGAGATACAAAAAGATCCAACTTTTCAGCATTTGAAGCATGATGATTTTCACTCTCCTGGTGCTAAACTCAATGATGATGAGGAGAAATTATCCCTACAATACAAACACATTTCTTCATGCACAAGGTACAAAAAAGTTTAACATTATCAGGTTCTAAAAAAAAGAAACACCAGCTCATGACCTCTTTAAAAATGGATTAACAAGTGAATTCTCATAACTTAACAGTTCATTTATCCCATTTTTCATCTGATATAACATGTATATCATTTCATAGTTCACACAGGAAAATACATCCCTTGAAATAAATATGTACTGATCATAAATGATGAATCTTAATATATATATATATATATATCCCATTGTTTCTTTAATGATGTATAAAAACTCATCTCACACCGTGTTGGGAAATGAGTATAAATCTCAAGAATCAATAATATCACACAACATGTGAATCACCCAATGTGAAATAATATCAAACTGTACAAGTGAACATCATGAACAAAAATCCCATCTTGGGAACTCTGATTTCCCCCTCTATATGGGTTAGTTATACCCATGAACATGATCATTACCAAATCCTGACACATTCTAGTATCCTTTCTACCTTTACCATATACAAAATAAATAGAAAAGAAACCTACCAATCATTCCACTTTATATCATCCCTAACCTAGTTCCCCCTCAAGTGAAAAATTCAGTTGGCTATATGACCTTAGGTGGACATCCACATATACTAGAGGCTTCCAACTAGAAGTGAGGCACTAAAGAATATAGTGGGAGACTATACCCTCTAGTAAATAGTATCAATGAAATCAGAAATTAATAATAGAGTATCTAAAATAGTTTAAATAATATGAATAAATAATCATACAACCAAAGTTAAGGAAGTACCAACTAAATAAATCCAAATAATTAATGAATAATGTTATGAAAAGATGAATTAAACTAAATTACATGAAGAAAGTAATATAAATAAAAGAAAAATTAGACTCAAATAAATACTCCAAATACCTCAGTCCTAAACCCCATGTCGGTCCCATCTTAAAGCTATAACCCATCTGACAGGAAACAAATAAACAACATGGTCTCTTTCCCTTGTGAAAACATGCATCTATAAAATATTTCTAGCTACCAACTAGAATCCTATCTAGGGTGTGAGTAAACATCTGCATGTCAACACCACATTTTCTAAACAAATCTATAATGAGAAATATAGTTCATGAAATAAATAGAATAACATGATATTAATTTAATAAAGTATTACTACATATGAAATTAACCCGCTAACCTTCAAGTTATGGGTTAACACCTGAGGCCTACGAAACTCTCTTCAGTGCCCTTATGAGTATTTATGAATAAGGGTGGATCCTCTTGTATCAGGAATGATCAACCAATTGGTGGAATATTCTCCAACTAGGATGAATCACAGAAACAACAAATTCAAAAAATTCCTCTACCCACATCTATCTAGAATCTCACCCCTATGCATCTAATGACTATTCATAGGGTCCTTAGACATCTAATATAATCATATACCATTCCCTCAGTCACCAATTACCTATTTTCCTATCCCTCACGTGGTAGGAAAATCATGCACCAATCCTTAAAGCATTAACAAAAACTATGAGTCGTACCTAGAGAAAGTCAATATGCCAATAAGAATCCCAACCTCAGGTATCAATCAATTCTATGTCACATGTTTTAAAAATCTAAGTAATCAAAAAAAATAAGGCCAATAACACACATTCTAGATATATCATCATAAGACACAGTGATCAATTTACCAAATTATCATTTTTCTAACATAATATATTTCATTAATTTTGGTTCTTAATTATCATAATAATTATATGAAACCTATTTCATTTATCATTTAACCCCAAGATTGTTAACATATCAATTAAAAAAATTAGATGAGGTGATTTTTCATTATGAAACCACGCAATTTACATGTTATTCCAATTCCCAAATTAAGCTAGAAATCAATAAATTTATCCAATTTATTATAGGGATCTAATGTCAAAATGAATAGGTCTCAATAAGTTCCAAGTATAGTACACTAATAGGGTGATTGAAGGTCTCATTATTCACTCATATGGATCCAATGGGATCCAATAGACATTATGAAATGAAATATTATAATACCACGACTTAGACCAATAGTACTTAATCCACAAATACCCCAAACTAGTCGATATATGAAAAGTGGTGGTGAAAAACACCAAAAGGAATAACTAACATGGGAGGCCTTTTCTTAATGTACCTACAAACATACATACGACCATATCCGTGAAAAATTGTTGAGGAATATCATTAAAGGTTAAAACATATAGAGAATAAACCATTCTTGTAAAACCTATAGGGAGTATAAACATACAACTGTGTAAACTAAAAAGTAAAAAGGAAAAAATACACACCCAACCATAAAGATATTCCAACCTAGCAATAAATGGAATGTAAATAATGAGATTCCTTAGCTCTGAGTCTCCACGATCCAACCACTTTACATGATAAAACACACAAGTGAATCCCTATGGACCTCTGTAATCACCATCGACCTGTCTATTATCTTCATAATACATGACACATTTGGGAAAATCTAATATAGGGGTGAGTATATACATACTTAATAGGGTGACCTAAAAGATGAATGGGGAGAAGCAAGAGACACTATAGAAATAAATAGCTCAACCAAAAATAAGAGATTAATAAAATACAATGAAATATATATATATATATATATATTCTCAAAAAATAAGTCCAAATGTGAGAGAAAGGGGATCTACATGTCACAACCCAGTCGAAGAAAGAGTGGAAATAGTTCCATCGGACCATCAACGGTGCCCAACATCTCACATATCTTTTCGACGAAACATCCAAGTCAAACCACACCTTTCCACTAAAAAAAGTTTTAAGGGCCATAATCTCTAGATAGAGGAACCATGCCCTAGTACAATAGGTGGGTATCAATCAATAGACAGAGGAATCATTCCCTGACTCCTCAAGAGGGTGTCACTATCTAGATAAAGGACCCATTCCCTAAATTTGTCAGAGGATGACACATTGATAATCGATAGAGGACCCACACCCTACCCAATAAAAGGGGTCCCCTATAGTGTTCAAGGATCTATACCCTGATACTTCAGGAGGGTGCTACTCAGATATCAGATAGAGGACTCATTCCTTGCCTAGTATCAGAGTTCAAAATTGATGGTTGAGGACCCATGCTCGGATACCGTAGGAGGGTGAAACTCATTTATAAGATAGAATACCAATTACATTATAAATAGGAGTGTTCCACTCTAATAGTATATAGATGACCCATGTCCTTCTTGACAAGAGGGTTCCACTATAATGGTCAAGGACCCCTGCCCGGATACCACATGAGGGTGCTACTCTGTGGATAGGTAGTGGACCTATGCTCTATCCTGATAGGAGGGTTCCACTATAATAGTCAATTGAGGGATGATTCCCAATACAGTAGGAGGGTTTCACTCTAATATCTCTGATGATCATGCCTGATCACTTCCATCATTGAGCATCACCTAAAGAAGCATCACAATTGGAACATGTCACATTGTATATCAATAGACACAACTAAGGCTACTATGATGTTATACTTGAAATAACAATTGGGATATGATACTAAAAATCTGAAATATGAGTCCAAATAAAGGATATACAGGAGGTAGAAGTTTACTCAAAAGGAAGTTTGGGTACAAGGTTTGTAAGGGAACAAACACGATGTGTGGTCCCGCTCCTTTGTCTGGTTGTGTCCCCGCTGACACAATACTTACTTCCCATTTAGCCCCACATAGCATGTAAGTGGACTAAATGGAGTGCCTCAGAGACTTGGGGTCCTTACCGTGGCCCTAACCATGTCTATGTAACCTTACATGTGCTAGTGTACCTTGGTACATGACATTTCCTCTCGCACGGGGTCCTTCCCGTGGGATTCTTTCACACAACATGTTTACTCGGGGATGGTCACATGGTGTGTGGCCAATCCATTGGGTGTGTGGTCCTTAACCTTTCCAAAACCCTATAACCATAGACATTGGGGTAATACAAGATGCGTGTTCATCTTAGTACATACCATGTAGTTGGTTTTTTATAGAAAGTTGGATCTGCTTCATGCGATCTAGATCCGTAAACAACGCTTTGAATCTCACCTCCAGGCCACCTGAAATAAAAGATAACTCCTATGGACAAACTTTTTCCTCCATAAATTGGTCAGAAAATAGATTCATGGTTTGTCCCTCAAATTTGTATGCATCGTCATTGCAGTTGTTGCTTCTTATCGCCTCACCAGATATCTAGATACATGGTGGAATCACCTGTTGTATCATCCTAGATAATGATATAAAAGTCTATTTCATATTTATTAATATTTACGTATTAGATTGTACTTTTAAATTGAAACATATTATATGTCAAATATAATATCTAAAACCCAACAATGAGTTTCTCAGAAATCTTGGGTTGCAAGTAAGACTGAGTTATATCGAAAAATAATATACTGTTAATACTGTTATTTAAAATGGTTGTTTTTCGTCCTTTTAATGGTTGAATTTCATTAAAAATAAATTTTGAAAATTTTATAATAATTATATGAGAAAATGAACTTCATTTTTGAAATTATGATATCAAAATCTAATTTGAGTGTATTTTTGGTATTTCTCTGAGAACATTCATATTTTGATGAATAGTGAATAACACTAAATTTTAGTTCGAAACTGCATTTTATTCCAATTTATTTATAAATTTGAGTAATGTATTAATTGGTTTTAAAGTATAATTGGATAAATTTTATATCAGTTAAATAAATTTCGGTCATTTTAAAAAAATTCACATTGAAATTAGATATAAAAACATAGAAATCATTTGAAATTTTTTACTTTAAAACCCAGCTTTGTGGTCCTGTCAGTGGGATTAAATTTAAACTAATTATTTCCCCATAGGTTGTTGGAGTTTAGAATAATTGATTCAATATTTTTAATAATAATAAATTATAATGTATAATAATGTAATCTTAATTTTTTTACCAAAAATCATAGTGAAATAAATTAAAATTAATTACGTCTCTTAAGGTAAAAATATTGTTACTTAGTGGTTAAACTTTAATCTTAAGAGTCTAAATGACCTCAAAACTTGTCCAAAACCCATTTTATGGCCATTATTAAACAATATAACATATTTTATAGAATTGGGTTCATTATTGGAGGTATATTATTTAAGGGATACCTCTCAACAGTGTTTTCCTTTTTATATTTACAAGAATGACACCCCCCTAAACTATAAAATGAAATTCACCCTCTCCACAAATTCACACATATAAACCCTTTGAATCATTGAAAACCTGACCAAATAATATCAAAACATCCCTATATTCACCTTATAGTCCTAAATTTGGCATAAATTCAACCAAGGAAGCACTTTGGTGTAAACCAAAAAGTGTTTCTGGAAAAAGAGGTAACATTCTTCAATGACCATTTATGTTTTATTTAAGTATACACCCCTAAATTTCTTATAATTAAATTATTATATCATATATTAAGTATCCTAAATTATTTTATGTTTTTATTTTAAGGGTTAAAACTACATCCACACACACTTCTATTAAAAAGGTTAATGACATTATCATTTTTGTATGATGAACTACCACCTTGCGAAATAATGTCATTCATTTATCCTTTACCGCCTCTCATGTTTGGGAATTATATTGGAAAAGATATTTTTATATGATATATATGATATTTTTGTTTTCTTAATAATTATTAAATTTGTCTATAACACATACCTTCAGGCTTCCCATTTTGTGTAAATATGATAACATCATTTGTGGACGTGTGGACTACTGCTTCCTCAAAGCGATACCATACGTCCATACATTACATGGAATGCATTAAGTATGGATTTAATTATAAATATATTATATAAAATTAAATATATATGATAATTATGACAAAAATACATTTTTATAAATATAATATATCATTTTATTTGTTACCCTTTCACACACTTAAAAAGTGATAATATTTTTTGTGGATGTGTGGACTATCACCTCCTTGAAGCAATGTGATTCCTTTTACATCACTATAATTCTATATATAAGTATATATTATTAATAAATATGTCATTTATGATATAATTATCATTATGTAATGATAAATGTTACTTGTTTTTTTCCCTAATGATCATTGAAAAATGGGAACTTTACTCATACATACATACGACCTACCATCTCCATGACTATAACATTTGGGTCATTATTCATAACCATATTTCATGATTTGTTTTAAAAGTATAATAGATGTACAAATATGATAATTATTTCATGTTTATTATTCTGTATATTTTTATATAATGATCCCTTTGACCATATTTTACCTACCAAAGTTGTTTTCGACACATAATCTGAAATGGTCAAAACAACCAACAAAAACATAATTGGTTAAGTTATTGTTCACAACAATGTAATAATTGGAATAAAAGTAATTATAAGAATGAGAAAGTTATTAATGAAGTAAATAGTTAACATAATTGTATTATTTGGGAAGATAAATGTTATGTTGGATATAAAAAACACACAAGAGGGGGGGCGTGAATTGTGTCTTTTCAAAAACTCTTCCTAAATTATGAATTTAAACACCCTCTATAAATTAGTGCAAATAATCAGGGTTATACTTCTGATAAAATAATAATCAATAGATAAACATAAATAAAGGAGGTAGATTTTTATAGGGATTTGGGGCACAAATATCCTCTAGTCCACTCCATTAGATGCTCTCTCTACAAGCTTGGTGAATTTCACTAGTCTGCTCCTCTTATCACTAGACCAAAAATCCAAACAACTGGTTGTAGGAAATTGACACATTTAAAATTAAGACTAAAAAAATTATTCTAGTTCTAAATATAGAACCACTTATCTGTAGATTAGATTGAGAATCTAACACTCCACTTCAACTGAGTACGAGTAGTCAACCCTCATATAAATCAATAATAGATTTGATTTGTCGAAACATATTGATCTTCATAGATGAAACAATATGAAACTGACAGAAGATGGATCTTTTTCTTCAAAAATTCAATCTCCAAGATGAAATAAGTCTGAACAGATCCAGTTTGACAATATATATTTGATTTTAAGAACAAAAAAAAAATAGAAGTTGCAAACATACATGATTGAACATGTATATCTCCAAAGTGTAGTCTAATTTCAGAGTTGATCATTAACGATATAACTGTGTATATGATCACCATAAATATTTAATAATAATTAAAATATTATTCACTCTCATTTTTTTGAAAAATAAAACAAAAATTAATATATAAATAGCATATTGCTTTTGAAGATTCCAGATTCACCAAAGATGCCTGATGAACCGTATAAATTCAAAATTGAATTTACTAGGGGAGTTGTAACTTCTCTTAAGAATAAGGCTTAATTTCTCCATTGAATACAGTTCTATGAATCAAATAAAAAGATATTCAAAACAGTCGAAAAAGATATTTAAAATAGGCTGTAACACGATCAAGTCTATTGAATAAGTTATAAGAAATATTAAGAAAATAAATATCCGATGTTGAAAAGTCAAACGTAGGGTTCCATTACAAAGTGAAACAAATACTGAACACAGGGCTTAACTATGTAGAATTAATGTTTTTAATGTAAGGTTGACGATATAGGGTAGATCATAAAAGTAATGTTGATGTTTCATATGTTTCTCTTTGGAAGGTAAGGTTCATTACTTACGTAGGGTTCTTTAACCATACATTATTATCTTTCCAAATGTAACATTCCTTTCAAACGTAAGTTTCTTTTACAATAATTTTCTAATAACATAAGGTTGATCAACCATACATACTGATTTGAATGTAGGGTTTCTTTTGTCTTCCAGCATAAGGTTGAAGACTAATGTATGGATCACGATCCATGGTCACTATACAAAGTGTAGGGTTGATTCTATACATTACACTAAACCACTTAGGGTATGAAAATTGCTTCAAGAATAATCAAAAACATGCCCTGAAAACTTAGATAAATATTCCATGAAAATGAAAAACATGAAAGTAATTTCAGAATAAATAAGAAAAATATTAAATCCATGAAATAAAATTATACCAAAATCATTAGTAAAACAAATAAGGGTTTTTGTGAGCATCAAAATAATCATAATTTATAGAGTATTGTTGAGATAATACTTTCTAAACAATAAATCCATTTTTTATGATCACAAAAACCATTAAATTATTAAATTTATTTAGTATTTTTTAAACATTTTAATTAAAATAAATCAAATTTTTATTTGATAGAATTATTTTGATAAAAAAAAATGTTGTGTTTATCCAAATTTCTCCTCTTTTTTGGTGAGATCAAAAAGAATGTACAGAAAAAAAAAATTTAAACACTTTTCAATTTGGAACATATCTAGAATTGAATGTTTTAATAATCTGTGTAGATAAATAAGACTGGATTTTTTTTCAATAGACATAAATATAAAAGAATATCAAACAAATTAGTGAAAATAAGAATAAGAAAATTTCAATGATCAAAATATATAGAAATAAAATATTAAGTTTGACTAGGAAACATGTTATCCAACTGATGTGGTTAGGGTAGAAGAGTATCTATAGGGTTTGGCTAGATTTTTGATTCTGTAGGATTTTAAGTAGCATAAAACATTTCCTTCAACTATTTCATCTGTACCGGTGAATTTTTTATAATAATATCTCCCAAATTCATAATCAAAACCCTAGAATCGTGACTAACATGCGTATTTTTAACATGATTGACTTTCAAAAATTCATGAAAACATTCCTCTTTATGAATAAACTGGTCTATCTTATCTTTGAATTTGTTAAACATAATCATGATACTAGGTTCACTTGAATTCAATTGTTCAAAAAAATATCTAAGATTATTCAAAAAACCTAATAATGGAGAACTATTGAACTGAATGTTCGGTAGATGATCATTTATTTCAGCCATAAAAGTTGTGATTGATTGAAATCTAAGAATCACATCTAGAGAGGTAGAGGGGGAAGAGGTAGAAACGTTGTTTTGAGAAATAATTCTTTTAAAGGATTCAAAATGTATTCCTAAATACTACTTCAAGTCTCCAAAATCTATTTTGGAAATAGATTCAGATCATATTTTTCCATCATCGACTAGAATTTCTCTCTTGAAAGTATCAAAGTCTTTCATTCATACAAAAGTTTATTTCAATTCACTAACATGAGTCTGAAGAGACTCAAAATCCATCCTTGGCATTGATGAATTTTGAAAATCATAAAAATATTTCCTTGGGGCCTCCAGATCCTACTTAAGAACAAAATTTTCTTCTTGACCTTAATTAAACTTCATCACAAGATCATCAACTTGATTAGTCAGAGAATTAGATGTCCCTTCATCTAGATTTTGTAACTATTCAAAATGCACAATTTCTAAAGTATTTTCATCGTACTTCTCTAGAGACATCTCAACTGGTTTCTCAATTGATTTGTCTCTTGAACAAGATACATTATCAATAACTTCTATTTTGTCTCTAGAAAAAGAATCTGGTCTCTCTACTAAATGGTTAAAAACCGATCAATAAATATTCTCAACAACTTCTATAAATACATTTTCTGATTATAGAATCTGTTGCTCTTCCTGAATAATTTCTTATTGGAAAACATCTTCTTGAATAACTGGCTATTCCTCCTATACAACAGGAATAAAAAAATCCTACAAATATCTAACATGACACTCAACCTATTGGTCTTCCTCATGAATAGGTTCTTCTAGACGAACTTATCTGGTAGATTCACCTGAACATAACACTAGTTCTTTATCAAGTGGATATACTTTATTTCTTGGTTTCATAGACAACTTTTCTATCACATATTCTTATTCCTCTTCCTCTTCATTAAATCTAAATTTTATCTAAGCAGATTTGGAAACTCCTTTAGCTATTGATTCTCCAATCCCTTCATTTCATATAGCACTTTTCTCCCTCTAAGAAAATGATCCTGATTTTTGTTGGTCATCTTCCCAACTGGCATAATATTTCCATTCATTTCACTCCAATAAAAACCAAATTTTCTAAGAGTACCAGCATTCATATCATTTTTGAGATGGAATTTAATTTTTGAGATGAACACATGAATAGTAATTTTCTGAACATAATTAAATATAATATCCTTCCATAATGATAAAAATATATAAAATCCTTTATTTGACAACAATAACTAAAATACCTCAATATATACCTTGTAAGATTCAATTTTATATCACTTATGAAAAAAATGTACATGTCTGGATATAAAATTTTCTCCATCTCAACTACCCTTGGGAAAAGTTTCGTTTGAATAAATTTCACCAAAACCTTTTGGTAAAGCTCAAGGTCCTTGGCAAACATTTTCCTGATATGGGTCAATCCAAAAAGAAATGAAATAATTTTTATAGACTTCTGATCTTGATTACCAATAAAACGTAGATCGAAATAAAAAACACCTTCATGGGAATATTTCAAATTTTTAGTTATTTCTACATAGGAAATAATAAATTCCTTTTCCTCTATCTATATAGAAATAGTGTATTAAGTCTCACAAAAACTAAACAGAACACTATTAAAGAAATTCATCAATTCTCTCTAATATATTAATTCTTTATTTACCTCATTAAATAAATAATCTAGGAGTTGAAATTCAAGATATTTATTAAGTAGTAAATCCATCTCATACTGCCACAATAAATCAATAAATTTTTCTTATAGAATCTTTCTTGAAGAAACTCACTAACACTTCAGGTCACTTGGTTCACCCTCATCATTTCGTTTGGTTTTTCTAATTTCTGAAAATCTAATGATCTGATGTTCTTGGTTTCTAGGGTTTTGAAGGTAGATAAAGTCTTTGTTAGTCGAAGCGGGTTGAGAAACCAAAAGGGAGAAGAAGAAGAAATGTTTCGATAGGAAAAATGTTTCTAACATTATCTTATTTCTTGTGTCATTACATTAGATAATTATGATTTTTTTTGAAAACATGAAATCTTAAAAATTAATAAAAAAATTAGTTATTCAAATAAACATTGGAAATAATAATAATTAATGCGGTGAACAAAATTTAATTGGTATAAATAATCAATAAATTAGATAAATTTTATTTAAATACAAATAAAACTAAATCCCCCTTAATAAAATTATAACTAGCGGTGGTAAGTGGTTTAGTAAAAATATCAGGTAATTGATATTCAGAATTAACAAATTCCAAAGATATATCCTTTTTTAGGACAGGATCTCTTAGAAAATGATGCCATATATCAAAGTTATTAGTCCTTGAATGACTTATGGGATTATTATATATATTAATAGCACTAGTATTATCACATAAAATAGAAATATTATTAAAATTATTTCAATAGTCAAGTAGAGTATTTTTCATCCACAATACTTGTGCAGAAAAACTACCAACAAACACATATTTTGCCTTAGTAGTTGACAGAGAAACTGAGTGTAGCTTATTACTCGACCAAGAAACTAAAGATTTTACTAAAAAGTAATAGGTCCCTAAGGTTCTTTTTCTATCTAATATAAAACCTCTAAATTTAGAATCTGTATATGAAATTAAATTAAGATTAGAATTTTCAGGGTAAAGAAGTGATTGAAAACATTTCCTTTGAAATATGTTAAAATTATTTTAGTAGAAATAAGATGGGATTATTTTGGATTTGATTGAAATATATCATAGATAAATTCATAATATATAATGTCTGGTCTGATATCATTAATATATAACAAACTATCAATCATACCTCTATATAACTTGTTGTCAACTGGTTTCCCATCTTCATCCAAACAAAGTTTTATATTAGTACACATGGGAGTTGTATATGTTTTACTATTTTGAAGAGAAAATTTATTAATTAATTCTATAAAATACTTAATTTGATAGAAAACAATTCAATAATCTTTTTGAAAAATTTGATATCCTAAAAAGAAATTTTGTTCTCCCATCATACTCATTTCGAATTATTTTTTGCATTATATTTGAAAAATCATGCCAAAGCAATTTATTTGTTGAACTAAAAATAAAATCATCAACATAAATTTGAACTAATAAAGTATTATAAATATTTTTATTCTTAAGAAATGTCATATATTCCAAACCAACATTAAAACCATTTTTTAAAAGAAAATAAGTTCATCTTTCATACCATCCTCTAGGTGCTTGTCTAAGGCCATAGAGAGATATAAAAAGTTTAAAAATAGAATTGGGTGTTTGGGGATTTTGAAAAGCAAGAGGTTGTTCAACATAAAATTCCTCCATTAAATAATTATTTATAAATCAATTTTTAACATCCATCTGATATAATTTAAAATTCATATGAGATGCATAATCTAGAATAATTCTAGTCACTTCTAATCTTGTTACTGGGGAAAAGGTCCCATCATAATCTATATGTTTTCTAGATTTTAACCTTTGTATACTAATATAGCTTTATTCCACGTGATGATCCCTTTATCATCTAGTTTTTTCCTAAAAACCCATTGGGTTCCTATCACTGGATAGTTGATTGGTATCTGTATAAGTTCCGAAACATTATACTTCATGAAATGGTTTAACTCTTCATGCATAGATATCTTCCAACATTCATCTTCTAAATATTTTTAAATAGTCTTAAGTTAAAACTGGGATAGAAAAGAAGATGATTCAACTAGGTTTCCTATACTTCTTCTAGTTATTCTTATTATTTATAGGTCTCCTATAACAGTTCTAAAGGGTGGTTCTTTTGGATTCTGGATAGTCTAGGCATAAGACTTTTTGGTTCTTTAGTTTCATGTTCTTCTATACTAGACTGAACATTATTAAAACCAGAATTAAAATGATTTTTTAGGGTTTCAAGTCTCATGTTATAAAAAGAGTGATTAAATTTGCCTATTTGATATTTATCTTTAATTAATGGTATGGTTTAAATTAACGTGACATGAACTAATTTTTCAACAATCCTTGATTTTTTATTAAACACTCTATAATATTTAGAAGTCATAGAATATCCTAAAAATATTCCTTAATTTGATTTTGGATCGAACATACCAATATTATTCTATGTTCTCAGGATATACACCTCACATCAAAAAATGTTAAAGTACTTTACTTTAGACTTTCTTTTATTCAAAATTTTATAAGGTGCATTTTTGCAAATAGGCCAAATTAAAAATCTATTCATGATATAGCAGACTATTCTTATATCTTCTACCCAAAAATAGGTAGGTAAACTATATTCATTCAGCACAGTCTTATCCATTTCTTGAATAGTTCTATTTCTTCTTTCAACAATTCCATTTTTTTAAGGTTTTCTTGGTGATGATAAGTTATGTTTAATACCCAGAATTGAGTAAAAAAAATTGAATTATTGATTCTCAAATTCACCACCATGATCACTTCTTACTGAAATTATTTTAAAACCTATTTCATTTTGTAACATTTTACAGAAATTTTCAAAAATAGAGAAAACATCACTTTTAAGCTTTCAAAAATAAACCTAGGTAAATCTAGAAAAATAATCAACTAAAATATAAACTTATAATTTTTCATTAAAAATTTATACTCTTGATGGTCCAAAAAAATCCAAATTGATAAGTTCTAAAATTTTATACGTAGAATTTTTTAATCGATTTGAAACAAGATTTGTGTTGCTTCCCAATTTGGCATGCATAAAAAATCTTTCACCATCAAAATTAAGACTGGGTAAATCAGTAACAAGTTGTTTCTTAGATAATCTAAATAATGGAGATATATTACAATGACCAAGTATTCTATGATATATCCATGACTCACTGGTCTTAGTGGAAAAACAATTCACTTTTTTTTTACCATAGGAAAGTAATTCCATAGTATAAACATTATCAATTTTAAGTTCTCTAAAATTATGAAATTCATTTTTAAAAACAATGTGGGAATTGTTAAAGAAATTGACATAAAAAAATCATCCCAAATATGAGAAATACTTATAAGGTTGTGCTTCAATACTTACACATAAAGTACTTTATTGATAGATATGATCTATGGATCTCCAACAGTTCCAATTCCAATTATTTTCCCTTTGGAATTATCACCAAAAGTAACATGACCTCCACCCATTTGAGTTAATGTATGGAAATTTTATGGATCTACAATCATATGACATGAGAATCCATTGTCCATATAATAAATTAAATTTCTTTTCTAGTGTCCTTTTTCATGAAAAATCATATTTTATACCCATATTTTCTAGGGTCCGACTGTGTTAGCTAGAAGACATCTAGAAATCCAAATCTGATTTGTATTTCTATAAATCATATCATTTTCTTTAGGTAAACTTTTTTAAATAAAACACATTTTAATGCCATTTAATTGAGAATTTTTTAAATAACATTTATTTATTATATATACTTTTGTTCCAAAAAAAGGAAAGGTAACACTTTTTGAGTTGGGAATAAAATAATTCTTATATATCTTATATATTTCACCCTTAGTTACTATACCAAATCTTTCCTTTTTTAATTATATTCTTAAAAAGAATTTAATTATGAATATTTTCCCCTTTTTTAAAGAATATAGCTTCACTTATATAGGTTTCTACTTTTTCTTGTAAGGATTTGATCCTTTTTTCATGATCAGCACCGTTTGCGGTAGATGAGTTAAATTTTTAAATTAAATCCTGATGTTGTTTAAGTAAGGTATCTCTTTTTAATAAAATAGAATTGGGAATATTCTTTAAATATATGTGCTTCTTTAATAAGGTTTCATATTTCTTTTCATGAATTTTCCAATAGGCAACTAATTTATCAAGGTCAGATCTTTGATAGGTAATGATTTTCGAATAGCAGCTGATATCCCATTACATTTAAAATGTATTACTCTATGTACTTTCAATGGTTGATAATATTTTTTGATAGGTTCACCTAAGGCTATAATATTATTTCTAACTTCTATAATTATTCCATTCATCTATGTAATAATTTCTGCATCAAGCATCCTAAATGTGTCAAATTTTAGCTTTGTTTTTTCATATGTCATTTGTCTTACATTATCTTTTCCTTCATAGGCAACTGCCATGGTTTTCCACATTTCATATGCAGTAGGACACTATGGGACATGATTTAATTCATTTTTTCCAAGACCATAGATAATTATAATCATAGATTTGGATTTCATATCATATTCAGGTTTAGTTGTATCATCCCATGTTTTTGGTTTCTCAAGAATCTTATAAGGAGTAGTAATCTTTGAATAAACTCTATATATACAATTTTATAAAGAATTGACTATCCTTAATTTCTATCACCCATAACTCTCACCATTGAAATATATAGCACGAACAATTGAAATTCCTTATTTGGGATCAACCATTTCAATATTTTCACAAACCATTAAACTTTTATCTTGCTATAGATTTATCTAAAATCTCTCCTCTGATACCAATTTTTAGGATGGAATATAAAAAAACACACAAGAGGGGGGGGGGTGAATTGTGTCTTTTCAAAAACTCTTCCACAATTCTGAATTTAAACACCAACTTTAAATTAGCATGAATAAGAAGTGTTTTACTTTTGATCAAAGAATAAGCAGTGGATAAACAGAATGAAAAGACACATATTTTTATAGTGGTTCGAGGAAAAAATAAACCCTAGTCCACTCCACAAGTTGATCTCTCTGCAATCTTAGTGAATTTCACTAGTCTGGTCCTTTTATTAGAAGATCAAAAATCCAAAAAACTGAGTGCAGGCAGTTGAAACATTTAAAATTAACATGAAAAACAAGGTATTATGTTTCTTAACAGAAAACTGATTATCCACACCTTAGATCAAGAATTTGATACTCTATTTAAAATGAGTACGATTAGTCAACACTCATATAGATCAAGAAGAGATTTTATTTATTAAAACAAATTGATCTTCCTAGTTGCAGCAGCATACAACTGATAGTATATGGATCTTCTTCTTAAAAAATACAATCTTTAAGCTAAAATAAGTATGAAGAGACCAAGTTCCACATGAGATATTTTATTTTGAGAAAAAAAAACAAAAAAAAAAGAGCTATCGCAAACGTACATTATTTAATATGTATATATCCAATGTGTAGTATAATTCATGAGTCGTTCGTTCTTTGTAGCACTATATATACGATCACTAAAAAGATTGAATAATAATAAAAATATTATTCTCCCCCTATTTTTTTAAAAAAATAATACTCGATGAAATATATAATGAGCATCCTACTTTTTAAAATTCTAGATCCACAAAAGACAGATGATGAACCATATAAATTCAAAATTGAATTTATCAAGGGCGTCACAACTTCCCTTAACGATATGATTTAATTTCTCCATTGAATATGGTTATTTGAATCAAATAGAATGATATTCAAAATAGTTGAAAATGATATTTAAAACATACTATAACACGGGAAAGTCGGTGGTAGAAATTACAGGAAATATTGAGAAAATAAATCTCTAATTTTGAAAAGTCAAACGTAGGGTTCCTTCACAAAGCAACAAAATACTGAACATAGGGTTCAAATATATAGCATTCATCTTTCTAATGTAAGGTTTAAAGTGTAGGGTTGATCATAAAAGTAATGTTGATGATCCATACATTTATCTTTGGAATATAAGGTTCTGTACTTACGTTGGGTTCTTTAACAATACATTCTTATATTGAAAAATGCAATGTTCCTTTCAAATGTAAGGTTATTTCAATATAATTTTCTGATAACACAAGGTTGATTAACCATACATATATGTATGAATGTACGATTTCTTTCAACTTATAGCATAAATTTGATGACTAATGTAGGGATCACGATCCATACACACTATATATAACATAAGGTTAATTCCATACGTTACTCTGAACCACGTAGGGTATGGATAGTGTTTCTAGAATACTAAAAAACACATCCTGAACACTTAGATAAATATTATTTTTGAATTAAAAATGTGAAGGTAATTTCAGAGTAATTAAGAAGAATATTAAATCCTAAAATATACTTAAACCAAAATCATTAGTAAAACAAATACGGTTATTTTTGAGCATCAAAATCATCTTAATTTATAGATAATTATTGAGACAATACATGCCCACCAATAAAGACACACGTGACAAGTCAGACTTAAGGTAGTATATTTGGTCTAGATATTATTTTATTGATTCATTTCTTGATGATATGAACCTTTATTCTTTTATAAGGTGTAAATACATCCCCTATAACAATATATATCCATATTGAATCTATTATAATCTAATTTAATTTTTTTTAAATGTTATTCTTTCATGGGGCTTATGATTTAAATGTTCAAAGTGGTATGGGGGACTTTTAATGTCTAATTATTTTATTATCAAATTAATTTCTCCATGTCAATATGATTAATATTATTTTTTATATTCCATTATATTGATATAAAGGGTTATAAAGTAAATTTTATGACTATTTTTAATGTCATTCAAATATTTTTTAAAGGTTTCTTTTTTATGTGTTTCATACCTAATGTTTTGAAAAATGAAAAAAAATATTAGATTCTTAATATACATAATGGAAATTAACTTTCCACCACCATTGATATTTTTTTATTTTTGGATTCATTTTAAAGACTCCATGTTTTATTAAATAAAATAATTCATCAATTTTTTGGTATTTTGGTATTGAAAATGGTTTTTCAAAATAAAGGTATATTTTGTATTGAAAATGTGGTTTTTGAAATATAATGGTATTTTAATATTTAAAAGTGATTTTCATATGAGTTTAAAAGTGTTTTTAATATGATTAAATGTTTTTTTATGTTATAATTCTTGGTCATTAAAAATGATTGGTGAACCTAGATAGCATAGGGTGATCCTGTTATATCTTAAATGATGGGTGTGCCTATATATCACCCCAATACATTTTCTAATGATTATATTCTCTAGATAATTACATTATATTTTGTATGTATAGTTATTATAATCTATAAGGGTTATGTACGGGTTAAATGTGATGATGTACCAAGATACCTACATGAAGTTTCTATGTTTTTTAATGAGTTATCTTGGAAATCATTTGTTTTCAAAAGGTAAAATAATTGATACTTATTGAAGAATTAAATTTCCCTTTTGGGTAAAATTTTAAGTTTTCAAGGAAGGATTTTTCATGAGTTCTATATGATTTTCAATAGACTATTGATTTTCTTCTTTTTATTCCCTTACATAAATTTTTATTCTCATCCCGTGTTTTTAGTTATTTTTATAGCATTTAATGATGACTAATGGATTGGAAGAGGTAAACTTTAATTCCTTGAAGAGTTATCATATAAGTGATCATGATTTATTTTTAAGTGTTTTATATTGTGGATAAAATGGATCCTAATCAGAAGTTTATACTTTTTATTTTATGGTTTTGGTATGTATGACTTATGGATCAATTCTCTAAAAATATAAACATAAAAAGATCCTTAATGGAAAAAAAGTAATTTCTTAAATAAAACTCAAGATTATGTAATGTTTAAGGCTGGGGACATATACTTGGTATCAATGGTCATTTTAGAAAAATTTAGATGTTAGGGAAATATTAATAACTTTTCCATGAAATATTTTACCTTATGGCCAAGTCAAAATGTTATTTAATTTGGATATTACCATGTTTCTTCTACTAAAACATTTCTATTTGTAAAGGTTTTCCATAGAGGAAACAAGTAAGAAGTAGTGGGATGGAACCAATAGGAAGAAATATTACAAAATTAGCATCCCAAGATGGTCGAAATCGGAACAGAATAGTTTTTTGCAGTGATGAATTAATTGAATCAAGAAATAAATGGTGATGGTATCCATGATAGAGAGAACCCTGATATACCCCAAAGTAACATGTCCTTTGAGGATAATTTCATGAGGCAACATCCCCCATCATTCAATGTATCATCTAAGCTATTGGTAGTCGAAGGATGGATCATTTCTCTAGAAAAGATATTTAATGTCATGAGTTTTTCAGAATATCAAAAGGTAACCCTTTATGTTTATCATTTAAAATGTGAAGCTGATTAATGGTGGTATTTGGTTAAGTATACCAGATAGAAAGATGATCTTGATGCCATATAATGGAAAACATTCAAATATTTTTTACTTGATAAATATTTCCTTAAGGTTGTTTGAATCTAAAATGAAAACAAATTCCTAGAAATGAGGAAAAATATATAAATATTTCGTAGCTTCATATGAAGGAAAATCTGGAAGGCTAGTAATATAAGAGAAAGAAGGGAATTCATTGGCTAATGTTGGTGCTGCAAGAAGTTCGAACATCAGGATACTATGTTTTGGAATATCATGATAATTTATAAAGAATAAAAAACTCCCAAATTCAATGGGAGTACATGTAAAAAAATGAACAAAATGTTGATTCAAAAGTTTTCCTTTGACACATTATAACCATAGTTTTTGAAATAAAAAACATACATTCTTATTACTTTAATAACTTTTATACTTCCATATTTTTAAGATTTTTCATATAGGAAAGGAAGTTTATAGGTTATAGAAATATATGTGTACAAGATGGAATATTTTTGAAATCATATGAACCTATATTACATTGAAGAATATAATCTTTATTGGACAAAGATGTCTAAATGTCTGGAATTCTAAATATAATTAAATACATAATATGATGTTATAATTAGACTACTAGAAACAATTCTCCATATAAAGGAAAACATGATTTCCAAATGATAATTTATTAAATCCACCAGATGAAGGAATATAATTTTAACAAATATAAAATTATTATTCTATCATAAAAAAATTTAAAAACACTATATCCATGTATAATCATGTCAACCATTTGATGGAGAAGCTATGTACACCCTTTAATGTGAAGGATGATTTCACAAAAATCCCTTACAACCAAATATTATGAATGGATAATTTGACTATTATAGGATTTCCTAAAAATAAGAGTAGCATTCAAGGAGAAAGAAACTTTTACATCAATAAATGATCTAAGTGTTAGTGCGATTATTTTTATAACCTCTTGTTCCATTGAGTGATCACTTAATTTTAATTCATTATAGAGTTTTTACATAAGACATCATCTTTGTGAGGATCATTTTAAATTACTTGAATTATATATGTTTTTAATTTCTTTTTATGATCTAGTGTTATTGAGGGTTTCCAGGGATATAAATATAAAGTTAGTAAAATATTGCTGATCACGGGTTCCCATGGTTGGGGAAATAGAATTCTTATGATCTTTGAATCATGGGATAGTTTTCTTAAGGAATAAATTCCATTATAGTTTGGCTCAAACTATGGATATGTAATGTATGGGTTATATAATTTCTCAACACTAAAGGTTATAGTTTGGATCTTTATTATAAAACTTTTGTAAGTATTTATTATATGTTTTTTAAAGTTTCATATTAATTATTTTTAAAAGTTTCTATTTCATATATGCATGTGTTTATGGAATTTTGGTTGTTTTAAACTTTTACTTAAATATGATTTTATAAAGTATTGGAAAAACTATTTTCTAATTAATTTCATTTATTAAAAAACAGTATTTTTATTTACCTACATAAGTAGGTTTCAAAAATTATTAAATTTATTTTATATACAATAATTCACCCCCTCTTAAAGTGTTTCTATATACTCCTATGATCCTAAATTTGGTATTAAAAATTGTTTTACAGCATTTATAGTTTATATTTCTTTATAAATATATTCATTTTATATCATTTCTTCTATTTGTTATAATCTATTTACACTAATTTATATTATATATAAAGTGTATTTTTTTTATTTTAAAATATGATAGGTTTAAATGATGTAACTTTAAAAAATCTAAATCTGATAAGACCCTAAATATTATATGGGGATGTCTATGAGTATCTTAGATATCAGATAAATAATTTTATTATAAATATGTGAGTAGAAAAATTTTTCACATTTAAAGGAAATTAAAAAATTCCTGAAAAACAGTTTCTACATTTTCTAGAGATGATAAGACAAAATATCAATTGAATTATTGATTTAGAAAAAAAAAATTATGCTCAATGACATTAAGCACATATATATAGATTTTTTATTTTGATGTTATGTATAATATTTGCAATAAATTGGATGTTACTCACGTTGGAAAAACTAATTCCATTGAAAAAAAATCAATGCTTATATTTGACTATCAAGAATTTTATTTTCTACCAGGATAACCTATTATAAAGATGAATTATAGATTTATAAAAATCATAAATATATTTTAATATTTTTGGAGAAAAAGATTTTATAGATAAAAATTTAGTTGAAAAGATTGTTGAGATTATACCGAGTGAATTGGAATCCAAGTGGACAACTGTCGATAATAATAAGCACTTGATAAAGGATAGTCAAGATGATATAATTTTAACTATTATTCAATATCAATGAATATTGAATAGAGATTCTGAGAAGAACGAAAATAAAAATGGTGTATCCTTTTCTTCTACATAAACTATTTCTAAGAAAGACAAATCAATAGAGAAAGTTTCAAAAATCTTCTAAAAAGAAGAAAATTTAGGTTGACACTAAAAGAATCATCAAAACAGAGTGACAATGAATCTGATAATCTTATAAATATAATTAATAAAATAGTTGGAAAGAAATATTTTATTTATAGTTATATGAAAAATCCTAAGGAAAGGATAGAGAAGAAATATTCTTCAGAGATGATATGATATGAATGTAAGAAACATGGGCATATTATTCTGATGATATTTCTGATAACCAGAAAGTTGGGGGATTGTATACTAGAAATAAAAACAAAAATTAATTCTTCTTGGAAAATTATAAAATTAATGACTAATAAATTTAACATTAAATAAAAATTATCTTGATTTTACGGAATATTTTGTTGCTACTTATTCTGAAGTATAAAAATATAGTTCATCTGATGAATTTGATTCCTTACCTAGTTATGAATATGTTTATAGATTTTCTAAATTATTAGAAATAAAATTTTAAAGTTTATAAAAAAATATAATGATTCTATGTTTGATATTTTCAATTAAAATTATTTTATTTAAAAACATTCCCAAGATTTTACCAATGTTACTAAAAAATTTGGTAATAAATAAAGTTCTACTTCCACCAATTGGGATAAAGATTTAGTTTTTAAACCAAACAATTAAATGTTGATTCTGAAAAAGTTAGTATCAAAATTTACTTTCTAAAAAGAAAATTTTGAAAACATGTAAAAAAAATTATACAACATATTATTATTTCTATAATGAATTTTACTACCCCAAAACCACATTTTCAAAATAATGATTTTGTTTCAAAAGTGAATTTTTTCTACTAAATGTAAAAGTGGTGTACATGGATATAATAAGTGTTCTTTAAATAAATTATACACTTTTTGATTTATTAATTATTAAATTTTAAAAAAAATGAAGAATGGTACAACAAATAAATGATGGAAATATGTGGATTCCAAAAAACCTATTGTCTAAAAATGATGGACCCAAGTATGTCTGGGTTCAAAAAGTCTGAATTTTTATGTTTTTATGAAAATATGATGAGTACCAATAAGAATACAATTTGGTACATAGATAGTGGATATTCCCATCATATTACATTAAATAATAAATATTTCTTGAATATTATCAATATTAAAGGTTTCCATGTCACTTATGGTGATAATGTTAAAGGATAAATCTATGGAATAAGTAACATTTCACTTCTTGTAAAACCTTTAAATTCAGATGTTTTTTGTTGTTGTAGGTATTAAAAAAATATTATAAGAATAAGTTAATTATGTAATGGAGATTACTTAGTGAACTCCAAGAATGATAAATGTGCATTTCAATGTTCTAAAGGTAAATTCATTCTTTCTACCGACATGCATGAGATTGTATACACAATTAAATTAAAATACCTTAGAATTCATGATATAAAAGTCCTTAGTGCTATGGAGGACCAATCTTGGTCACAACATAGAATTTTAGGTCACTAAAAATCAATAAATTTAGCTAAAATTTCTATGAAATGACTAGTAAATATCTTTCTATTCTTATGTTTAATTACTCTAGAGTTGGTAATCCATTTCAATTTAGAAGGAAATATATGTCGTGTTTTAAATATATTACTGACATTTCAAATTAAGATAATTTAAAGTTAGTGAACTTAGATTTATTTAACACTATATAAAAAAGAATTATTTGTGGAAAATACTATTTATATGTTTTATTTGATTACTATACTAGATATACATGGGTCTATTTTTTAACAAAAAAAATCAAAAGTGTTTTTATGTTTTAAAAATTTTGTAGCCCAAGTTTAAAATTAGAAAAGATATATTTGGTTACTATTCATGGTGACCATAGTGCAGAATTATTAAATTCTGAATTTTTAATTTTTTATGATAAAAAAGTATAATACATAACTTCTCAGGTCTTAAATGAACAAAAAAATGGTATATTTAAAAGAAGAAATAGAATTCATTAAGAGATTACTAGAACCATGTTGAGAGAATACTCAATTTCTATGACTTTTTTGGACAATGTATTTAGAAATTCCTATTATATTATAAATAAAGTTTTACTTCGACATTTTATTAATAAAATTTTTATGATTTGTGGATGGGAAGAAAAAAAAAGTTTCTTACTATAGTTTTTTTTATGAAAATTATTCATTTTGAATACTAAATATAATTTACCTAAATTTTCTCCAAAACATGATAAATGAATTTTTATTGGTTATTCTATAAACTAGTAAAGATTATCCTGTTTATAATTGAAATACAAGGAATGTTGAATAAATAGTGCATAAAAAATTTTATGCAACTAATATAATTATTTTCAAATATCTTAAAACCACATATATTTTTTTTATTTTATAAAAGATAATTTTTAACCCAGGTTAGAAAATTATTAACATGAGAGAATAATTGATGATATTGTTTCTAAGGTTTTAACTCAAGAATAAATTTAACATTTTATTGATGTAAATCCATTTTCAAAACTAAGAAATTATATAATTATTAGAAATCATCCTTGTGATAATATCATTTGTGATATCGGTCAAAAAAATTAAAACTATAAGTTCCAAAAGAAATGATTGTGAGAATCATGTATTGTTACCAAAATTCAAACCGAATACTTCTGATGATGATTTAGGTGATGAAGATTGGATTAAATCAATTCAAAATGAACTTAATTATTTTTATAGGAATCAAGTTTGGAATTTGGTTTAATGTCAGAAAGATCTTTTTATAATTGGTGTAAAATTGGTTTTACACATTAAATTTTATGAAAATAGAGTAATAGTTAGAAATAATGATAGACTTATTGCAAATGGTTATAATCAATAAGAAGGAATATACCATGAAGAAACTTATGATCCAGTTTCTATACTTGAATATATTCATATACTCTTATCATATGAATCATTAATAAAATCCACCCTTTTCCAACTGGATATGAAGTGTAATTTCATTAATGAATATATAAAAGAGGAATTTTATGTAT
The DNA here is from genome assembly GCA_963277665.1 of Viscum album. Classification (NCBI taxonomy): domain Eukaryota; kingdom Viridiplantae; phylum Streptophyta; class Magnoliopsida; order Santalales; family Viscaceae; genus Viscum; species Viscum album. The sequence continues at coordinate 924,515,146 of OY728135.1, read as the reverse complement.
AACAACTACCTAGTATTGGAAAAAATTATATTTTATGTTTTTAGAATTGATAATTAACTTTATGGATTTAAATAATCCACTAGATTCTGATAAGATAGATGAACATAATTTTTTATACAAAAAAAATCTAAACTCATTTTTAATAAATTTTGAATTTTATAATCACATATTTTTTTATCTTACATAATCCTTTGAAAATATTACAAAATATATGTATGGAATAAGTATTATGGGAGAAATAACCATTTTAATTAGTTTTCATATTACTAAAAAACCAGAAGGAAAATTTATATCTCAAAAAAGTATCTAAAATATCTTAAAAATGGATATGACAATACTAAAAGTATTATAACTCCCATAAAGACATCAAAAATAATTGGTATTGATGAATCTGATAAACCCGTAGATCGATTTTTTAGAGGAATGATTGGTAGTTTACTATGTCTTATAGATAGTCACCAAAAATTAATTTTTTCTTTATTCTTATGTGAAAGATGTTAAGAAAATGAAAAATATTCATGTTTTAAAGTGTTAAAATAAATTTTTTATTATATTATGGGATCTATGGATCATGGATTATTTTAAATTTCTTGAAATGATTTTATTTATAAAATATTTTTCAGATGAAAATTTTTTTGATGTAAAATGGATAAAAAAAGTACATTTGAAAATTTTCATTTGTTAAGAGAATATTTAGTTTCTTTATCTGGTAATAAAAAATTTATATAACAATTTCCACTACTAAAGAATAAAAAGTGGCATCTAGAATTTGTTCTACTCAAGTGTTGGGGATGCAACACACACTCTCTTTTTTTCCATGAGTTTTAATAAAACTCTTATTTTGCATGATAACATAAGTTCCGTATATTTATGTAAAAACCTATCAAATCACTCATGAGATATGAAAATATATATAATAACCCATTTCTTTTCTGATCACACACTATAGGATATATGATTTTAAAATTCATAGGAATGCAAGAACAACTTGCTGATATTTTTATAAAACCCCAGATTTTAATATAAATTAATTTTTAAAATAGAATCTAGGAATGATTAAAATAAAATAATCGTTCATATCATCTTGTTTTTTAATCCTCTACTTACAAAAATTATCTCCCTTAAAAGGGGTATGGGGTATATTATTTTAATGTTTTAATGTATTTTTATTTCCCACTCAATTTTTTCTTTATTATTTTCTAAAATTTATTTTGAAAAACTTTTATTAAAACTTTTGCCTAAAAAACATTTTTTAAAAAAATACTTTTTGTAAAATTTTATAAAATGTTTTTCAAGAATTATTTTTCTTAAAAAATTCAATTTTTTTAGAAAACCAAGAAGTTACAATTACCTGAAAAACATTTATTAGAAGGTTTATAATTTACTTTTCAAAGATGTAATTTTTATATCATCCCATTTTATTTTTCAAAATAACAAAGGGGGATAAAAATGAAAAAACCTAATATTTAAAAAAACCATTCAAAAAAATTTATATAAAAAGGTATAGAAATATTGAAAGGAAAAAAAATGATAAAAGAGGTAAATATTATAAAATTAAAAGGAAGTAAACATTTTTAATTGGTTTCAAAATTTAGTTTTCTCTTAGAATGTTAGTTTTTTTATTTCAAAAAATTGGAATATTATTGAGTCATAAGTTTTATTTAAACACTTTAAAACATTAGTTTTTTAAATCATGAAAATACTTTATTATTACTTTAATAACTATTATACAACCCTAGTTTAAAAATTCTCTTGTTGAAAAGTAATTTTTTTATACATATAAATATTAGTGTATCAAACTAAATCCTTTTGTAATCAGATAAATATATATAGTATAGATGATTAATATCTTAATATGATAATGATTTATAAATTTCTAGAAGTAAAAATATAACTAAATCCGTAAGAGAAATTTATAACTAGACCATCAGAAAAACTTCATCATACAGAGGCAGGCATGCTTTCTATTTGAAAATTTATTAAATCCATAGAATAAGGGAATATAATTTTACCAAAAAACAATAATTAATATATTATATTAAATAAAAAAAATCACTATAGATTTTTTATAATCATGATGAAAATTTAAAAAATATGCTATAAATAATATTTCAAGTAAAGTGAGAGTTTTTCCAAATTGTTGCAACCAATTATGAAGAATTCATAATTTTATCATTGGAATTTTTTCTATAAATAGGGGAATAAATTGAGGAGAATGAATATTTTGTATCACTAATTATATAAGAGTTTATATGAATCTTTTTATAAAATTTTGTTACATTGATTTATCACTTCATTTAATTCCATAGATATTTTTTTACTTAAGGAATCATCTTTGAAAGTATTTTCTAAATTCCTTATGTTTTTTTTGAGTTTGTAATTGTTTGTATGATCTAGTGTGGTGATTTCTTCCGGAGATTGTAAGATAGAGTTACAATGATCTTGATGACCGAGGGTTCCTATGGATAGGGAAACCGAGTTCCTCCAATATTTGTATCGAGGGATTCCTTGCTTGAGGAAGAAATACCTTTACAATTTGGTTAAAACTATGTATACCTAATGTTTGTGTCATAAAATTCCTTAATGCTAAAGATTAATGTATGGATCTTTGTTATAAGACTTTTTTAAGTATTTCTTACTTGTTTTATAAGGTTTTATATTACCTATTTTTAAAATTTTATATTTCTGATGTGCAGGTGTTTAAGTAATGTTTTATATTATAATAATTTTATAAACTATAATTTTATAAAGTATTGAAAACACTATTTTCCCTATTACTTTCATTTACTAAACAATGTTCTATAAGATTAACCTATATAAATAGGTTTCAAAAATTATTAAATTTATTTTATAAACTCAATTATCCCCCTCTTGTAGTGTTCCTATGTACTATTACAATCATATAGATACCTGCTAAACAGAAGCAGATTCCATAGAAGACACTGAGTGTTTACACTAGAAGTCGATTCAAAATCCTTGAAGATTTATGTGAATAATGTAATATATTAGGTCAAATAGAAGAAGAGTGCTGGTAGAACCAACCAAGTATAAATTATATACTTTTATAAACAGATGACCATAACCTATATGGAACATGGTCATAAATAAAGAATAAAAAACTACCTTGGGTGATAAAAAGATGAAAGAATATGTTTAATAGATAGAAATAACTGAACTCACAAATATTTAGAAGATTGAGATGTTGGATGCTAAGGGTTTCATTTCAACTAAGAAAATATATTTCCACAATGGAAAGAGAGGTAATACCATGGACCACTATAAAAATTAAATTGAATTTAAAATTAGTGGAAGTATGATGAAAACAAGAAGAGATATTATCCCAGAGATAAATAAGAATATGATATTAGTTGAAGACATTCCTAACAAATATTTTGTTAATTCACCCAAGAAAGAAAATAAAAGAACATTGAATAAACCATGTGGAAGATCCAAATTAGAATATGTTAATAAATAATGTATAATTATTTTTCCAGATCAATTGAAAGATTCTAAACAAAAAAATTAAAGATAAAGCACTAGTTAGAGAAAATGGAAAAATAAAACATGTTTTTCCAAATGAAAAGAACATAAAGTTTATCTAGATGTTTTTAAAAAACAATAACTAAAGTGTTTCAAAATATTGCATATAATGTTGAATAAAAATGACCATAATGAAATAATTTTTTTTAATCTTATACCTAATCAATAAGAAATAATAAATATTAAAAAAACATAAACTAGGGTATTCTACTTAAATAATAGAATATGTGAGGATAAATATTTCAAACATGAAAACAAATGAAGGTAAAGAGTCCATGTTGAATAAAAAATATTTTAATGCTAAAATGGACATGAGCATGATGAGTACAAAAACATTAGAGTTAAAGGGAAAATATACTTTGGGTTTAGATCAAATACTTAGTTCTGATTTTGTTATTAAGAATCTCATAAGTGCTCGACCTTATTATCTTAATTCTTGTATAGTATTTGTGTTGTTAAATTATAGGTAATTTAAGGTGAATCTATCTCAAAAGAGGAAAACTTATTGAAAAAAGTGAGAAAAACAATTTGTAATGATTATTAAAGATCTGATGAAAACATGAATTGTTTCACAATATTGGATCATTAATATGAAGATCTTGACCACTATATGACAAAAATATCCACCATGTAAAATTAATTGATTGAACTTTTTAGGGGGATAAACCATAATGTATATTTTTTCAAAGTTATTTCCATGAATTTATTGATGTCCTAGTCATCTCTGGATTAGTTTAAAATAGGGGTAACCCAATTACACTTTATTCCCTTGTCTTGAATATATAAAATATGTGTATAAGGTGGGAGTGTTGGTTAACAAGTAAGCTTATAAAATGGGGTAGTAGATTATCTGTTCACTTTAAATTTATGATGTATTTGTTGACTGATGTGAATGGTATATATTTCATGAAGGACAATTTTTTTGTACTTCCCTAAGGATGATAAATGTTGAAATTGTATCCCATGATAAATTAGTTAATATATAGTATTTATTTCTTAGATAAATCATACATTTTTTTCTATAGTAGATTATCCCACCAAGATATAGAGGTCACTTGATAAATAATCATTTCTTTAGAAACATGTGATATCATCCTCCTCCTTACATGTTCACCAAATTAATTCTTTTCATTTATTATCAATTTGGGTGAGAATATACATTGACTTAATTTAAGAAAATGGTATTTATAAACAAATACAAAATGGGAGATTTAAGAGACACTATAGATATTTGATGAGTATGGTGGCATTAATTTTCAATATATGACAAGGAATCTAATTAAATGTATGATAAAGCCCTATGTGATTAGTGATTAATCATGGAAATTGAAATATTGAAGGAATTTGAGAAACATTGAAGAAGGATAATGATGATGCTTTGATGATTGTTATTGATTCATTAGATGTAATTTGATAAGACAATTATCCATGATAATATGATGACTATTGAAACGATATTTAATATTAAAGACATGTGTGAATTGTGATAAGGATGAAAAATTGTTTACCAGAAGATGAAGAAGAAGAAGGAAATACAAAATAATGACATGAAAAATATTATTTATTTTTCATGATAAATTTTGAATAAGGGATTTGAGGGCGTATTGGTATTATATTACACAATTAGAATAATTCTGAGTGTCTTTTGGAGTAGGGACTTTATCATAAACCGGCCCATCCCCAATCCATAATGTATTCCAACTCAACCACACATGTGGGAGTATGGATCACCATGAATAAGACAACCCAAATGTCTAGGCATGAGGTGGAAGTATGTGTGTATAACACCCATAATAAGGGAAGAAGTGTGCACATGTATATTCTAGATCCACCTACAAGGAAATGGTGCAGCAGTGTGTATGTGGTGTGTGTGGTGTGGTTATGAGAGAGGACCCTATGATACTTACAAAAATCCACTAAAGAAATAATATTTCTTAAATAGTGAATCCCAACATTGTTGAATTTCAATATGATATGTATAGAAGGAAGGTATTTTTTCCTAGGATTAAGTAGATATATAAATAGTTGGAGTTTTTTTATCTATTGAATCTATTCTATTCGATCAAGATGAGGTGATTCTTCATCCTTACAATCTGTATACATGTAAACTATAGAAGGGACTACATGAATTACCTTCAAGAATCCATAAGTGTTAATGTTTATATACTATGCCTTGGTGGATCGACTACACATTCATGATTGAATATGAAAACCATATATAACATCCATGGCTAAAATGATCAAAAGAAAAAAAACACCTAGATTGATTGTGTGACTCATTTTGATTGACCATGCGAGTGCCTTGGATAGACCATGAAAAAAAATAATTGAAGACTTTTTATGACATATATAAAGGTATGACTCACTTTTTATTGGTTTTTTAAATGTTACAAGTTAGTAATGCATTGATAAAGGGTATTCATAACCCACCTGATGGTAAAAAACATATGTAGGAATATAATTATGACCTATATAGGGGTTCCGGGATTGAGTAAATATGAGTTGGAATTACATAAGGGTAATGTGTAACTTACACCACGGTCATAAGGATAACCATGTGGGGGTACATATAGCTAATGTAAGGGTAGCCAAAACATTTTTATAACCACATATAGTTACATGGGATCTCACGTAAGGGTAACCAACAACTGCGTAAGTGTAGAGGCATACTTGTGAAGGCTATGTAAGGAAAATCCATTACATCCATAAGGGTTTCGAACCATGCAAGGGAACCTTTATATGGGTAGCTCATAGGATCCACAACTCAAATAAGGGAAACAAATCTATATAGGGGCACCTCTATAAGGGTTTCCTATGAGTTCCATAGATTGAGTAAAGATTAGTGGAATCTACATAATGGTATATTATGGATATGTAATGGTAATTGGAAGGTGTGTAATGGTATTCATGAGTTTTGATGCACTATTTAATGGTCATTTTGACGCTTCATAAAGGTAGGCTAAGGCCACATAAGGGTAGCATCAAGTTCTAATTTCTTGTATAATGCTCATTTCGGATTTACTATGCTACCATGAGGCTTGATACCATTGAGATGATACTTCTATAATTAATTATTTTGAGATTATAACATCATGATTCTACTTCTAGGAATTCTACCACTAGGCATGCTACCACTAGTGAGATTCCACTAGTTTCTACCTCCATGTACTACCATTGGTCTCCTACCTTGAGATGTGATCATAAGATAGAAAAAAGTCCATCCATTCAAGAAAGAATTAGGAACTCAAGATTTTTTTTATTTTTTCATGAAAAATTTATATGTACCATAGATATATTAATAACATATATAAACACCAAAAGATCGTGGGTATTTAAGAAACATTGAAAAAACTACATAAAAAACTAATGCGTGATACAATTTTTGTGCATGCATATGATACATGACTGAATGAATGAGGAACTAAGGAGAAACAATTATTCATTAACACATGAAGAAGAAAAGAGGATACCAAAATTTCAGGGTTAGTTAATGTGAGGAATTATTGAGGAATTTAGAGAAAAATTTTCATATAATTAATGAGGAATTATTATTGGTTATTTCTCATGAAATATTACTACTAATAATGTGTTTATTTTTATGTTTCAATTATTAAAATATATTAATGAATAATTTCATGATTCATTTTCATGATATAAGTAGATCATTATGAGAACAAGACCCCATCCTATCTGGTATTTATTTTAATAATTAGTATGGGACATTCAATATGAAATAGTGTTCAGAATAATGGATGCGATAATTTAAGAATTAATTACTAAATTAACATGAGGAAAGTACCCATTATTGATCATCATGGAATTCCATATTCTTGGAAAATTACTATGATAATAATTTGGACTATATTCATGGTATTATTTTTGTGAATTATGTTATATATACAAATTATAAATTTTATTGTTAGGAAAAATAGAGAACTCATGTGTTGTGTGTAAGAGAATTTTTGAGAATCCTAATACATATTTTTATCAAATAAATAAGGCTTAAAAACTATTAAATTTTAGAATATGGTGATCATATCTCCCAACAGATTTGATAATTAAAGAAGAAGGTAGAATGAATTAATTTTCATTCAAGAAATTATTGAATATTTTTACAGTGAGTTGATATATTTGGATCGGAAAGAATTAATTACCACTGAAATTACTATGGATATAAAATATCTATTATTATATGAATAAGATCTTATTTTATACACAGAAATACATAATTAACTAGTGGTACCAGTATTAAAAACTCCATTTAAGAAATGTTGGTACAATTATAAAAAACAATATATTTGGAAAGTGGATTATACATTTCTGACACTTGGGTGTAAATTATAAAACACTTCTAATCACTAAAATTTTATTGATAAGAAAATATATTAAATAAAAATATCCTTATCATGGTGTGGAGTAGTATTTATAATTGAGGATGAAACTTGTAAAATATTTTTATACTGCTATTTATTTTATTATATGTATTACATTTGTATATGATCATTGTGAGCATATATCAGATCCATTCCTATTAACTTGCGAAGTTGTTCAAGATTAATTAGGGATAATTTAAAAGAAAAAAAATTGAAAAATTTTGGTAGATGAAATCTCCCCCTCTTAGTGTACCTACATGATCCATCTAGGCACTACACTTTCGATCCATTGGAAAAATATAACATCTCCCTTGTGTATATGCGGACTACCACATCCATGAAATGATGTGATTCATTTATTAATATATATTTTACTTGATGGTAATAAGGATATATTTAATGAAAACATATAAAATTTATGAAATAAAAATTATTCTTTAAATTTGAATTATCATTTACCTTTATTTTGTTCCATCCTTTGAAAGATGGAAAACATCACTCGTGCGTACGTACAGACTATCATACCCCAATAGTGATATAATTCATTTTTCAATGCCACTTTATATGAATGCTTATAAATATGTATGTAATTAATATATATGATATTAATATAATGATTAAAATTCAATATATGAATCAATAATGATCAAATTACAAGGTCCATAACTTATGAACCATAACATATATGAAAAACAAAGCAGTTAACACCCAAAATGATAATGATAATGAAAGATTATTTTAGAATGGTAAATAAGATGTTATAAGTATAGAATACATGGTATTATTGGAATAGATATGAATCTATTATATATTTATAATAAATTTAATTTTATTATATAGGTGGTTAGAGTGTTTATAAGGCAAGGAAAACTTTTAGTAAGGGTTCATTATCTCAATTTTGATTTGTTGAGAAATATTTGATGTTCTACACAAATATTATTTTTATGAGGTGTATGTAGTTCCAATTTGATACTTTTTATCAGGAATATTTTTATATTCATGATATTTAATGTTCCATAAGATTATATTTATTTTGTCAGGGTTATGAATAAAAGTTTCCAAATAGGTAAGGGTTTTATGTTACAATCTCCTTTTTAACGGGATTGATTATGATTAAATTTATGATGATTATATTATATGGTATATCTCTCAAAAATATTATATATTTTTCTCATAATGTAGTTAGTTTTTTAGATAACATTTTTTCCTTTAATTTTACTCTCTTTAAGTACTGAAGATACCACAAAAGTGTTTTTAAGGAAAACTGACTTTATTTCTATCTTTGATCAAAAATCCTTTGTCCAATGTCCATATTTTTATTTAAATATACTGAAGAGTTTTTTTCACTATTATAAAAAATAATTATTAAATTAATTTTTAACCATTTTTGACTTTATATAAAAATAATATAAAGGAATATTCTTTTAATTTTCAAAATGAGGTAATTTTGACTTTTTACAAAAAAATGTGAAAAGAATCTGTGTTTTAACATACATTAGATGAATGGATTTTCCAACCATAATGTATTTTATTTTCAGTGAATCTTACTTACAAATATTCCATGGTTAATTTAAAATAAAATATTTTCAATAATATTTTGGAACATTCTAGATTTTAAATAAGGGATTTCAAATTAAAATGTTATTTTCCTGATAGAACTTTCAAAAATATTTTAATGTTATTTTTATCTATGATAATATCTTTTCCTGATTATTATTATTTAATGTTTATATTATCAAATTTTACCATGTTTATTTTTTATCTAGATGGTTTATGACCATGATGATGAAATTTTTATAATAATTCCTTCCTTTACACAGGTTATTAATTAATAATATGATGAGTATTAAAAGATCACAGGGAAACATATTTATAGTTTTAATTATGAAACATGTAGGACCAAAATCATATAAAACTCCAATTAATTGGAAAAGTATGTATATATCCTGAGATAATAAATATTATAATGGGGAGTAAACCCAATTCAGTATTGGACTTTTTCCCATAAGACAATCTTGGGAGTGAACCTTGAGTAACGAAATTATGGAATAGGGTGTGAACCCAGTTCACTATGAAAGTCTTGGTAGTGAGCCTTAACTAAGGAAATTATTTTTTAGGTTTATTTGTATGTCAAAAACTTATTATTTATTATTATGTTATGTTCTCTTGACACATTATTGATTATTTATGATTCCACACTCTTATGAATTATGTCTTCTATTATGAAAAACCGTTATTCCATGATTTATGATTAACTATCCATGAAATATTGTGTATGACATTATATTATGATCATGTTATCAAACCTTTATTCTTGTATTATTCTCATTTATGATCATTGATTGATATATCTTATTTTTACCCTTACTTATTATCTAAGAATACCCTTTCTTATTTTTCATTTCCTTAAGACAAAAATAGATTTATTATGTATGATATGTATGAAAAGGGTTCTAGTTGTGATGAACGTAATGAGGAATTATGTAGATATTTTATGTACTAGTTTTTTATATATCAAAATTTCTAAATATAATAAAGATTTATGGTTCTAAAGTGGACTATGTTTATATGTAATGGATATTGATTTAATAAGATGTAATATTTATGTACGAAAAGTATGGGTCACTATAGTTGGGATTAGATAAATGTTTAGTTATTTTTGGAAACTAGGATTAGAAAAATTTAGTATAAACCCTCAGGATATGACTAATTATAAGAGAACAAAATATATTATGGTAATAAAAGGAGTGTAATTTTCCATGAAAAACATCAATATTTGTATTCTATAAGTGGATATGGTTTTCTCATAGATTACATTTGGGTTAATTACCCCACAAATAGCTTGTTGAGCATGTCTCAACCATGATTTTAGTGTATGGTGAATGGCCCCTTACTGTAAACATAGTAGGAAACTCTTTGGGGATGTCCTTAGGTTAATTCATATTTAATTTACAACCCATTATAAAATATTTGAATGGATATTGACCATGGATGGCCTGGGTTAAAACAACAGTGTCATAGATTAAAAATATAGTGTTAATATTTATATATCCTATATATTATTTTCATGATTATTTTATTTACCGGTATGATTATTGTTTCCAATAAAATTATTATTTTTAGTAAATAGTTGAAATAAAATAGATTTTTGTTAATGAATAATGTGATAGATAATGTAATTATTGTACTCAGTATTAAAAGACTGAAATATAAGATGGAATAAAGAACATTGGGATTATTCTTAATCATCTATATCATTATATGATTAAAAATATCAACTTGGGTGAGTTTTATAACACACAAAATTAGAGATAAATATAGTTTCATAAAGACTATGGAGGAATGAAGATTCCATTTTCTATATGTCAAGAATATGGGAAGAAGATCCTAGGGAATTGTCTCAAAGGAATGAGAATATGATTTATGTGTCGAATAGACTTGAAAAAAGAAACTAATTACCTAAGAAAAATGAAGATCTCGGTGAAGGAAAATCAATTTCATCCTATGAAAGAACTATTAGTTTAATGTATTATATGTGGGGAACATGTGAATTATCTTATTAGATTCCCTAATCCAAGGGCTAACCCCTAGACCAAGGAAGGGAATATTATTTTTCTATCACTAAGGTGAACCATGATAATTAAGGGACACTACAAATTTAGGTATTTCTTGTTGTAGTTTATAAGAATGTTCCCTATGAAAACCTTGTTGTTAATCCTTTTGTGAATTTTTTTGGGTTTTTTATTATCTATTATATCCTAATACATGGATCCATTATAAGTTTCTATATTAATGAAATAAAATTTGATATTCTAAGTCAAAATATGATAAAAAATTAGTGCGAGGGTGTATATAAAATTCCAATGGAATTTAAATTCATTACATGGGTCATGATTCCTATTAAAAGGTGGTATTTATCTTTGATGGTTGGGGAGAAACCTAACATTGAAGATATACTATTGTACATAATTTTTTTGTCATATTTTTGGAAGTGTTTTCTAGTCTCTCACTAAATCGTGAAGTTGGGTTTTCAATATATCTCATATCCGATTGTAAACCTATTTAAAATTCTCCATATAGAATGGACCTGATTGAGTTTTATGAATTTAAGAAGTGACTCTTAGAGAATCTCGATAGGGGATTCATTTATCCAATTGCATCACCTTGGTATACATGTGTTCTTTTTGTTAAGAAGTGATATGGATCAATGTCACTTTTCATTTATTATCATGAAATTAACAAGATCACAATCAAGAATAAATATCCCCTACACCATATCGATGATATTTTTGATTAGTTATGTGGATCTCAATATTTTTCTAGGATTGATCTTTGATCTGAATACAACAAATTGGGGGTCAATAGTGAAGACATACACAAAACAACCTTATGATAAAGGTATAAAAACAATGAATTTATAGAGATTCCATTTTATCTTACTAATTCATCCACCCTCTTTATAGATTTATTGAATAGAGTATTTAGATATTTCCTTGATACATTTGTTGTTATTTTTATAAATGATTTTCTTATATATACCAAGAGTAAGGAATAACATGAATATTACCTAAATATTGTACTAAATACCAAAAGGAAAAATAAATTGCTCACAAAATTTAACAAGAGTGAATTTCAGATATAGAAAGTTTCATTTTTGTGTTATATAATATCAAGATAGGATATATCAGTGGATCCATCATAGATAGAAGTTTCTGAACATTGGCCCAGACCAAACACTATAATTGAGATTCACAGTTTTCTTGGATTGAATGGGTATTATTAATTTATCATGAATGATTTTTTTGGCTATCTAATCCACTCATTAAGTTACCTCAAAATGGATTTAAGTTCATTTGGACTAATTAATGTTAACAAAATTCCAAGGAATTAAATAGAAGGTTGGCTTGTGAACCTATGTTAACACTACCCGACAGTAGAAATGGGTTTGTAATTTAATGTGATTCATTAATTAAGGGGATGAGATGTTTTATTATGTAGAATAATATGGTGAATACCTATGACTCATGAAAATTTATGGTTCATGTAAAAAATTAACTATCTAGTGATTTCAAGTTATCACTTGAAATCATTGTATTAAAGATATAGAGACAATATATTTAGAGATAAAGGTGTGAAATATATATTTATCATAAATTTTTAAAGTATATATTCAACTAGAAAAAGTTGAATAAGTGTTAGAGAATATGGTTATAATTAATTAATTATTATGACTTCTCAATACATTACCACCCTGGAAAAGTGAGCAAAGTCATTAATGCTTTGAGTATAAAAGATCATACCATATTATTTATGAGGAGGATCATAAAAGATATAGTATTTAAGTATTTTCAAAGGACATAAATTAACATCTTAATATAATGGGAGATATATTATCTTGATCAAATGAGTGTTCAACAATATATCCCTATAAAGATTCAAGAGGCTCAAATAGAGGATGAGGAGTTAGAAAATAATGTGAGAAATATTCCTAAGTTAAAACTTGATTGTGATAGAATGATCTGGTTTTGGAGCCACGTATGTGTCCTGTCAATACCGTACATGAAGAAGGGACTATTATAAGTACTTCACAACTCACAATTCACTATTAAAATAGGAATTAAGAATATATATAAATATATGAAAGATTATTTCTAGTGGGAGAAAATAAATAGAGTTATTATAGGGTATGTATCATGTTGCATAGTATGTTACAAAGTTAAGGATCAGAGATAGATCTATAAGGTAATGTTGTAACCATTACCCATACTTTAATGGAAATGGGAAAACATAACCCTGGATTTTGTCATCAGACTCCCCAAAATATCTAAAGTCCATACATTAACATGTGTTATAGTCAACCTCCTTATGAAGTCAACACACATCTTTTCTATTAGAGATGTTCTATCTTTTAATATACTTTCCAGGATATATATTAATAAAGTGGTAAATTTTTGTGGAGTACCACATTCCATTGTATTTTTTCAATATATGAGGTTTACCTCAAAGTCTAAGAGAAGTATTCAGTAATATCTTTATACAATGTTTTGTTTCAGTACTACTTATCATCCTCATATAGATGGTTAGTTTGAGAGGACTATTCAATCCCTATAGGATATATTGAGATCCTATTTTCAATATTTAAAATGTGGTTATGATCAAAACCTTCGTATAGTTTAGTTTTCTTACAACAACATCATTCACTAAAGCTTTTAGATGAATATTTATAATGGACACCATGGAAAGTAGTGTAGAAATATGATATGCTGGGATGAAGTTGGAGAAAGAAATCTTTTGTGACCTAAGATATCTAATTAATGATCATAAAATTTTATATTTATTTATTATCACATCAATGTGTCCCAATGTCTATGGAGGTGTTATGCTGACAGTCATCAATGAGATTTGGAATTTGATGTTAGTGATAAGGTGTTCCTATGAATTTATACACAGAATAAGGTAATGAGATTTAGTATGAAGGGAAATATTATCCATATGTATATTTTTTGTTTTGAGATTCTTGATCGGATTGGGATAATTTCTTATTACTTGGCACTCCCATAGAACCTCTCTCAAGTTCACAATGCATTCCATGTATCACTCATGAGGAATTACATACATGATCATTCACATATATTGAAATAATAGGTAATACCATTAGAGTATGATCTTTCCTATTACATAAAACCATTATAAATATTGGATCATAGAGATAAACTTCTATTCAACAAGACTACTCAGTTGTATAGTGTTCTTCAGAGGAATAAAAAATTTGAGGAAGCTGCATGGAAACCCGTGAATGTGATGAAGTAGAGATATCCTCTTGTTTTTATTATATTGAAATAATTTTTAGGGATGAATTCATTTTAATGTGGGTATAATTTAACACCCCAATATTATGTATACATCTATTCCTAAATAAACTGGAAGTATTCAATAGCTTTCCTTATATGAATCCCTATGTCTAAATGAACCATAAAAAATCATACATTATGACCTAACAATTAAATTGGAAGGTGTGAATACAAATAAAAAAATTATAAAAAATTTATATATTTTTTAAATAATTCATATATATTTATTGATTTATAATAAATATGTACTCAATTTTCAAAAAATCTATTTTATGCATCAAAAATATGTTTTCTTCAAAAGTGATTTTTATTGAATTTTGTGAATGAATATTATAATTAATTTATACCATTTTTAGAAATATTATTTTAATAAATAAATATCACTTTTTATATTATTATGTCAATATTGTATTATGGTTAATTTTTAAAAGTTTTATAAAAAGATTTATTTTCATGTGAATAGTGAAAGATACCATTTTTTGTAAAACTGTCATTTATTTTCAAGTAAAAATATTTTTAATTTTATCTTCAGAATATATTTTTACAAATAATATAATTAATTAAATAGGAATCATAATTATATTTAATTTTAGTATAAGTTCATATTTGGGTTTGAAAACACATTTATCTAAAAAGTATTTTTATGTGCCCATTATGTTTTATCATAATAAATTGATTTAATATCTATAAATCAATGGTTTCAATTAAATTTATAGATTATATATATATATATAATAATATATTTTAACATTAATTTTATGGTTTTTACATGGAATGGAATGGAATTAAATTATGTTTTATGCTTATAAATTAATTATTCTAAAATGGATTTTCATTATCATTTACACGCTTATTTAAAATTTATTTATCACACTTATATAAATTGAATATATTAAAATATATTAAAAATTAATAATAATAAAAATTAATATAATTTAATATTCAAAACTTAATTTTTCGTCATAGTGAATAGTTGAAACAATTAAATTTTGTTACCATGGTTAAGGGAAAAATTGTGTTTTTAGGGGGTAAGCTAAGATACAAGGGTATAAATTCCACCAGAACTACCTAAATAATATTTTTTGTGGATATTTCAAGCTTATATTTTATTTATTTTTAATCCTTGTCAATTTGGAACCACTTTTGCAATAAAGTGACCTCATATTAATGAAATATTTTATGAAATTCCATGTGTGTCCCTCTCCTCAATTATAAAAAGTCACTTGTTATCCTAAATTATTAAAAATATTATCCTTCTATATTGTTCAAGATAGAATAAAAAACATTACTAGATTCTTTCAAATCATCCATTATTTTTTTATTATCCTATGAAAACCCCTTCAAGGATTAAGGTGTAATCCAATGGAGGCCTCTCAAAGAAGATATATAAATATTAACCAAGCTCTTTCAAATTTATTTTTCCATTTACCTATTCTAAACATATTTTATACATCATAACATGATCAAAATAGTATAATAAATATACAAATATTTAATTATTATTATGTAACATCCATTTACCACCTCTACTCCATCAAATGGGAGATGAAAGTATGACTCGTCTGTAGGTGTGGACTACAACCTCCACATAGTGATATGATTCATCTTATATCACTATATATCATGTATTATTATTATTATGGGTTTAATGTTTATATATTATATTTATGTAATAATTATTATTCTATAGTTATAGTATATTATCTACATTCTCACCTTTTAATACACTGGACAATGATAATGTCGTGTGTGCGTAGTTTGAACTACAACCTCCACCAAGCGACTTGATTCATTTTTCATTTTTGTTTTAAATTTATGGTAATTAGGATATATTTGACTAATATATATTATATTTATGATTTACTAATTGTTTTTTAAAGCTGAATTACCATATACCATTCTTTTATTCTGTCCATTAAAAAATGGAAAACATCACTCATGTGTACATATGAACTACCATCTCCACAAAGTGATGTAATTATTTTTTCATTAAAAAATTATATGAATGTTTATAAATGTTTATATATAAATATATATGATAATTATATAATTATAAACATTATATAGATTAATTAACCACGATCAAAGTGTAAGGACTATAACTACTAAACCAAAACATACATGAAAAACAATGTTGTTAACACCCAAAATGATAATGATAAAGAATGACTATTAATGAACTGGTGATAAGATGTTATAAGTAAACCATGTATGGTATTATAAGTATTAATATGGTTTTTTGTAGAATTATAAGAAATTTATATTTATTTTACATGAGGTTATAGCTCCTAATAGGCAATACAGACTTGAGGTAAAGGTTCTTTCTCAAAACTTTGTCTCATTGAGACATATTTTACGTTATAAACCAATATTTTTTATGAGGTGTATATAATACCCATTTTATTTGTTGTATATTTAATATCCTTATGTTTCTGGTATTAAATGTATCATTTCATATTATCTATTTCATAATATTTATGAATCGAAAGTTTCCATAGTGTTAAGGGTTTTATATTAAAAACTCATTTTTATTGGGACTGTTTATGATTAAATTTATGAAGATGAGATTATATGATCTATCTCTCCAAAATATATTGTATTTTATTATCATATGGTTATTTATTGATTTTAAATTTTTTCCTTTCATTTTACTCTCTTTAATTACTTATGATACCTAAATAATGTTTTAAAGAAAAATCACTTCATTTCTATCTTCAATTTAGAATCTTTTATTCCATGTCCATGTATTAAATAATTTTTTTCAAAAATGTTTTTAATATTATATAATGAATTATTAAATTCATTTTTACCCATTTTTAACATTATATAATTTTAATGGAATATTCTTATCATTTTCCAAATGATGTACTTTTTGGAATTTTTACCAAAATGTGAAAGGAATATATGTTTCAACATAAACTACATGAATGGATTTTACTACCGTTATGCCTTATCTTTTCTTTAATTCTTCCATAACAAATTTCCATGGTTAATTTTAAATAAAAAGTATCCATAATATTTTGGAAACATGTATATTTTAAATATGTGATTTCAAAATGCAGAGGGTATTTTCCTAAAGAAATGTTTCAGATATATTTTTAAGGTATTTTCATATTTGACAACATAATTTGATGTTTTTTATTATCTTATAGAGATATTGTCTAATTTGAAAGTCTTTATTATTTCTCTAGATGGTTTATGATTATGATGATAAAGTGTTTATGAAACTTGTGTCCTTTCCATGAGTTATGATATGATATTATGATGAATATTTTATAATCTTGTGGCCCACATATATATTGTTTTAATTATGTGATGGGTGGAATAGAATTATATAGCCCCCCAATGCATTGGGTAAATATAGAAATATAACGAGATAATAAATAATGGAATGGGGAGTGGACCAAGTTCAGTAAGGGATATTTTCCTATAATATAGTCTTGGGAGTGAACCTTGAATATGAAAATGTTGTAATATGGAGTGGATACAATCTAATATGATATTTTTCATGACCCCATACCTCCAAAGATACCCCTCATAGCATGGAAAGGAAGAAAGGGAGATAATCACCCCCCGAGTCCTACCTGCAATAGGCCCCGAGGTGGCAACCATCACCAGGGCTTTATAAATCTCACAAAATGGGAGGTATTACACTTTTTTAGGAAACAAGATCTGGAGATGGTTCATCCCAAAAAAATCCAAAACATTATATAAAAGAAACCAAAATCTATCCCAGATGTTTGTGTAAAATATAACTAATGAAAAACAGGAGTCGCTGATATATGTACCAAAAGTTAATCTAAGTAGTGACATAACAACTATTGAGACCCGACCTAGTAGGGTCCAACACGGTCTGCGAAGTCCTCCAAGAAACCTAAAAACAGATGATTATACGTATGGTGAGAAAAAATGTATACTCTGTAGAAAAACCAAAGTTTCTCATGAACATGTGAAAGAATCATACTAATTCCCCTGTGAGAAAACATTATATCCAAATAGCACCTAACATGTATACTATCCACCCCATCCACAACAAGACATTCTCACCAAATAACAAATGTCAATAAATGTTATTTAGTAAGAACATTGATGATTAGGGTACCCCCACACCACATACTACTGGTTTAGCTTCTCTTGCCTAATGGAAAACGTCCCCACAATCCCAATTCTTCTTAACATACCATGCCACATCCCACACTCAAATACCTGGGCCTCACAACCACATCTTGTCCTGTCACCTAAGCCCAAGACACATCACATCGCAGCCACATACACTTTGTCCTCACAACC
This sequence comes from Viscum album, assembly GCA_963277665.1. Lineage (NCBI taxonomy): Eukaryota > Viridiplantae > Streptophyta > Magnoliopsida > Santalales > Viscaceae > Viscum > Viscum album. The sequence goes on along the minus strand of OY728135.1, from coordinate 924,496,092 downwards.
ACATCTCATCCTATCACCTCATCAATGATCTAAATCTCATCTTGAAGACACTAGAGAAAGCATAACACATCTCATCCTGAAGGCACATGGGAAATCATGACCCACCCACACAAACCCAAGCTTCACAACCACATCTAATTATATCCCCTAAGCCCAAGCCACATCACATCCCACCCACAAACACATGGTCCTTACAAACTGCAACATTTCCGAAGAATATCGGGCTACCATCGCCAAGGAGTGGGAGTAGGGAAGAGCGGTTGGCCATCCATCCATCCTCCCACTATGATGTTTGTGAAATACACCCTCCCACATGACGATAGGGGTGTTTAGAACATAGTTCTCCACTTTTGTGGGGTGTATATAGAAATCCCAAGGAAAATACATGTATTTAAATATAGATTCCAAACACTCATCCCATCCAATGGGTTCTCAAACAAAAAATCAGCCCACGACATTGACGACCTTGCTCTTATATTTAATGCACAACACTACACAAAAATCCAAAAACCCAATTTATATTCCCAACCAATTAATTTAACAATTATAATTTCATTAACTATACCAACCCATGCCAATTACAAATTTTATTAATCCATTGTTTATTCTTTTATTCTATTACTATCTCGGAAACTACCAAGCATGACAAAAAACAATCCACACAACAAATGTCACACAAAACCACATCCAGTAACACATCACTACATAACCTGATCATTGACCCACTACGAAACACTGCTCATCCATTCCATAATAAATCAATCTCTCAATATAATATTCCATCACACCTTCCGAACCACCCCAAACCACACAACCGTAACACCACAAAAAAACACAATTCCAGACTTCATAAGGCATCCCTTATTCTATTCCACTTATTAATTATGGGGTTATAATTAAACAATATAATCCTGGTGCATTCGTTTGTTATCCAAGAGTACATGATTTACCGATTCCATATACAAGTGTTTTATTGGAACCAATCAACATGAAATCTATTAAGTGTGGAAACAAAGAACACTGATGACTATGATTTTCAGTGGGGTCTTTATCCCACACAATTCACAACATCACAATAACAACAATCCATAAAACATGAAATTTGAATCCCTATACCCCTTTAAATTTTATTTACCCAATTCGTATCTTTGATTATAGTGGTAGAACCATGATCCACATGAAAGAAAAAGTAGATCCCTCCCACATGACACATAAATAAAGAGGAATAATGGAATTTCTAACTAGAAGGGGTGTTGACATTCTTTTCACAGAAATAGATCATGCAATGTTCCTCAATTTTCTCTCCCACAAGATCTTCATCCACATGGGGATGCAACGACACCACCACACAGATCAACGACCGAGGAAGAACATGTTAAAAGAAAGGATGAATATATTCCATCGCATGGAAAGAAGAGTGGGAGGAAAGGAGAGACCCACCAAAAATAAATCATTGAAACGAAGGAAGATCATACCAAGGATCCAAGATGGATTTATATGGATCAACGATGGATGTTTGGTGATAAATTCCCATAGAGGGGTTCTCTAAAACAAAAAGGAAGGGACGGTTGGGTTTCTTAGGAAGAGAGAGAGCATTGCAGCTGTAGGTTTTGTGAAAACTCGAACAGATTGAATGTTTTAAAATAGTACAACATTTGGGTATTACATAACATATAATCCCCTTTCATGTCATGTAATGCCTTAAGGTCTACTAATAATGAAAAATGTGTCACCTCCTTATTTATTTTATTTTTCTAACCCTAAAAAGTTACACACTATGAAAATCCTAGGACAACCCAAGAAACAGAAGTTCACATTGTGTAATCCCTCTACTTACAGCCTTTACCATCTACACTCCTCCAAACTTCCTTCAAGCCAACCTTGAACACTCAAACAACCATAAATCCAAAAAGTAACACACCAGGAGAATACATATGATTATATGAGATACCTCTCAAATGACTCTTCCTCTCAAAAATACAAATCCTATCTTAGAAGAAGAAGGGGTCCGAAAAACCTCCCTATGAGATACCACTCAAGGATCTCGCTATACGTGGAATGCCGCTAACAACTAAATGCATCAACGTTCAATGATAAAGCACCCTACATTTTCCAAAAGTTAGAGTGGAAACATCCACATCCAAGAACACATCCTATGAATGCTTTTAATCTAAATGACCAAAAAACATACCACATGATAACAACAACCACAACTTATGAACACACAAACCAAATAATTTTTGCATCCATTTCAAGATACTATTCTCTCTAGGGGGCACTGAATCTCTTTCATGGGTTTAATCACATCTCAATAAATGCATATCGATTAGGAATCATGTCATCCACTCCTCATGCATCAGTAATTTATCTCACATTACATAGAAAGGAAAAATTCATATTATAAACAACTAGGTTCAAGCATCACTTTTTAAGAAAAATAGATCAAGAAACTATAGGTAGTGGCCACACATATGCGATTCTCACTCCCATGAACTCTCCTCTTAGACACCATGCCTATACAATACATGAACCAAAGGAATGGTCTCTCTACATAGTACCTTCTCCTGATGACCTTGGATCTCCATTGGTCATTCCACAAATGGCGTGTCACCCTCAATGTCCAACTATCCCTAGTCAATGACATGAGATTCATTGTGAATATACCGATGGAGCTGAGAGCCTTGAAAGACATCATGGATCCCTTTCAACTATGGTGGAAGCACCAAATGGTATGCCACCTCATTGAATAGCCCCAACACCTCAAAAGGGCTGATGTACCTAGGAGAAATCTTACTCCCTCTGCCGAACCTCCTCTTCTCACATCGATGGGAGATGTTCAAGAACACGTGGTCCCTATACTTGAACTCCAAGGGCCTCCTCCTATGACTGACATACAAATTCTACCATTATTACCCTGCATTTATCCTCTCTCGAACAAGATAAACCTTCTTGGTCCTACTCTTCACCACATCTGGACCAAGAACAACTGTATCCCAAACATATGTCCATCACAACAGAGAACGACATGGTCATCCATTAAAAACATAAAATGGAGAATTGATAATGGATTAGTGATAGCTATTATTATAACAGAAATCGACCAATGGGAGATTTCATATCCAAAAATATTCTAATGTCCAGGATGCACACCCACAACAGATCCTCCAATGTCTGGATAGCCCACTCCACATGCCCATCCATCTTAAGATGAAATGCAGTGTTGAGGCATAGATGAGTGGAAAAAACATGATTCAATATCCTCTAGAATCATAAGGTAAACTACACATAATGATATGAGACAATAGTCCTCATAACCCCATTCATCTACACCACTTCATCAACATACCTATTGTCCATGGAATCCATTGAACCTGGCTCTTTAATCACTAATAATTGGGACAATTTTTACAAAAAATACACTATCACCCCAATATCAGCATAGCCTCCCTGATCCAAGAGTATCCATGTGTTTAAATACCTTGATATGTAATCCCACATCAACTTAGGGACATCAAAGGCTACAAAAACCCACCAGGAACATGGTGCTCAACCTTCAACTACTAGAAAACAAATCTTTTATCCACATACTCCACCATTGTATGTTTCATCCTAGGCCACCATAACTACATCCTAAATCCATGGTACATATTGAAAACACTTGGATATACGGATAAGAATGATCTATAAAACTCACAAGGGATTATCTCGCACATCGCCACTAGAACAACATATTTCCATGAAATAACATCTTGTTCTGACCATCCTTTGACCATCCCTCTAGAGAATCACCTTGGACAAAACAATTGTGAAACACCACTATCTATGTGTCTCCCCACTGGTTATCCTCCACCTGCTGAATCAGAGAAGACTACACAATCACTTGAAACAAACATTTTCTACCACCGTCCACCCTTGCATACAAGTGAAATACTTCCAACTCCTCCATTACCTTCCAAGAATCCACCAAATCATGAACAACCTTTTTCTTTAACATCCTGCTCAAAACATCGTCCATGAAATTCCACTTTCCTAAGGTGCATGATATCTAAAAATCATAGCTCTTAAGAAACTCCATCCACCTCCACTTTCGTAGATTCATATCACCATGGGAAAATATATACCTTAATCTATTGTGATATGTGAAGATCATAAAGATCTCACCAATTAGGTAATTACTCCAAAACATTAGTGTCAAAACAACTGATAATAACTTCAGATCATGGGAGACATAATTACATTCTTAGGGACATAACTGCCTGGACCCATAAAAGATCAATCCTCACTAATGAATCAGCACGCATCCCAACCCCAGACAGGAAGCATAAAATAAACCAAAAAATAACCCCTTTTTCTAGAAATAGGAGCACTAGAGAACTGAAAAAATTCTCCTTAAGATATCCAAATGATTCCTGACACTACTCACTCTACACAAAATATTGGCCATTTCTAGTCAGAGCTATCAATAGAGATGAAACTTGGAAAAAACTGGGTATGAATTTCTTGTAATATCCCACTAGAACAATAAAACTGTTAACTTATACCACTTTTATAGGTGATTCCCAAGATAAAACCACTTCAAACTTTGATGGGTGCACTAGTATACCCTAATAAGACACCACATGTATAAGGAAATGCACCTCCCGTATCTTGAACTTACACTTGGATAACTTCCCATTGAGTTTGTAGCGTCGAAAAACCTATAAGATGGTTCTGAGATACTCAGTGTGATCCTCCTCAAAATTCGAGTAAATAAATATGTCATCAATGAACATGACAATGAATCTTTATAGGAACTCCAAAAAATGGAGTTTATAATCCCCATGAACACTATTGGTGCGTTTGTAACACCAAATAGCATGACTATGAACTCAAAGTTCCCATACCTACAACTGAAAAGAGTATTCAAGATATTTCTCTCTCTAACCCTCAACTGTTGATATCCAGACCATAGATCAATCATTGAAATCCAAATTTCCCCTCTCATCTAGTCGAAAAGATCATCTATCCTTGGAAGAAGGTAATGGTTCTTGACTGCCACCTGATTTAGCCTCATGTAGTCTATGCACATCCTCATACCACTGTTGACTCTCCTTTCCATCATAGAGTCTAAAAAAATGAAAATGGAAAATACCTTGAACCCAAAGCAATCCATCCTTTGAAGAAACATCAAAAATTGATAAAGGAATGAACACAGTTTCATTTGAACTTGGGTTGCGCAAGTTCCACCAAGGTCGTGCAAGTATACTTGTGCGCCACCTAGTGGTCACACAGGTGACTTGCACACCCTATCTGAAATTCTCCCAGGGTCTCCACCAGTCTACCCCCGGTGGGCCCCCTATTTGGGGAGGAAAAATTCCATAAACTCAAATTTGAGCTCATGGTGACCTAGTCTCTTGTCGAAGCTTCCGAACACTTCTATGAAAATTTCATACCTAGAACGGAAGATCTAAAGAGGGGGAGTAAGACCTAAGTGTTGAAACTCATCAACACATGCGAGCCTAAGTGGCAAGCCCTTAAGGGAAATGGACACACTTGTGCGCTGCCTTACCCCTTCCACAAAACTTGCACACCACTCTTCTGGAAGACTCGAGGAATATTACTAAGGGATTGAGACAACCCTCGCCCAAATTTTACCCTAAGGGTTGACTGTCGCGCAAGTACCCATGTGTCACGCAGGTACACTAGTGCGACCAGGACTTGCGCTCCCACGCAGGACATGCACGTCCCTCTCTTTTTGGGTGCCCTTCTTGTCCATTTCACCTCTCCTATGCCTATCCACCTCTCATATTCAAGATCAGGCATCAAACCCCTCTTCAAAGCCATTTATGGCATGTTTCCTTTGTTGGACTTCTTATCTGAAAGGAATTCTATGGAACATATCTCAAAACCTAGTGATTTACACATATTTATGTCACTAAGGTTAGTGATTTCATTTATTCAACCTCATCCTTTAAGATGAGATAATCCTTAACCTGGGCCTCCTTTTCAGGAGTAACCCCTAGTCCAAGTTCTCTTAATTTGGGCATCCTCCTTAGGAATAAGACCCAAGTCCCCTAATTTGGGAATCCTCTTTAGGATTAAGCCCCAGGTCTCCTAATTTGGGCATCCTTCTTAAGAGTAAGCCCTAGTCATAATTTCCCAAGTCTGGGCTTCCTTTTCAAGAGTAATCCCCAGTCTCAAAGTTCCCAAAATCTGGGAATCCTCCCCATAAGTAAGGCCCAACCTTAATTACCTTAACAAGGGCTTCCTTTTCAAGAGTAATCCCTCGTCTCAAAATCTACAAATGTGGGCATCCTCCTTAGGAGTAAGCCCCAAGTCCCTTAATCCTAAAATTCCCTTAACATGGGCCTCCTCTTCAAGAGTAAGCCCCAGTCTTAAAATCCCTTTAACCGGGGCCTCCTCCTTTGGAGTAATCCCCAGTCTTAATTTCACTTAACCAGTCTTAATCTACTTTTTGATCAGGTCTTCCTTCTTAGGAATAAAACCCAATCATAAGTCCCTCCTAATTTGGGCATCTTCCTCAGGAGTAAGCCCCAGGTTAGAGTATCCAAATCTTCATAAAGAACATATACCTTTATGGACCCTGTTCCCGGACTTCTTCATTGAAATAAGTCCCAATCCTTATCTATTTGGGTAGTCATACATACATAAGCCCCACATAATTTTCTATGATTGCATATTTCGTGGCACAATTGTCTGGTTTTACCAATACCTCTTGTTTCTCACACCGAGCATGACTCATGTGAGCTTAGAGTGTAAAAGTAATTATGACATATTTCTTTGAGCCATCAATCATTCATAAACATCATACTCCCTTACTCTAACTACGTGGGTTCTGATTCCTTTTCTAAATAAAGGATACGTAGGTAGCCCATCTACAGGTATGATCCCAACTTTGAAATAATCCATGTCCTTCCGAATGACAATAAACTTCAAGTGCCCCACTAAGTGGCTTTAAAACCAGTATGGTCATCATAATGACCAGGAGACTTTGATATAATTTATTAAAGGATACCATTGACTAAGAATCTTTATCAAATACAGATTATTCTCTATCGATGAAGAACCTCGAATACATATAAAAAGATTCTCTAAATTTCCAATATATCAATCATTGATTGTCAGATCTAAAGTAAAGCACATTTTATACTTGTTAATTTAATAAGTATTCAAAAACGTAACTTAAATCTATAAAGAGAGTCCTGGAATAGACAATAATTCCCCTCAAAAAGGTGTGATGAGTCTGACCTCCCATCCTCTTGACCAATGAAAATTCTTAAGTCTCATCGGTCCATAACTAATGAGCATATACCTTTGGAAAGTAGGTCTAAATAGATATAGAATCATTGGATATTTCCAGTTCCACGAAAAAACCCATTAGAAACTACATGTAATGTTTGAACCTTAAATCAATGTGGTCATTCCCAATTCTAGAGGAAACAAAAAATGGTGAACACGAAGTGAATCCTTAACCAAGTTAAAGTTATGTTTTACCTATTTGTTAGGCCCCTATTTAAACTCAATGGGAGGGCCAACAAGTCAATCAATAACATATGTGCTTATCCAAAAGATGTAGTGGTCGGACTTAACTTGAATACGTCTATTATATCAAAAAGGAACTCTTTTGCAAGATCTTCTTGCATTACAGAAATGGCTTCCCTTAGGTTCACACTCGTGAATACTTCTACTGTGAATTCCTCTACTGATAATCCTGCTGGATCGTCGTCCTCTCTGAGGACGACATCACGTAATCAGTGTCTTCAATGCTGGGTATCAAATGCACTGGTTATGGAGTACCATTAAAATGGTACTATTCTGACTCTGGAGGCAGCTCGATAAGCCATCCAAGTCTATAATTCACCCTGGTCATCCGGACAGCGAAGACCAACGATCAAGAAGCAGGTGGTGCCAACCACCGTCTCCAACCGTTTCGGTTCGTTATCACTAGAATGCAATCACCATTTATTATGATATTATAGGGAGGTGAATGATCAGGTCCCTCAGGGAATTAATTCAAGGAGACAAGATTCCTTCCTGAGGGCTCCCATCAATAATCGCCGCCATACTCGTGCGGCAGTGCGCCCTCATCATGATGTGGGTATCATCTCCAGGAATTCGTCTTAGGTTCCTAAAACTTGAGCAGGCAAGACGAACCTCCAGAGATGGAATCCGATCAACAGTGAGCAGGTTCTCATCTATGCCATCTCCGGAGAAGTCCACCAACCTAACTTGGTGGCAACCAACGAGTGTGCACACACACCCCTCTGTTTTAATTCTGCTATCCAGAAGATGCGTCTAGAAGCAGCACACCAATCCCGCCAGGAAATGCTAGCAGAGTACTATAGACATGAACATACACCTATTTATATATCATCATCTATTCAGTAGGCTTGTCTGACTACATACGATTAATCCTACCAACCCAATGTGTTGACAACTGGTAAACAGGAACATACACCTGCTTACACTCATCAGTCCTTCCAGCAGTCTTGTCTGTCAGTATTGAAGGAAGCTCATCAACCACGTTCGGTGGAGTGCAATCAGTAGGCACATACACCTACTAGTATTGTTAAATCCTACCAACAGTCTTGTTTGGTAGCATTCAGAGAAGTTATTCTGAAAGCTCCGACGATAAACAGGAGGCAGACTCAACTCTCTACCCCCACACTTGAGTACTGTCAGGATTCACTGACAGGAAAAGAAGGACAAGAGCAAGAACATACACCTACTCCATGCACAGAATGGATGTATATCCCCATTCCAATAGCTGAAGTCACTAAGCACATTCTATCAATGGTGAAAGAGCATAAGTAAATCCCTGCTCATATTCTGGATGCCTGCCAGGATATTAAAACAGCTTCAGTAGCATCTAAGGGAAAGACACATAAATCTATCCCCACCAGTGGAGTGACACATCAATATATCACTTCAGAATAGACACACACCTCTGTTCCAGTCCAAGAGGGTTGTGGGGCGTACTCCCCCATATCATACGGACAACCAAGTCAGGCACATACACCTAATTTTAGTGGAGATAATCAGCCTAACCTGATCATTTCTCCTGAGTAGGAAAATAAACCTTCCCATTATGACCACTTTCATTAACAAGTGGTTCCTAAAGTGAGTAAGAAGGCGTCTAAGAAGAAGACCCGCCCAACACAGTCAAGAAATCAACTGCCAATCAGTATAAGGCCTTTCTCGACGCTGGAGTTCTTGAAGCCTTCAGACAATTATCTATTGGAATTCAAGATTCTACTCCCTCGTTTCCCAATATTAGGAACATTAATTCTGAAGGTCTTCATCAGACACTTCCTTGTGAAGGCTTGCTTCATGACAGTTCAGTCGATCTCAAAGTTTCGTCTTCATATAAGAGCCACATGAACCCTATGTTAAGCCAGAAGACCAAGGAGAAAAATGTTTCATCTATTTTTGTAACCCACCATGGTGGTCCTCCCCATGATGATGAATTTAACTGTGAAAGTCCTCTCTGTAGTTATAATGCACATTTCCTGGAAAATGCTCTAATGGACAATGTAGTGATGAGAAAGCCCTCTTATCTTGAGGCACTTGAAAATGTGAAGCCAATCATGTTTTATGATTCACCGCTACCAGGTGAAATACTTTCTCAATCAGAATATATCCTGGGGTGTAGGTCATTCTCCGAACCACCCATGGGTCGTTTAACTTCTTGTTTGATCAGTGAATTCTCTATCGATCCTATTGAATCCAATGAAGAAAAAAAGAAGCACTAGCCCTAGTCTAATCAGGTAGAAGAATCTCCATTTAATGATAAAGAGGAAGTACTGAATATGAGAAAATAGCTGGCAAAAGTTGAAGTGCCAGTCATGTTTTGGCCTCTGGCTGACTCTCAGAATGACATTCCAGAGATATTGACGAAATATGGAATTAATGATATTCATCTAAACATATGGAAAACTCTTTGTCAGTTTAAAAAGAAAATATTATCTTATGATGAATATGAAAATCATGTCAAGATAATAGAAGGGTTACAACACCAAATTGACTTGGATTCTCTCTCAGTTTCTCGATATCCGAAGACTGAAAAGCAGCAGAGAGCCCTTTAGCGTTCATGCCTTGGCACACTAAGAAGATTGTGCCAGTTAATTTCCAATACCCCATCTGGTATTCATATCAGGGGATGAGGTGTTTACAGAGCACTACATTTCACTATACTCTCCAGTCATCAAAGCCCGCCGAAAATGGTCTCATGCAATGTTATTGCCCATGGATGGACACAGTCAATTGGCTGGGTTTGTAATCAAAGGCTTTCCCAAGAACATGCCTCAACTAGTTCTTCTCAAAATCAAGCATACAAAGAACAAGTTGTTGAATTTATCCTGCATCAAGCGAATGAGAATATTTAACAGGCCTCTCATTTGGAGAAAGGACATCATCAAGTGACAGAAGTGTCAGAAATCATCCAGTGGTCTTTTGAGCTGGGTGATAAAAGTGGATGCAGGTTGATGCATCCATCCAATTTCCTGACTAAAGTCTGCAAGATCAAGAGATCTTTCAAGAAAGTATTAGATATATCAGGTCAAGAACAACCCCAGCTTTCTAGACTGGGGACTCTTTTAAACCAACCCTCAGAATAAACAAATATGATTCGAGGAGTTGAGCAAGAACAGCAGGAACAACCCCAATCCACCGAACTAGGGACTTTTTAAAATACCCAATCTCTTTCTTAGAGAAAGTCAGCCTTCTCTTGATTAGGGAAGAAACCCCAAGAGGAAAGAAGAGCCAAATTATCAGGAGATTCACTCCAAATTACAGTTCGTTAAGAAGTTCCTGAGGGATCAAATCGACAAAAGGAAATGTCTCATCAGAAACATGAATGAAGACAATATCAGAGAAATTCCAATATAAAAGATGCAATGAATTATGTATCAATTAATGGAACCAATGATTTTTTTGCTGATCCACTAGATGAGGTTCACTCAGAGGGATCAGATGAAGAGGTTTGTGCTCAAGAAGTTGTACGCACAGACACAAATGAATAAGGTGTGTGTTCATGAAATCAAAGGCTTACCCAGAATCTGGGTGTTCCTTCTAATAACTCACTTCCCCTCTCCTAAATAGATCCAACAAGGGGAATGGAAATAATCAGGTTACATATCCTTCCTCTGGAGAAGGCCAATCGCTCTCACTAGAGCAAAGATTTTCACAACTGGAGGATGAAATGATGGAATTGAAGAGGATGAATACAGAACTACTTTAGGGTAGTCTTCCTCCTAAGCATTTTGGAGTCAGTCAACCAAGGGAATTTGTTATATCTACTGAGATGGATCAATAATATCCTCCTTTATCAGTACACTCTCACAGGTCTAATCCTACGGGTCAAGTGAAACAACAATCGGTAGTGCTGCCATCAGTTGTATTACCAGCCACCACATCTTCCCAAGCTCAAGTCATTGCACCAGTTCAGGTCCAAGCTCAACCGGATGTTTCTCAAAAGTTAATAACTACTATTGAGTCATTAACAGCTCAGTTAGAAGCTATGGAGGGAAAACAAGATCTAATTTAACCAGAAAAGAGAGCTTACCCTGAGTGGGTTGATGCAATTCCCCCCCATCAAATTTAGAAAGTATCACATTCCCAATCTTTAATGGTTCAGGGGACCCAGAGTAACACTTAACACATTTTTGTTTTTCATTATGATCCCATGATGGGAACCCCTCAGCAACAAGAATCAGTTAAGCTCCGGTGTTTTGTACAGTCATTACAAGGGCCTGCTTTTTTCTGGTATAATAGCTTGAAATCCCAGTAAATTGCTGGATGGGAAGATCTTGGTCAATGATTTCTTCTTTGGTTCAGATCAACATTGCCAAAGACAACAGTTTTTATCATACAAACTATATGAAAAGGGAGTATGAAGGGTTTCAGATTTCATTGCTCACTGTAAGGGATTAACATATTCCCTAATCTTATAACTCCCTCAATAAGAACTATTGCCAATCTGTGTGGAAAATCTACGTGATGAGTTACGCATGTCGTTGATCCTTGTGAAATACACAGGGGGGTTTCATGACCTTACTTCAATTTCTCAACAGATTGCAGATTCTATTATGAAGACTAAGGATAAAACTCATGTAATTCCATTAAATCGAGGAAGGAGAATAGGTAGAGCATAGACTGCTACAGTTATGCTTAAACAAGCACCTATACTTGATTCTACTTCAAAACCTTCATCATTCCGAAGGGATCCACCTCTTGAGCATCAAAAATAGAGTCTTTTTCATCAATATGATCAAAGAGATCAAAGATGATAAAAATTTGAGTATTTGAAAAGCAAAGTTTACTCTTTCCTAAATGAACAAGTTCCTGGGTACTTAATTTCGGCTTTGGAAAATAATTTGGTTCAATTGCCAAGGCCCAAAAGGCCAAAAAAGGAAGGAGATGAAGATGATCCCAAATATTTCCCCTATCATTAGATATTAGGGCATCCCATTCAGGAGTGTTTTGTCTTCAAGGACCTCCTGAAAACAATTTTCCACTCGGGACATGTCAAATTGAAAGGTTCTTCAGCTCAGGTAACATGTGTTACTACTATAAATCCAGTGGAAGAAGGTGAGTGGGAGGAAGTCAAAAGAAAAAATGTGCAGAAATATTTTGATTGGATGGTCAGAAAAACAATCAACCGAACTCATGCTATTTTTCTAACACAATTGAAGAAACCAAGTGTGTCTTCTTCTATGAATGCCATATCAAAACCCTCTTCATTAGAGGGAAAATACTCAAAGAAACGACATAATTCAAAGAAAGAAGAACAATCAGAAGAAGATGAGATCGTGTCAAATCCCAAGTTTTCTTTGACTCTGGCAGATTTTATGCTGTCTACTTCGAAGCCATGGGCACCGTCCCACCAAATGACACAACCTAAATTGGCTAGTCAGACAGAGTCTTCATCGGATGAATAGTTAATCTTCATTTCTGTTAAAATGATTCACTTAACAGATCCTTATGCCAGTCACAGTTTCGATATCGATGAACCTGGGTTCCCTGTATCAAATAGAGGAATCATAGGGAGTTCTAGAGTCTTAGGATATAGAGGAAGACGTGGATCTTTCATAGGCCACTATTCCAATTCTACCCCTGTCAGAACTGTGTATGTGGCAGAAAATCATGGCAGAGACCTTCAATGAGCTCAACAAAAACAAGCAAGTTCTTCCACACAAGGCAGATTCAGTCCTGGCATAGTTATTCTGGAGGATCAGTTGGCAGTTACACCTTCTTCCTATCAGTAACAAAATAGACCTATTAGGTCTAATCTTCCAAAGCCAGGAGTATTACTAACTCCTATCCCAATACAAGATGCATCAACTTCCAAGGCACCTGCAAAACCACATGTTCATGTTGGGAAACACGGACCTTAGGATCAAAAATATGATTTATTGAAACACCTGGACCAATTACCGGCCAAGTTATCAATTTTTGATGCCTTGAATTTATCAAAGGATCTTCGAGAGGCACTCATTGAGGCTTTGTCAAGTTCTCATGAGTTTGAAACTGAAATTGTTGTAGCTGAATCCTACCATGTTGAGAATAATCTTGCAGAATGTCGTGCAGTGATATCTTTCACAGATGAAGATGATGTCGTGCATGGACATATTAGACCTTTGTACTTATCTGGAAAGGTCAATGGTGTAGACATCTGAAGATATTTCATTGATAATGGTTCAGGAGTCAACCTCATCCTCATTCTCATACTTCGTCAATTGGGCCTCACAGAATCTAATTTATCTCCTTCTACTATGACGTTACAAGGATATGATAAAAATGAACAAGAACCATTGGGTGAGATTACACTCAGAACTCAGTTTGTAGATCTTGTATCTAGTTTAGATTTCATGGTTGTTGATCAAGACTCAACTTTCAACATCTTTCTTGGAAGACCCTGGCTACATCAGCATGCAGTTATCCCTTCATCATACCATCAATGTCTCAAATATTGTTTCGATGGTCAATTTGGGACATTGTATGGTGATAAGGCCCCATTCAAGACATGTGAATCTCAGTACATTGAGGCGGAATTCTATCACATGAAGGGAAAGGAAAAATCCACAACAAGGGAGATTACCAAAGTTAATGCTCCATATGGTTTGGAAAAGATTCTAGTAAATCCATTTACACATGTGAGTACAGATTATGTGTTGCCTATCAGTAAAATTGACAGGATAGACCCAAATCCAAATACTCTTATGGAAACTTCCATAATGTCAATTACATCAATCAAGCCAGACATCATGGGAGAAATTGGTGATTCACCAAGCAATAATGAAAGCTCAAATGAGGATGTCTTCATTTCATATGCTAAAATACAGCAAGTCCATACTTCGCCAACCAGGCCAGAAGAAGTTATAGCAATGCCAGAGGTAAAAGATGATGTCGATTCTCAATCCATCATCTCCTCTTTATTACCCAAGGGAGCCTTCATCATCAATAGGGTCAGAAATGGAAGCCTCTTCTTCAAGATGTTCAAATTTTAACATCTCTTCTGATAATGAAAATTCTACTTCATTATCTACTCTGCAAGTAGAAACAGAAGAAATAACACATGTTGAAGAAGAAGAAGAAGATCTCAGGGATGCTCCTCCTACATTTGAAGATGGTATCTCTACAACCATGGATGAACTCAGAGAAATAAATCTGGGTACAAAAGAAGATCTGCTCCCCCACTTTAATTAGTGCGGCCATGACTCTTGAAGAACAAGAAATGTATATTTTATATTTGAAGAAAAATCGAGATATATTTTCTTGGAACTATACAAAGATGCCCAGCCTTGATCCTGATGTTGCTACTCATAATTTGGGTTTTCTAGAAGAACATTGTGGATTCAAGCAAGCTGCAAGAAGAACACACCCAACTTATGCTTCCAAAATTAAAGCTAAAGTGGATAAGATTATCAAAGATAACTTCGTCAGAGAAGTTCAATATCCCAAATGGTTGGTTAATATTCTCCCTGTGAAGAAGAATAATGGACAAATTAGAGTTTGCATTGATTTCATAGATCTTAATCGGCATTGTCCTAAGGATGATTTTCCAATTCCAATAAGATAACTCTTAATTGATGCAACAGCTGGCTATGAATCACTTTCCTTGATGGATAGATATTTCCGATATAATAAAATCTAAATTGCTCTAGAAGATGAAGAATCAACAGCCTTCAGAGTCCCTCAGGGTGTGTTTTGCTATCGGGTAATGCCCTTTGGCCTAAAGAATGCAGGCTCAACATATTGGCATGCCATGCAACGTATCTTCAAACCCTTTTTAGGGAAGTTTGTTGAATTTTATATGGACAATTTGATGGTTAAATCCAGGTAACGTTCTAATCCCTTGGAGAATTTGGAAATCATATTCCACAAACTTCGACAACATAATTTGAAGATGAACCCCTTAAAATCTTCTTTCGGGGTAACCTCAGGAAACTTTTTCAGCTTTGTTGTACGCCATAGTGGTATCGAAGTCGATCCTGAGAAGAAAAAGTCAATCCTTGGTATGTCACCTCCTCGAAATTTGAAATAATTGAGATGACTTCAAGGAAACTTACCCTATATTCCGCATTTCATCTTCAATTTGGAAGGAAAAAGTTTAGCCTTCACCAAATTGATGAAGAAGGTAGTCAATTACCAGTAGACTAAAGAATGTCAAGAAGCATTCGATATTCTCAAGAATTATATCTTTAGCCCATCGGTATTAAGGCCACCTGTTGAAGTAAGGACACTTATCCTTTATGTGATAGCTTTAGAGCAATCATTGGGAGCCTTTATTGCTCAGAAGAATGATGCTAGGAATGAAAATAGCCTCTACTATCTTAGTCGGACTATTCTTGAAGAAGAAACCCGATATTCAAGTATTGAGAAGTGCTACCTAGAATTAATTTTGTAGTTCAGATGTTGAGACACTACCTGCAACATCACGAGGTCATATTGGTATCTCGCAAAAACCCACTCAAATTCATCCTTAGTTTTCGAATACTTACAGGACGTCTGGCAAGGTGGGAAGTTATTTTGTAGCAATTTGATATCCAATATGTGTCTCAAAAGGAAATAAAGGGCCAAGCTCTAGATTATTTCCTTTCTGAAAACCCTTCAGCAGAAGATACATCTTCATATATAGAACTTCCTAATGAAAAAGTCTTCTTTATTCAAGATAGTCTTCAAACATGGGAAATGTACTTTGATGGTGCATCCAAAATTCCAACAAGGAGGAAAATGGAAAATCCTAAATTCAAAAAATTTGGGTTAGGAATTGTGATCACTTCTCTGGAAAAGGCAGTGTTACCCTATTCCTTCTCATTATTGGGAGGCAGGCACAAATAATGAAGTGGAATAGCAAGCCCTCATCGCAGTCTTGGAGTTGGCACTTCAAGCATAAGTGAATCACTTAAAGGTGAAAGGTGATTCAGACCTGGTAATCAAACATGTCAATGGGGATTTTTACATCAGAAATGAAGAACTAATCCCTTTTTACTATTACGTTAGATAGTTAATGGTGGAATTTCCTATGGAACTGACATTTTCTTATGTCCCACGGTTACAAAATTCCCAAGATGATGCACTGGCTAATAAAGCCACACCTCTGGAAGATCCAAATTGGGACAAAACAACCATCAGTATTTCCCACCATCATACAATTTAACTTATGTTCAAACCAGAACAGAGGAAATCAATGAAATTAGTCCCATTACTGAACCATATGGTCATACTACAGGATAGATGACACCAATCCGGAAATACCTTCAAATGGAACACTTCTACCTGATAGAGCCGGGAAAGAACAAATCTGGCTACGTGTGGTCAATTTTACTCTTTATGACAGCCCAGATCACCTGGAGAAAATTCTCTACAAGCGTGGTTTTGATGGAGTTCTCTTCAGATGCATTGATGGTGAAGAGAAAATGGTTGTCATGAATGAAGAGCATGCAGGAGTCTGTGGTGCCCACCAGTCTGGACATAGTCTGTCTGATCAAATTCGAAGTCTTGGATACTTTTGGCCTTCAATGATACAATATTGTGTTGATTTCACAAATAAGTGTCATTATTTACAAGTATGTGCGAACTTCATTCATCATCCCCCAGAGTTGCTTCATACAGCTAAATACTCGTGGCCATTTTCCACAAGGGGAATGGATGTGGTGGGACCTTACCCTTTAGCTACAGCCAAGTAGTTTAAGTATATTCTTACTGATACTGACTTATTTTCCAACTGTGTAGATGAAATACCTATCAAAAAAGTTAGTTCTAAAAGCATTTTTAGCTTCATCAAGTCTAACATCATTTCCAGATTTGGTGTCCCTCATACCATATTGACAGACAATGGCACCATCTTCTGTTCATCCGAGGTGAGGAAGTTGAATCAAGAGTACAACATCAAATCCAATCACTCATGTTGGTCTCATGCAGTGGCCAATGGCCAGATAGAAGCCTTCGACAAGACTCTTTCAAATATACTGCAAAAGATAGTGGATAAAGATAAGAAGTCATGGCCTGATAAAATCTTTCATGCTTTATGGGCATATCAGAGCACCACCAGCACTGCAACATGGTCAACTCAATATTCACTGGTATCTGGAATAGAAGCAGTCTTGCCCATTAGACTTCAATTGCCTTCGCTCAGAGTAGCCATTTCGGATCAGTCATCTACAGATAAAGAATCTCAAAAGCGATTTGATGAATTGGAACGGTTAGATGAGAAAAGATTGTGTACGTTGCATCACTTGGAAGTCTATCAGAATCGAATAGCACGAGCTTTCAACAAAAAAGATCATCTTTGTTCATTTATTCTGGGAGAATTGGTATTGGTTCTCAGAACTCCAATGATACCAGGAAAGAAACCTCCCAAGCTTGAACCAAAATGGGAAGGACCTTACTCAATACATAAGGTCTACTTCAATGGATCCTATTCTTTAATCTCAATGGATGGAGAACTCATCACTACTCCAACCAATGCCATATTTCTGAAGAAGTATTTTGTATAAACACAAAATACATCATCCATGGTCCATGCATATGACCTTAAACTATTTTCATGCTTTATGTCCAGCAAGACGTTAAACTACACCATTATGGTCCATGCATATGACCTTAAACTATTTGCATTTCTTCTGTCCAACATGACGTTAAACTGTGTTGTCCTAGCTGCAAAACATTACACTGCATATTCTCTAATGTTCAACAAGACATTAAACTGCACCATCTCTGGTCCATGCATATGAAGTTAAACTATTTACATCCCTCACGTCTAACATGACGTTAAAATGAATATCTACTAGTCCAGGCATATGACCTCAAACTATTCGCACCATCATCCAACATGATGTTAAACTATGAAAAAGTCCCCAATACATCCAACATGACATTAAACTGTGTTTTCTTTTGTCTTTACTACATGACATTAAACTGCACAGTACCCCTTTAATACAACATGATGTTAAACTTTATTTTCCCCATCGTATTAGCTACAGGACGCTAAAATGTACAACACCCTTATTGTCCAACATGACGTTAAAATTTTTCCCTTTAATATTTCATGCATGACATTAAACTGTATCTTGTCCCTTCTACATGACACTAAACTGTGCAGCACCAATAGTTCTCACTGCAAGACTTTAAACCGTATAGTCCCTTCATATGGCCTATATGACATTAAATTGTGCATCGTTAGGGTTGTTTCTACCTCTTGTTTCTCAGACCGAGTATGAATCACATGATCTTAGAGAAAAATTCAACCATAACACCCTCTATGGGCCGCTAACCATGCGTAAGACCCACCACAATTTTTTAGGTCGTTGTCCCCAAGAAAAACTTGATCACTAATTCTTTTTTAATTGAAAAACACATACATTGATCCTTTCCTTCTAGGTTGGGTACATAGGCAACCTTCCAAGGTTCAATCCCAAAACCAATATCTTCACATCGTTTCACCTCCATCTCATACGATGTTGATTCATGAAACCACCCCCGGAATCAATATCTTTACATTGGTTCACCTTCTTCCTTGCAATATGATGTTAAACTGTACAAAACTTTTGTCCTGTACGAAAATAAACTACAAAATTCTTTGATATCCTCACCTGAGAGGGAATAATTATTTACATTGATCTCCAATCATGTTATATTCCAAAGACTATGTGCATACATAGAAATGCCTGAACCTTTTATCTTGGGTTAAAACATCATTTCACTAAAATCCCCTTTCACCCTTCTCTTGTACGAACCAAATTTGTAAAGAGAGTATTTCTAGAAATATGTGGGCTTGATTCCCATCCTTATGGGAATGTAAGAATGTTCGAGTGTCCCTCGAATCCATCCCCAAGTCTTTTGGGCCTTACCCCAAATTCCACTTTCAGTCCCCAAGCTGAAAAGTCCCTGTAAAAACACACACTGTGTATTTCTTATAATGGTCCAAGTTCTATGACCCTAAACTAAGATCTCTTACACTTTCATCCCACACGCTGTTAAACTGTATTTCAATAACTACGTATGGCTTGATTCCCATCCTTATGGGATACATAGTGAAGTCCAACATTTCAATTCAGGACCTAGCCACAACATGATTATGGTTAGCATTGATCTGTGTATCTCTAAATACAGTGGAAAAATACCCATTTTTATGTGTCATAATCCTAACCTTAAATGTTTTCAGATCTTCATAATCCTTTTACTGACTTTTATTCACAAAATGTCCAATTTATGAGAGTTCTTTGGCCTGACTATGCAGCACGTTCCCTTAGGCATCCTTGCATAAGTAGTCTACATAACAGACCTGTCAGCCAAAATATATTATTATTTGACTATACATCCAATTCCCTTAGGTGGACCTGCCCAATTCAACCCCCTAACGAGTTTGTTAAATAATGGTAACTTCATTCATGGGAACAAAACCTCTTTTGTCCTTAGTTGTATTAACGACAATATATAGGGATCCACAAAAATAGCCATCCTTAATATATTTGTCTCATACTCTTTTTCATGATATGAATGTATTCAAGTCTATGGTTTATATTTTCCTTCCCTATGCTTGGGTCAGACCTTCGTAGGAGTGACATTCATCCAGTTCTTAGACAATATTTTTTGGAAATATCTTCTCCATATTCAAGTACCTCTTTCCATACAGCAAACTCTATGCTTTGGAAAATTTGAATCCCCATAAACTTTCACTGGCTTTTTAATAGTAGAAAAGTAAATTTATGAGAGTTCTTTTTCCTGACTATGTAGCACGTGCCCTTAGGCGGCCTTGCATAAGTAGTCTACATAACGGACCTGTCTGCCAAAAGATGCTATTATTTGATTATGCAGCCAATGCCCTTAGGTGTACCTACATAATTCAACCCCCTAATGGGTTTGTTAAATAATGGTAACTTCATTCTTGGTAACTACTTCTTCTAATGCATTTTAGCCCTTTTTCATATCATTCCTCAGATTCAAAATTTCTTAAGTCATAGTTTACATATTTTCCCTCATACTTGAGTGTGGTAATATGTTTTTAGATAAATTTTCAAGGAATTGAGTAAATTTTAATTCATTTGGTCAAAGATATTTCGAACTTAAACATTAGCCTTTTTATGTCCGACGTGCATGACTTTAAAATGCCCACAAAATACAAGGTAACTCTGAATAAAAGTCATGTTGAAGATCACTAAACATACATTTTGATTCAGTTTATGTAATATTGGGCAACAAAAAGTTTTAAAAGTTTGTAGGGTTATATATAATAATCCTAGGAAAAACCAAACTATGCTTACTAGGCCCATTGGCTTAGGTAAAAATATAAAAAGGTAGTAAAAGAATGCAGACACAAATGATTGTAGGTGAAAATTTTTTTCATTTAATGCACAAGAATTAGAAGGATGTCCACAGATTGGAGTCTCTTCTCTTTTCCAAGAAATTACAAGAGGCTTTCAACATAATTCTTCACTTTATATACAGCATCCTGAGCTTCATCAGCAGCCACTTGAATCTCATGCACTCGACCAAATTCACACTTTTCATATTGATGGAGTGCTTTCTTGGAATCTGTGATGGCTCTAATACCATTCATTTGAGCTCCTTCCAATGAATTTTTATGTTTTTCAAGTTCCCCAGTAACAAAATCTAACTGTTGCTGAAGGTGCATCTTCTGGACAACTTTATCTTTGATCTTATGCTTCAACTCCTTCATCTTGGCACCATAATCAGCCTCATCTCGGGGTTCTGCAGCCTCAAATTCAATGATATTTGATGACAGCTTCACCTTGGTCAAATCTTGACGACACTTTTGCTCCTACTCCCTCCTTAATATGACTTGTTTTACCGCAGCATGGATCTTTTGATATCCAAAACCACCATGTCCCAACATGACAAATAGGGATGACAGTCGCAGGATCTTCGATGGCAGCTCTTAATGAAGCACTTCAGATATGATCTTCCATATGTTTTTCCATGCCTTGCGTCGTGAAAATTGGAGTGCCTTTTGTAATTCTAGAACAGACTCAGCATCACTGTCATAGGGGGGAATATAATCTGAGATTAATACACTTAGGGAAGTGCCATGTTTTTCTCCTTCCCCCTGACCCGTGTTTCTTCCCTTTCAATTCCCATTGGTGTAGAGGCTGAGGCTTCACCTCAAGATCTAGCCACTAAAATTGATGGCCCTGCATAATCAATTGAATGTTTTGGTTAGTTTCAAAGAATAACAAAAGTTTATTGGTTGTCTTGCAAATTAAGTACAGTTGAAACAATTGTTATCCCTTACCCAACGGTAGATCAGTAACTTGAGAAGGATCCTCCCCATCATTCCTAGCTTCAACATGATTTTCAGGGTGAGTTTGAGGAAGCTCTATGGGGTTCAGCTCCACTTGGTCTAATGTGTCTGCAATAGTAGGGTTTTCTGTGCCCCCTTCAGGCATTGGTTGTTCAATAGCTTGCTCGCATAGAACTTCACATTTCAACATATCATTATTAGACATATAATAAGAAGTTATTTTTTAATAGGATGAAGGATAACACTCACGTCCATAATCTTCTAAAATACATGGTAATTTAACATGATCTAAAAAATCTTCAAAAGATGCGCATTGTTCCATAATTTCATCCAATGTAATCTTAGAATCTTGGTTAATCTCACTAGTGAGAGCATTCGATATGTCTTCTTGGTGACCTTCATCCTGTGGTCTCTGACCCGGGACAACATCGTCAGATAAAGTAGCGGCGTCAGTTGCATTGGCCACCAAAAGCTCTAATGTAGGGGTTGAACCTAAAGTATCACTGAATGGAATTCAATTGATGTTTCATCCAACATTTTATGAAGCATTGTTAACTTACCAGAAGTAGGCGCTTCTCTTTTTGCAATAGCAGTAGGAGGGATACTGGGAACAGATGCTGGCTCTTCTCCAGGAGCATCAAAGTCAGCCTAAACTTGTAATTGTTCACCAGTACCCTCAGTGGTCCTAAAAAGAGGGTCATTCCTCTCCCTCATAGTGGAAATTGAAGAATCCCCTGCATTCCCAAGAAGTATGAGAAACCTTTTCACGGGTTAAGACTCATGATTATCTAAAGGACTTACCACTACTGATGAAGCGTTTAGTTCTGGACTTCTTCATTCGATGCCTTTGTCCCTTTGGTTTTTTGGTAGTGTCGACAGTCTCCCTTACAGGTACATGAATTGTAGAATGGAAACCAATGTACAACTCCTCATCCATGGCCTGGTGGCCTGGATATATCTCACCCAATTCATGAGGATATTCATTAACCCCAATGGAAGTACCACCAGAGCTATACTATGGAGAAGGAGCCTCAGCAGTTTCTTTCATTGGAAGCTGCAGGATGAAGAAAATAATTTCCTTTAGTAACAAATCTTTGACTGAAATCAAGTTTCAAAGAAAATAAGGAAATAAACTTACATCTTCAAGAGCCACGTAATCATGCCACTCCTCATATCTGGAACCACCAGTCCCCTCAGTGGAGCCATGATGAATCATTTCCTTCACCCGCTTGGTGACAAGAATGGAATCATCAGTGGCTTTTATGAGCATTTCAAGCTCTATGATGTAAGCCTGTACTTCATCGGGGTTATCCTTGTAATGGATATCTATAGAATCCAGAATATTCCCTATTCCATGGAGGTGTAGCCCCTTGCACAAATCCAGCCAGGCAGTTTCAGCACCACAGTATAAACTCTGCCATGTCTGGACAGCCTCTGGTCATAGATATTTAGTATGTGTACCAGAAGGCTATGAGGAAGGTCCTACAATCTTGGACTTCAGCTTCTTCTCAGCTCCTGCAACTACAGAGAGGGAATAAGAAAATAAGACTTGTTGTTCTATAAATTAATGGTGATTAAATTTCCACAATGAAGTAACTCACTAGGAGTTGATGGAGTGGGTCTTTTGATTCTGACAGGAGTATTATATCAGGCACGAGGCCACTTTGCCACTTGTTGTGACTCATCTTCCCTATCTTGGGAATCCGATGAGTCAGTCCTAGATGAGGAATCCAGCGAATCAGCTCCAGGTGGGGAAGCATCACCTTCCTGATGAAGGGTTTCTTTCTCTACAGTTCTCTTCCTTTTCCCCACCTGATAAACCGGATGATTCAGCACCCCTCTAGGGTATGATGCTATCCAGTTCTTGGCATATCATGTAGTCAAGTTATTTTCCGCTTTATCAACTAGTAGATCAAACACTTCCCCAGTTTTCTCCATAGATTTCAAAAACCATAGTTGTCGGGCAACCATCAGATATTTCTCTGACCTGACATGAATAGGGGGAGATACAACAGTCTGCTGCAAACACTTGAATTGATGTTCAAATCTATATGGAGCATAGGCCTCACATATAATCTCTCCATCAATCCTGGTGACCAGTACACCATCTCTGTAGGCCAGCATGTATGCCCTTAATCCTAGACTGGTTGTTCCATCATCAACAAACCGCCCAGTTGACGGATTTCTATAAGGAAAGAAATTGAATTCCGTATGCATGCTTACCCTCACCTTTTGTCATAATAATTGAGTGCTAGTGGAGAAATTACAGAGAATGCCTGCAATGATGTCTTGAAAAAACATCCAGGAATCTATACTCCGTTCTTTACATTATATGTCCTGAAGTGAGTGGCAATCCATCCCCACAAAACATGGAATGGTCCCACTATTCTCAATGGAGACTTACCCTTGAAGACATGGAGTAAACTCATGTGAATATTTTCTAAAATTGAGGTATCCAACCCAACCATTTTACCCTCATCCAAATTGGCTGCAATAACGAAGGTCCCTTGACTGATGCCTCCTTTCGTGTCCCTGACTAGAAAAAAATAAACACTGAGCCATAAGGCCAAGAAGCCCGCCAGATGAGTCTTATTTGGGATTCTCTGATTCACTTCGTATCCCCACTTCTCAAATTCTACTTCTTCTATTGTTGTCCAGAATGTTCCAGGAGCACCCCTCTTCTCTATTTTGGGGCAGGTGGTAGGACAAGTGGACCTCTTCTCCTTGGGCCCCTTCTTCATGGATCCCTTCTCCTTCGATCCCTTCTCCTTCGGCTCATTCTCCTGCTTCTCGATAAGAAACATTTTCATCCACTCATCTGCATGAATATCCTTTCTAGAATGAGTTAAGGAGGTCTCTGAAATCTTGAGCTTGTGTAATATATCAATAATTTCCAAGATAAAGCCGGAGTCTTCTCCAAATCATTCCAAGTCACCTTGGGAGGGATGAATTCATCATACATATCACCCAAAATTGGAGCCCCTGAGATCTTGTGAACATCCCACAGACTGATTCTTACTTGTCCATATGTCATATGGAAGGAATTGGTTTCTAGGCTCCAATGGCTGAGTATCTCCTTCATGAAGTTATCATGGCTATAAACATATGTTTGCCCAGCCCAGACGGCTTCATATATCAAAACTCCTTTCATATCCTTGACAAACCCTGCACAGATTTGTCATACCCAGTATTCCCACATCTAGGTTGGCTTCACACCTCCTCTATGACAAAAGTCCAAACTTCTCTTCCAGCCTTTGAATTGATCCATCTGAGAGTTTCAGAAAATTGAGGTATAACAATGTGGTTGCAGCTCGGGCTTATGAGGTTTCAGATTTGGCGTACATGGGCTATGATGCATTATGTAGGCCTTCTCTACTGTTCCAACATTTATAAATGATCCTCCACATGATATATTTGCTGAAGCAAAATTAGTGTAATTCTGAAACCAAGAAATTGGGAGATAGTTCTTTGCCTATGGAATGGTAACTTCTCGCAGATGACCATAGACATACAAAGGCAGATAAATGCTTTGTGGGAAATCAAGATGATACTTCTTCAGGTACATGGCCAAATCCGGGAGAGTGTTGTTGCAGACGGTATAGTAATCATGGCCAATGATGCTCATCATATCATCAATTTGCTTGCTAGCTAATTCATCAGCCGTTCCGATTCTCTTGGGAGCCATTGAATCTACAAAAAAGATGAATAAATTAACTCTTAAATGGGTTGATTTTTCATAAAATTTGTGAAAAAATTCTAAAAAATGGCTAAGGCATTAAGGCGCGCAAGTATGGATGTGTCGTGAAAGTATGGATGTGTCGTGCATGTTTTTGGCGCATAGGTATCACCGCGCAAGTCCTAATACCTCTACAGCAGCGTGACAACAAATAAACAACGAAAAATAGAGAAACTTGCACGGTGAAGGCAACTTGCGCGACGAGATCTCTAAAGTTTGAAATCTGGGTACTTTGCACGAGAATGGCTGCATATATATAGGCTAGGCCTCAACCCTGCATGCCTAATGCCAGCGAACTCAACCCTTGCGCACCACCATCTGCGCACTCAACACTTGCGTTCTGAAGTTTCCTTGGTTTTCCTCTTTCCTCAGAGTTACATCATCATTTACTTCAGATCCAACTCTGAGGGGGGATTTTTGTTGGGGCTCCTTTCTGTCACAGATTCTAAATGAATGAAAATGGAAAATACCTTGAACCTAAAGTAATTCATCCTTTGAAGAAACATCAAAAATTTACAAAGGCATGAAAAAAGTTTCATTTTCACTTGGGTCGTGCAAGTTCCACCAAGGTCGAACAAGTATACTTGAACGCTGCCCAGTGGTCACACAGGTGACTTGCGCGCCCTATCTGAATTTTGCCAAAGGTCTCCACCAGTCCATAAACACCCCTGGTGGGCCCCCCATTATTTAATAACCCAACATTTTATGAGAATTATTCTTTTTAATTTCATTGATTTCTTGTGTTGTATGTTACACCAAAATTAGCTTGTGCTATACGCAACACCGTATTATCTTGCAGTATACAGAACACTATTCTTGGATTGTGTTACACAAAATTTCAAGTTTGTTTGATTGAAGTTATTCTACGAAACATTGAGTGTATATATATATATATATTCAATGTATAAATGAAATCTGGTTGGATTATATTATACACAACAACAAAGGAATATTTCACTACATGCAACCCTGACTTGAATTTCTTTACACGCAATCGCAACCTTCCACGATAGCGTGTGTTGTACGCAATACCGAGTTTTACTAAACAATGATATGTTATTAAAATATTATATAAACTACCTATTATGAATAGTAATACCAACTTTTTGAAATTTTATAAATTTTATCTTTCAAAATGGACTTCATTTTTGGATTCGGAATATCGAAATTAGCCTAGGGAGAATTTTTTGTATTTTTCTGAAAACATTCAATTTTTGATGAATAGTGAAAACACTGGGTTACCATTAAAAAACCGACTTTTTAATTAAATAATTATTTATTTTATTTAAATTTATTTAAGGTCAAAATTGATACATAATACCTATATAAGTTCAAGGTAATTCATTGGAGTCATTTTATAATAATTTTTTATATATAAAAATTTTATTGAACTTTTAACCGTCTTTTACCCACCTCCTAGGAGAATTTGAAAATGTACATAAAACTTAATTTTACCACTTATGTGAGTGGAATTTCGAAAATCTGAGAGACACGGTTAATATCAAGGAGTAAAATGTGGTTCAATAAGATAAAAATAATTTTTGATGAATAGTAACTTTTTACTTTTATTTACCACGGTTAAAAGTAAATAGGGTAATTAAGGGTAAAAATTGTATTATTATTACCCTAACGCATGTCCTAATTCTATTGCATAAGTTTAATTCGACCAAAAACAACCTTATTAATATAATATTATCATTTAGATCCACTTGGATTAGATTAGGAAATTTATTATTATTTTATTTAAAAAAGGGTTAAAATAGTTTAAATCAAAGTATAATAACTAAAACATTTTTAATATACGGTTATACATAAGATAAATTTGACTATAAATTTTAATTAGAAAGATAAAAAGATTTACTACCTAATGGTATTTTATTTATTATTTTTAGACATTAAATATTTTATGTTATTTATGACATAATGGTGATGCAGTAATTACCTAAATAACGTAATATTAATATAATTAATATTATAAATACCCAAAATAAATGTAATTTGAGACTTTTTATGCATTCCACTAATTTTATAGGTTAATATGACATGTTAGTATTGATTTAATTAAATTTAATAGATCCAATCATGCTGTTATAATTTTCACAAAAATCAATTACCAAATAGTGTCAAAATTGACATAAAATCGTTTTTAAACCAAATATTAAATTATTAATTGTTATTATATTACTAAAAAACTAAGGTTCAAAAAAATGAATTATATAAGGTTATATATATTAATAATGAACCACTTGGGGTTCTTTTGGCTGGTTATAGTAATTTTATTAACCATATAGTGTAAGAAAACAAGAAGACACGGTAAAAGTTAAATTGTTTAACTTAGAGTTAAATCTAAATGATAAGGTTAAAATAGTAACCTAAACTTTTATCAAATCTATTTTTTAATAGTGTTTCGACCAATCCACACCTTAGCTTTGAAATAAATCAATTTGGAGCTATTATAAACTGAATATTACTTTATTATAAAATAATATTTTATTTTTTTCCAAAGGTGCCCCTCTCCTCCCTTATAAAAAGGGCACCCCTTCCCTCTTCTTTTCACACCCTTTTGAGCCTTGAATCTCAGCCAACCCCTGACCATTTATTTTCTCAACGTACCTAGAAACATTATGGAGGTTTGGGACTTATCAAAAGACCATCTCTACTTCCCTAAAAGGAATCTTAAAGGAGGTGCGTCGAAGATGAGGTAATCTCTTCTTCTGATTCTCTCAAGTTTCATTATTCTTATATTTCTTCTTATTTAGTTGCCTCGATATAAAGTAATAACATTATTATTAATTACATACTGATATTTTATTATAAATATGAAACAACCCTATTTCACCATCTATCCATCCTACGGAAAACGAAATCATCGCGCGTGCGTACGTACAGAATATCGTCTCCACGCCGTGGTGTAATTTGTTTTCGAAAACCACATTACTATAATGGTGTAAATAAATAACTATATATGATTATTGTAAAGTTATATTTATTCTGAAATATTATACATACACTTCAATACAATTCCACGATCATGGTAATGGTATCATTGCTCGTGTGTATGTACAGACTACCGTCTCCACGATGCGATGAGATTCATTCTCCATGTTAACCATTCACGAAGGATTATAAAGTATATATAATAAGTAATAATGAAATATATGACATAATAATGATACTGGATTATGTATATATGTATATTTATGTCATCTACTTAATTCCATTCAATTCAATAAGGAAACGAAAATAGCGTTCATGCGTACGTACGACCTACCATCTCCATGAACGATGTATTTCATTCCATTTATCAATCTATCATATATATATGTATATGATGAATATATATTATATATAAATAATGTTTTAAATTCTGAAATTAATTAAATCAGGATATAAGTAATAATATCAAGAAAAACATGTCGAAACATGTACAATAAATGAAACGATTTTACCCAAATCACTGCTTTTACATCGAATTTACAAAAGAACGGGTAATATAAAGTCATAAGTAAACCATATATGATATCATAAAAATGAATATTATTCTCTAATAATTCAATGAAATTATATAAATCATTATACAGGAGGTTCGGATACGTATGAAGCATATCAGACCTAAGGTAAGGGATAACTTTTCCAATCTCATTTTTTTATCCGAGATTGTTTATTCGTAAGTATTTACTAGGGTTATATTTATCATACATGTACCTGTTTTCTAAAAATGGTTTCATGTATGTTTCATGTCCTTTTTTCCCATTTTTG
Source organism: Viscum album (assembly GCA_963277665.1). Taxonomy (NCBI): domain Eukaryota; kingdom Viridiplantae; phylum Streptophyta; class Magnoliopsida; order Santalales; family Viscaceae; genus Viscum; species Viscum album. The sequence goes on along the minus strand of OY728135.1, from coordinate 924,466,834 downwards.
ACTTTTACTACATTGTATGTAAGTAATCTTTCTTTTGTTTACATTACGAGATACATTTTTTTGACTTTTCTGGAAAAAATACGAAGAGAATGTTTTTTAACTTATATGGAATGAACGGATTTTTACGGTTTCATAAAGCCTTATTTTCATGAAGATTCCTATACAATAATTCATGAATATTTTCAAAAAAATCATTCTATTTTAAAATTTCATGGTATTTTGTGAAAAGAAAATGAGTTTGAAGAAGAAAAGATATTTTTCTCAAGAATTCATTTCAGGTGTTTTATCAAAAATATTTTCCATCTAAGATGAAATTATTTCATTTGTGTTTGTTTCAAGTATAATGTCTCTGTTATTTAATTGGTTTCACTTTTCTTATGATGAAATGATATCCATTTGTTTTATATGGATTATGTTATGATGGGATAATGTTTATGAAACCAATTTTATTCTTTGGGTAATGATGAATGATTTATCTTCATGTTGTGGGACACGTAAGAACGATTTCATTATGAGATGGGTGAGACCTATATCTCCATCCAATGCATTGGGTAATGATTTATATCTCATGAGATAGACATGGCTGGAATGGTATGTTAATTTGGTTCAGTATTACAGGACTGGAATGAGGAGTGAACTCGATTCAAAAAGGGACTTTGTCCACTAAGATGGTATTGGCAGCAATGCCTTGGCTACTATGGAAATCATATCATGTGATTAATGTTTTTCCAAAATTACATGTTTTATTCCCATGATATTTTATGATGATTTATGTTCCATTATGATCTATGATTTACATAAAACCATGTTTTATGTCATTGCTCAATATTTGATGTTTAAACATTATGTTAATGTTTTTAACTTCAAATGTATATGGTTTGTTTTATTTTCTCCTTGATTACCTTTATTGATCATTTGAGCTCACCATTTATATGTTTTATTTTCCCCAGGATATAAATAAATGTTTTAGGTAAGAAAATGAAAGGGGAAGATAGTTATGGGAGATGTTGAAGATCTTTCACCACGATTAGAAGATTATGTTCTGAGTTTCCAAAGACACTAAACTATTATGGTCCTTGTGTGTCTGTTTTTGTTATGTATTAAGTATTATGCAAAATTATTGTAATTTCCATGTACGTCAAGATTTGGGTCTCTATAGTTGGTATCAGAGGAATGGTTGAGTTTACCTTTGGAATGTAGGATGTTAAAACTTTAGTGAAATCCCTAGAAATAATTAAGGTATGTCTAGGGATGTCCCTATGGATAAGTATACGTATAGGTTATTGTCCTAGAATTACGGTAACGGTCTTATAATTTAACCTAAGATGTTAGATATTGACGGTACTCCCCCTTTATTATGTTGTTTTCCCAAGAATGATTTTTTCCCCTCATACTATTTTTTTGGGTTTTAGAAAATGGCTGGAAACAGGAAGATTTATGATAATAGAGGATATGATGGACAATGGAATGATATTATTCATGAGAAACCAAATGAAATAGGATTTGGAATTCCAAACATTGTTATTATTCCTAACCATCAATCTCATAATATGATCAATAATCTCAACTTTGGTATGTTTCCTAACTCAACTAACTAGAGAAAGATGGAGTTTCATGATGATCATAGATGAAAGAAAGTTCAATTTCTCTCATGTAAATCATGTTGGAAGAGGAATAAAGGAGAATGTTTCAAAGGAACTGGAATATGCTTTGGGTGAGAAAAAGAAGGACACAAATCCAATAAGTTCAAAGGAAGAGGTTCAGTTAACACCATGGAGAAGGATAATGGTATTACTACGACATCAACAATGATTAGATGTTTTAAATGTGGAATGTATGGGAATTATGAAAACCAATTCCCTAAGGGAAAATATCATGAAGAGAATCAGTATGGTCATATGGGTAGTATTTATGTGGATGATGATGAGGAGACTACAAATGATATATGAGATGAAAGAAGTTTTGAAGCTTGGTCAATGGTTTAAAAATGTAGTGGAATGATTTATGTTTATCAAGAGTTATGTTGTATAGGTAATGGTACTATGGAATAAAGACACATATAAAGGTTGTTACACTATTGTTTTTTCTAAAGTATTTGAAAGTATATGTTGAATGGTACTGGTAACCATGAAAGGTTATTCAGATATTTTTGGAAATAATATGATATGTGCATAATGAATGGATAAGGAGAAAATTATATGTTTGATAGTATTCATGAGCTCATGATTGATACAAGTACTAAGTGATATCATGGTTTGAGTATATAGAATTTTTGGGATTTTGGTATGTGGAAAGAGTTAACTATTAACTGCATTAATGTTTTCACTAAGGTTAAATGTGTATTCATTTTTCAAGAGAATACATGATTAAGGTATTCACATGTAGGAATGTGACCAAAAAGATTTATCTTATATGGGGGATAAATGATGGTATTCACATGCTTGGTTGATGACATTTCTAGTAATCGGTTTCTTTATATTATATGATTGGACAGAATTATATTCGATAAGCTTAAAGGTTGGAATGGCTTATATTGGACATCAGTTTGTATTGTATAAGGATAGAACTTTTTTCCGATATTATTTGATGGGATGTTATAATAATGTAGTTTTAGGAAAAAAGGACAACCTGCAGGACATGTGACAACACGTCGCGTTAGACAAGGCTGTGGGAATCGAACCCACAAATGAAGTGCGACAGGCCTTTATCGCCTACCACTGGCCTACAGGAATTCGCTGGTTAGTGGAAACTAGTTTTATTTTATTAAGTGGTATGATAAATAATGTATAATTCCATTTTTGGAATCATATACCATTAACCTCACCATATATAGACTTATGTATATTTGATAACTTTTGCTAACATTTTGTTTGAGACAGATAGAATGACCCATCATTCTATCACATGATCTGCTAACACTTCAAGAATGACAAATTTATCTTTATTTCTTTAAGAGTTGAAGTGTAAATTGTTCAAGGCACGAAAAATGATGAGATTGTACTGAAATAAATAAGTATTTCTTTTAATTCAAAAATTCTTCAACATTAGCGAAATGATCTTGAAAACCAAAAAAGTTGTCCTAGTTCTCTCATATCTGATTAATTAGATGGTACCTTAGATCATCAAAAATTTATGGCTTTGTGACTTTTGGCTTTATCATAGCCATGTCCTTACCACTCTCTATCAGAACATGATGGTTAGATTTCCCCTCCATATCCATATTTTCACCTATGTTCTCCTATGTGAAAACCCAATGGTTAGTTAATTTGGGTAACAATTATGTTTAAGACTTTAGTTTTTAATGTAATGTTTTGTTATTACTTTTTACGATGTGGGTTTCTATTAATGAAACTTTCAAGTAGAAAACCATTTATAACCCCGATGAATTTCGAGGGAGAAATTAATTTTAAGGGGGGTAGAATGTAACAACCCGAGATTTTATTAGAATTATTCTTTTTAATTTCATTGATGTCTTGTGTTGTACGCTACACCAAAATTAGCTTATGCTATACACAGCACAATATTAGCTTGCAGTATACGCAACACTATTCTTTGATCGTGTTACACAAAAATTCAAGTTCGTTTGATATAAGTTATTCTACGCAACATTGAGTGTGTGTATATATATATATTCAATGTATAAATGAAATATGGTTGGATTATATTATACACAACAATAATGGAATCTTACACTACATGCAACCCGGACTTGTCTTACTTTACATGCAATCACAACCTTCAATGATAGCCAATGATGTATGCAATACCAAGTTTTACTAAACAATGATATGTTATTAAAATATTATATAAACTACCCGTTATGAATAGTAATATCCACTTTGTGAAATTTTATAAATTTTATCTTTCAAAATGGACTTCATTTTTGGATTCAGAATATCTAAATTAGTCTAGGGTGAATTTTTGGTATTTTTCTAAAAACATTCAATTTTTGATGAATAGTGAAAACACTAGGTTACTATTTAAAAACCGACTTTTTAATTAAATAATTATTTATTTTATTTAAATTTATTTTAAGTCAAAATTGATACGTAATACCTATATAAGTTCAATGTAATTCATTGGAGTCATTTTATAATAATTTTGGATATATAAAAATTTTATTGAACTTTTCACCGTCTTTTACCCACCTCCTAGGAGAATTTGAAAATTTACATAAAATATAATTTTACCGCTTCTGTTTGTGGAATTTTAAAAATCCAAGAGACACATTTAATATCAAGAAGTAAAATGTTGTTCAATAAGATAAAAATATTTTTTGGTGAATAGTAACTTTTTACTTTTATTTACCACGGTTAAAAGTAAATAGGGAAAATAAGGGTAAAAATGGTATTATTATTACCATATCACATGTCCTAATTCTATTGGATAAGTTTAATTCGACCAAAAAAAACCTTAGTAATATAATATTATCATTTAGGTCTACTTGGATTAGATTAGGACATTTATTACTATTTTATTTAAAAAAGAGTTAAAATAGTTAAAATCAATGTTTAATAACTAAAATATTTTTAATATAGGGTTATACATAAGATAAATTTGACTATAAATATTAATTAGAAAGATAAAAATCTTTCCTACCTAATGGATTTTTATTTATTATTTTTACAAATTAAATAATTTTTGTTATTTATGACACAATGGTGATGCAATAATTACCTAAATAATGAAATATTAAAATAATTGATATTATAAATACTCAAATAAATGTAATTTGAGACTTTTTATGAATTAAACTATTTTTCTAAGTTAATATGACTTGTTATTATTTATTTAATTAAATTTTATAGAACTAATCATGTTGTTATGATTTCCAAAAAAACCAATTACCAAATAGTGTCAAAATTGACATTACATAGTTTTTAAAACAAATATTATATTATTAATTGTTATTATATTCTTAAAAATATAAGGTTCATCAAAATGACTTAGATAAGGATATATATATTAATAATGAACCACTTGCGGTTTGTTTGGCTGGTTATAGTAAGTTTATTAACCATATAGTGTAAGAAAACAAGAAGATGGGGTAAAAGTTAAATTATTTAACTTAGAGTTAAATCTAAATGAAAAGGTTAGAATAGTAACCTAAACTTGTATAAAATCTATTGGTTGTGATTATTTAGACCCATCCCCACCATAGCTTCGAAATAAATCAATTTGGAGTTATTATAAACTGAATATGTCTTTATTATAAAATAATATTTTAAGTTTTTCCAAAGGTGCCCCTCTCCTCCCTTATAAAAAGGGCCATGTTCCCTCTTCTCTTCACACCCTTTTGAGCCTTGAAGATTGGCCATCCCCTTCCCATTTCTCTTCTCCACTTCCCTAGAAACATTCTGGAGGTTCTCTTCTTCTCAAAAGACCAACTCTACTTCTTTAAGAGGAAGCTTAAAGGAGGTACGTCGAAGAAGAGGTAATCTCTTCTTCCGATTCTCTCAAGTTTCTTTATTCTTCTACTTCTTCTTATTTAGTTGTCTCATTATAAAGTAATAACATAATTATTACATAAATACTGATATGTCATTATAAATATGAAACAACCCAATTTCACCATCTATACATCCTACGGAAAATGAAATCCCTGCACGTGCGTATGTACGGAATACTGTCTCCACGCCGTGGTGTAATCTGTTTTCGACCACCACCTTACATGGAAGGGTATAATGCTGTAAATAAATAACTATATATGATTATTGTAAAGTTATATTGATTATGAAATATTATAAATACACTTAAATACAATTCCATGATCATGGGAATGGTATCATCGCTTGTGCGTACGTACAAACTACCGTCTCCACGATGCAATGAGATTCATTCTACATGTTAACCATTCATGAATGATTATAAAGTATATATAATAAGTAATCATAAAATATATGCCATAATAATGATATTGTATTTATATATATATATATATATATTTCATCTACTTAATTCCATTCAATTCAATAAGGAAACGAAAATAGCGTTCATGCGTACGTACGACCTACTATCTCCATGAACGGTGTATTTCATTCCATTTATCAATCTATCATATATATATATATGTATATGATGAATATATATTATATATAAATCATTTATTACATTATGGAATTATTTAAATCAGGATATAAGTAATAATATCAAGAACCACAAGTCAAAACACGTGCAATAAATGAAACGATTTTACTCAAATCGCTGCTTTTACATCGCATTTACAAAAGAACGGGTAATATAAAGTCATAAGTAAACCATATATGTTATCATAAAAATGAATATGATTCTGTAATAAGTAAATGAAATTATTTATATCATTATAAAGGAGGTTCATATACGTACGAAGCATATCAGACCTAAGGTAAGGGATAACTTTTCCAATCTCGTTTTTTTATCCGAGATTGTTTATTCGTAAGTATTTACTGGGGTAATATTTATCATCCATGTCCCTATTTTCTAAAACTGGTTTCATGTATGTTTAATGTTCTTTTTAACCATTTTTGAATTTTACTACATGGTATGTATGGAATATTTCTTTTGTTTACGTCACATGGTACTTTTTTTGACTTTTCTGCCAAAAGTACGAAGAGAATGTTTTTTTAACTTATATGGAATGAATGGATTTTTATGGTTTCATAAAGCCTTATTTTCATGATTATTACTCTACAAGATTTCATGACGATTTTCTAAAAAATCATTTTATTTTAAAATTTCATGGAATTTTGTGAAAATAAAATGATTTTGAAGAAGAAAGGATATTTTCTTCATGAATTCATTTCAAGTGTTTTATCAAAAGTATTTTCCATCTAAGATGAAATTATTTCATATGTGTATGTTTCAAGTATAATGTCTCTATGATTTAAATTGTTTCACTTTTCTTATGATGAAATGATATCCATTTGTTTTATATGGATTATATTATGATTGGATAATGTTTATGAAACCCATTTTATTCTCTGGGTAATGATGAATGATTTATGTTCATGTTGTGGCACACGTAAGAATGATTTCATTATGAGATGGGTGGGACCTATATCTCCCTCCAATACATTGGGTAAAGATTTATATCTCATGAGATATACATGGCTGGAATGGTAAGTTAATTCAGTTCAATATTACAGGACTGGAACGAGGAGTGAACTCGATTCAGAAAGGGACTTTGTCCACTAAGATGGTCTTGGAAGTAATGCCTTGTCAACTATGGAAATCATATCATGTGCTTAATGTTATTATACAATTACATGTTTTATTCCCATGCTATTTTATGATTATTGATGTTCCATTATGATCTATGCTTTACGTACTGCCATGTTTTATGTCATTGCTCAAGATTTTGATGTTTAAACATTATGTTCATGTTTTTAAGTTCAAATGTATATGGTTTGTTTTATTTTCTCCATGATTACCCTTACTGAGAATTTGAGCTCACCCTTTATATGTTTTCTTTTCCTCAGGATATAAAGAAAGGTTTTAGGTAAGAAAACAAAAGGGGAAGATCTTTGTGGGAGATGTTGAAGATCCTTCACCACGATTAGAAGATTATGCTCCGAGTTTCCAAAGACACTAAACTATTATGGTCCTTGTCTATCTGTTTTTGTTATGTATTTAGTATTCTGAAAAAGTAATGTAATGTCCATGTACGTCAAGCTTTGGGTCTCTACACATTTGGAGATGAAAAATTATAGAAACTCAGATTTGATCTCCTGGCGCCCTAGTCTCTTCTCGAAGCTTCCGAACACTTCTAAGGTAAATTCTAACCTAGAACGGAAGATATAAATAGGGGGAGTAAGGCCTAAGTGTTGAAAATCATCAACACTTGTTCACTTAAGTGGCCATCCCTTAAGGGAAATGGCCACACTTCCGCGTCGCCTTACCCCTTCAACAGAACTTGCGCGCCACTCTTCTGGAAGCCTCTAGGGATAGTAATAAGGACTTGAGCCAAGCCTCGCCCAAATTTTAACCTAAGGGTTGACTATCGTGCATGTACCCATGTGTCGCGCAGGTACACTTATGCAACCAGGACTTGCGCGCCCATGCAGGACTTGCGCGCCCCTCTCTTTTTGGGTTCCCTTCCTTCCCATTTCAACACTTCTATGCCTATACACCTCTCCTATTCAAGATTCTGCCTTTAAACCCCTCTTCAAATCCATTTATGGCATGTTTATTTTGTTTTCTGCCTTATTCGAAAGGAATTATGTGGAACATATATCAAAACCTATTTATTTACACATCTTTATGTCACTAAGGTTAGGGATTTCATTCATTCAACCTCATCCTTTAAGATGAGATAGTCCTTAACCTTGGCGTCCTTTTCAAGAGTAAGCCCCAGTCCAAGTTCCCTTAATTTGGGAATCCTCCTTAAGAGTAATCCCCAGGTCCCCTAATTTGGGCATCCTACATAGGAGTAAGACCTAGTCATAATTTCCCAAGTCCGGGCTTCCATTTCAGGAGTAAGCCCCAGTCTCAAAGTTCCCAAAATCTGGGCATCCTCCTCAGGAGTAAGCCCTAACCTTAATTCCCTTAACATGGGCTTCCTTTTCAAGATTAATCCCCAGTGTCAAAATCTACAAATGTGGGCATCCTTATTTGGACTAATCCCCAAGTCCCTTAATTCTAAAATTCCCTTAACCTGGTCCTCCTCTCTAGGAGTAAGACCCAGTCTTCAAATCCCTTTAACCTGTGCCTCCTCCTTAGGATTAATCCCCAGTATTAATTTCTCTTTACCAGTCTTAATATACATTTTGATCTGGGCTTCCTTATCTGGAATAAAACCCAATAATAAGTTCCTCTTAATTTGGGAATCTTCCACAGGAGTAAGCCTGAAGTTAGAGTATCCAAATCTCCATAATGTATATATACCTTTATGGACCCTGTTCTCAGACTTCTTCTTTAAAATAAGTTCCAATCTCTATCTATTTTGGTTTTTATACATACATGAGCCCCACACAATTTTCTATGATTGCATCTTTCATGTCACAATTGTCTGGTTTTACCAATACTTCTTATTTCTCACACTGAGCATGACTCACGTGAGCTCAGAGTGTAAAAGTAATTATGACATCTTTCTTTGAGCCATCAATCATACATAAAAATCATACCCCCATACTCGAACTACATGGGTTATGATTCCTTTTCTAAAAAAAGGATACATAGGTAGCCCATCTGCGAGTATGATCCCAACTCTGAAATAATCCATGTCCTTCTGAATGACAATAAACTTCAAGTGACCCACTGATTGGCTTTAAAACCAGTATGGTCATCATAATGACCAGGAGACTTTGATATAATGTATTAAAGGATACTATTGACTAAGAATCTCTAACAAATACAGATGATTCTCTATCGATGAAGAACCTCAAATACATATAAAAAGATTCTCTAAATTTCCTACATATAAATCATTGATTGTCAGATCTAAAGGAAAGCTCATTTTATACTTGGTAATTTAATAAGGATTCCCGAACATAACTTAAATCTATAAAGAGAGTCCCAGAGTAGAAAATAATTCCCCTCAAACAGGTATGATGAGTCCGACCTCCCATCCTCTTGACCAATGAAAATTATTAAGTCTCATCGGTCCATAACTAATGAGCACCTACCTTTGGAAAGTATGTCCAAATGGATATAGAATCATTGGATGTTTTCGGTTCTATGTAAAAACCTGTTAGAAACCGCTTGGAATGTTTGAACAAAAAATCAATGAGGTCATTCCCAATTCCAGAGGAAACAACCACTATCTGCGTTCCATGAGAACAACACCAGAGAACCCCACAATGACACAATGGGATAGATAAATTCCTTGTTCATCAGATCATCAATATTACTCCTCAACTACTACAACTCACATGGTACCATGTGATATGGATCCACTGAAATCGAAGAATCACAAGGCTATAATTTTATCCTGAAATCGATGCCATGTTAAATAGGTAGCATCATAAAATCATTCGGGAAAACATACAAGAACTCCCCAACAACACTGGGAACTTCCATGACCTCATTTTCCACTGATTTCATTGAAATTTCAGCCAATAAGGAGAGAAGGGTCTTGATGCACAAACTGATCACTTGATAACCCCAATCACCAAAGAAAACTAAACGTTATGCATTCGTATCATAAAACATGACTCTCCTCTGGAAGAATTGGATAATAATATGAACAAAATTCAACCAGTATATGTCGAGTATAACATCATATGGTTGTATCTATAGAAAGAGAAGAACCCCACAGGATTGATATAATCCCATCATCAGTCCACACCCCCAGAACACATCTAAAAAGCTGGTCTAGCCTCTAATAGTGATACTCAATAATATAGGAACATGAATCCTCTCTGCATCTACTCCCAAAGTATGGAATAGAGTGGGTGCAATGAAGAATTACAAATCTTCTGAATCAAAAAAAGCCCAATCAAGGGTACTAAATGCACCGATCATACTTCTAATGATCTGGCCCTACTGGAACAGCTACCTCTACTATGTGCAACTGACCACACCCATATCCTCTACCTCTCTACTGATGACCACCTCCACAATGATGCTCCATTAGTGGTCCCTATGGAAAATATAGTGGTATAAATCTACCTAGTCCATCACACATTGATGGATCATGAGCCTATTATACCTACTGCTGAAACGGCCTGGCTAGAAACTACTATTATGGTAGAAGATGAACCTGCACACATCCACTATATTGAGCTCGATTAGCCACTGGAAAATGATTCTGAAGATTTCCATAGGCTTCATAGATGAAACACCTCAGTCCTAGATTCATGAGAAAATCACGGGAATTGCTAGCACCAGAAGGTCGAAAAGGAAATTGCTGAGGTAAACTCTCTATCGGTCAAAACCGTAAAAGTCATGGTGCTTGAGACCTACCACTGAAACCCCTTACCCTCAAAGACCTATGTTGGTTCCCCTATCACAGTACAATTATATATAAGTGTATCCTCTCAACTACCACTTAATTATTCTAAACCTACAAATACATTGGTAATGTAAATGGAGTAACCATATATTGGATGAAAGGGTAAAGCGCTTCCTCAATATTCCTCACACGAGACTCCTCATCTAGAAAATGATAAGGGGTAAAGTGAAGAATACCCTTGAACTTGATAAAAATATCCTATTCTGACCTACTCCCCTAACTAAGGGAGTATAGCTCTTACCTCTCCTAAGCCTTCATAGTTGATTAAAGGAAATCCAATCGTAACTTATTCTAAAATCCATCCCATAACAAATCTACCTCCTTTCACTCTCATAGAAACAACATCCACCACTGATGTATAAATACTAGTAAGAAAATAACCACCGAAGGGACCATCTGCTCTATCGGGGCCCGGATTAGACCGAAGGCAATCTATAGCTCATCCAGTCAGTCTTCTATCTCTAAGTTAGATATACTTCCCTCGTACTTTCCCAAAGTCTGTCGATGTAAATCACACAACACCCTATGAAACTGACCATCATCATCTTCCAGATCAATCGTGTAGTGATCAATCTGGTCATCCTAATGAACCTCCACCACCTGAGCCAGATGAAAATGATGTCTATGAGCCATAGTTGAAAGGTAAATAATTATTTTCGAATCCCTTATAGTATGAATTTTTAACAAGGTTTAATTTATTTTATTTTATTTGTTTTAATCTTCTCAAAACAACCCAATTAGAACAGTAACACAAGTCATTATGATGCATTTATATCTCCTAGGTCTCTACCCTACAAAAGGTGTAGCATTGCTTGGTTGTTAGTTAGGATCAGATTCCTCATATCGGACCATGGGGGGAACTAAAATACTACTTCCAAACCTATATTTTGTATCCAATGTCATGAACCAAGTTCACCTGACCCTATTTACCTACCAAATGATGCAAACCTCACTATTCCTAACTCCAAACCCCATCTTATATCTCAAAAATCATCTATGATACCATTTTTTCATGACCCCTCCTTCCAAAGATACTCCTCCAGGGCTAGCAATGAAGAAAAGGAGATAATGACCCCCTGAGTCCCACCACTAGTTGGCCTCGGGGTGGCGACCAACAACATGGGGTTAAAAACCTCACAAATTGGGAGGCATTGAATTCTTTAGAAAACAAAATCAGGAGATAAGATGGTTTATACCAAAAAGTTCAAAACATAATATAAATGAAATCAAAATCTATCTCAAATGAATGTGTAAAATAGAAATGATGAAAAAAAAAGAATATCTGATGTAAGTACCAAATATAAAGCTAAGAAGCAACACTAAAACTGTTGAGATATGATCTAGTAGGGTCGATCAAGGTCTATGAAATCCTCCTCAAAACCTAAAAATATTTTATTATAAGTAGTGTAAGAATATAGGTATACTCAATAGGAAAACCAATGTCTCTAATGAAGATGTGAAGGAATAATACCAATGAACCTATGGAAAAATAGAATATCCAAACAACACCTAACGTGTATTCTATCCACCCTACCCTCACCAAGGCACACTCACCAAATAATGCAACTCAAGTACAATACTTTAGTAAGAACAATAATGTTCAAGGTACCTCGAATGACATCACACTGGTTTAGACACTCTTGCTTAATGGTAAACACCCTCGTGCTCCCACCTATTTCGAACATACCAATCCACATCCTTCCCATAGACACATGGGCCTCACAACCACATCTTGTCCTGTAACCTGAGCCCGATCCATATCACATCCCACCCATGGACACCGGGGCCTCACAACCACATCTCATACCATCACCTATACCACAAGGAATATATCATCATGAAGACACCTGAGAAAGTACAAAACATATCATCCTAAAGACACCTAAGAAAGCACAACCTTCTCACACACACCTGGGACTCAGAACCACATCTCATACCGTCACCTAAGCCCAAGACACATCACATCCTGCCCACAGGCACCTCACCCCCACAAACCAAAACCTACCTAAATAATATTAGGCTACCACCACTTGGAAGAGGGACCAATGAAGAGAGGGTGGCCATCCATCCATCCTCAAACTATGATGTTTGGAAAATACACCTTCCCCCATGACGATGGGGGTGTTAAACAGTAGTTCTCAAGTAGGGTGGGGTGAATATAGAAATCACAAGGAAAATACATGTATATACTTATAGATAACAAACACTCTTCCCAACTTATGGGTTCTCAAAAAAATAAACATCCAATAACACTACCAACCTTGCTGCTACCTTTAATTCACAATACCACACAACAAGCCACAAACCCAATTTATATTCACTGCCAATTAGTTTAACCAATTACTATTACATTAAGCATAAAAACCCATGAAAATTAAAAAACATTATTAATCCATTATTTATTCACTTATTCCATTACATCTCAGGAAACTCCCAGTCATGATAAACCAAAATACACACAACAAAAATCACACACAACCAAATCTAGCAACACATCATTGCACAACCTGATCATAGCCTCACTAAGAATCACTACCCATCCATTCCAAAATCAATCTATCTATCAACCTGAGATTACACAACACCTTCTGAACCACCCCACAACACACAGCTGTTCTCATAACCACAACACCACACAAACCAAAAAAAACAAAATTCCTGATTTCATAAGGTATCACTTATTAAATTCCACTTGTGAATTCATGGGTTATCATAGAACAAAATAATCCTGTGGAATCCATTTATTTTCCAAAGGTATATGATTTACCAATTATATATATAAGTGTTTGATAGGAACCAATCAACATGCAATCAATTTAGTGTGAAAACACGGACCACCAACGACCACAATTTTCACCAGGCTGGTTAGCCCATAAAATTCCCAACATCACAATAACAACAAACCATAAAACATGAAATTTGAATCAATATACCCCTTTTAATTTCATTTACATAATTATTTTATTTGATTAGTGTCAGACTTCCAAGATCCACAGTCAATAAAAAGTATATCCCTACTAGATAATAAACAAATAAAGAGAAATAGGGGAATTCCTACCTCAAAGGGGTGTAAATGTTATTTTCATGGAAACAGATCATGAAACAGTCCTCGATTTCCTCCCTCGCATGATCTACATCCACTCCGGCATGAAATGACACCACTGCCCGGATCAGAAACCAATGAAGAACACATTAGAATAAAGGAAGAACGTCTTCCATCACATGCCACAAATAGCATAAGGAAAGGAGAGACCAACCCAAAATAAATCATTGAAATGAAGGATGAATGTACCTCAGATTTATGATGAATCTCTAAGGATTAATGATGGAATCATGGTAATCAATTCCTGTCAAAGGGATCTTCAAAATTACAAGGAAGGGACTAATAACTTTCTTAGGATGAGAGAGATCAATATAGCCATAGGTTTTTTCTGAAAACCTAAGTAGCTGTAATGTTTTAAAATATTAAAACATAGAGGTATTACAAGAGTTTTATTCCCATTAACATCGCATTATACCTTGAGGTACACTTCTGCTGAAAAATGTGTTGCCTATTAATTTATTTTATTTTTCTAACCCTAAAATGTTACATGTTGTGGAACTCCCAGGACAACCTATGAAACAGAATTTCACATCATGTATTCCCATTACACAATGTGTAGTCCCTATACATCCATCCTTTACTATCCAAACTCCCCTAAAATCCCTCTAAGACTCTTTCGAACACTTCGACAACAAAAAATTGGCAATGTAACAGACTGGATGGATACCGACCATTCCAATAGCCTTGGTAGTGAGCCTTGGGTAAATAAATGATTTTATATTCTAAATTTTATGCCAAAAAATTATGCCTTATTCTTATATTCTGTTATCATAGAACATGATTGATTATTGATGAATACAAAATATTATGACTTCTATATTTTTTAATGAAAAAACCTTATGCCATGATTTATGATTAACAATCCTTGACTAATTGAGTATAAAAATTATATGTTATGATAATGTTATAAAATTCTTATTCTTTCCTTACAATCTTTTATGTTTATCTACAGATATCTATTATGTTTACCATTATTGGGAATATGATATCACCCATTCTTATGTTTCCTTTTCCTAGGTCAAGAAGAATGGTTTTAAGCTTAATCTTCCTAAAAATGGTTCTAGTTGTTCAAACATATTGGTGGTGTTTATCTTTAATGTTCCAGTTTCTTATGTATCAAATTATCCAAAATACACTAAGACTCTATGGTTCTAGCATGGATCGTTTTAATATGTAATTTATATTCATATAATAAGATGTAATATTTATATATAAAAAGTATGGGTCCCTATAATAAATCTATAAGAGAAAATTAAGAAGGAGAGAAAAGATGAAACTACAAAAAAACTACATCTCAAGATAAAATAAAATTTCCTAAATACTTGCTTGTAATGTCATACAATTGAGAAACTATAAAAGAAACTACTGATATCAAAGAAAAAATCCTCAAATATGACCTTGAAGCATAAATAGATCTTTAACAACTCAGAGATCTAGTAATGTCTATCCCAGTCACAAACCTACTCCCATGGACCTAAAATATAGTTTATATAAATATAGTTTTATCATAACAAGTATAACTAGTAGGACCCCTAAGGTCCTCCCGTGCAATAGATAATGAAATCATACTAAATCCTAGTGAATAGACAAGTGAAACCAACTAATCACCCAATCAGGTATGCTAACTTCCCATCCTCACTATGGATCACTCACCAAGTCTCTCATAGAAGTAAAAAACATAATATGTAACAAAATTTCAAAATAATGTACCCATATATAGCTTTCTCGCTAGTTTTTCACTTTGCCACAACACCACATGTTCTTATCCATATCTCTCAAAAATTTAATCATATCCAAAGACACATTGGAAACTATATCATATCGTGAATTTTTTGTATCATATCATCTCATCACAACGTCCCACACACCTCATGCATTACAAAATATCATTATTAACACCACATATATAGATTATAACTGTATAGTTTTCTAGTGTGACCATAGACAATACATCATCTATCATACCACATGCCATCATAACACATAAAAAAAATAACTACAATAATCATACGGATACTATAACCAAAGATAAATGTCTGTGAAATAACCATAATCCGTTATATTACTTTATAGAAATATATATTGGAAAGGTAAACATCTTTCATGCTATCGCATAATACTATCTGGATAATAGAGTGGGGAAAGAGGGGGTAGTTATCCATCTGTTCCATCCCAACCTGGATGTTGGGGAAAATACCCTCCTAGAGTCCACTAGTTGTTAGTAACCCTACTAACATGGTTGGGGTATCATACGATATATTAAAACATATTGAGTATAAATATAATTCAAAACCACACTATTAGAAACTACCTAATTTTAACCTCAATTGTAGCTATCATCTCTATGAAAACTGACTACCACCACTAAAAGAAAGATATCTAATAAGAACACATGAATGTCAATAATAAATTCAGATAATTCCTTTTATAAATTTTTAAAATTTAATTAACTAATTTATTAACCATTAATTAATGTTTTACTATTTCCACTTTACATTAATTATCTACTGAATTCCATTCCATCTTATCATAACCTAACCAACCCCATGGTTCCTCAATATTTATAATTAAGTAGGATTCCCTTTAAACACTAACCCTATTGGTTAAAAATTTAATCATTCATTATAATTACACAATTTTAGGCACTCTATGATTTTTACACTACTATAAAAAGATGCATAAACCATTCCCAACCAACAGATTTTACCAGTGGGGAAAGGAATGAAAAAAGAAAACCAACAATACAACCACTATAAAAAAGATTTATTATAATGAAAACATGCCATATTTCATCACAAAAATAATGGGAAATACCACATTAAGCTAGATCCATTAGTCTTAGTTTCATAATTGACCCCACCATGCATATCCTTATCCATCATACTATCATAATCACAACCACTATCAAAAACCTAGGCCTTAGAGCCCATTATCACCAAACCATCAGCCATCCCAAGTTCACATCGTGTCACTTCACAATTATCTCATTTAGAGAAATCAAACTAGGAAGGAAGAAAAAAATAGTAAACATGGAATCTAGATGCTAAATACAATGCATCTAGTATTCTTAAGAAAATGATCTCACTCGACCCAAAACATTTATCTTAATCAAACAACCACTTCATTACTCTCTTGAATGAACCAATTCATTTATCATAATTTCCAAACATATACAACATAAGGTATCCGTTATAAAAAAATATAAGGTATGTAAACATGATTTAAAGTATAACTTCTATTTTCATAGAATTATAAAGAAGAATATTTTTAATTAAACATTCCTCCTGCCTCACTTTGATTCCCATAAAAACATAAAGAAGAAAAACTTATTTAAACATGAAACATTGTTATTTATACAAAAATAAATACTAGATTTATTTTCTTTATCTATTTTAATCATATCAAATATAATAAAACACAACATAAAAAAATGATAATCTAAATAATAAACATAGATAAAACACTATATTGAAAAACAAAAGGAAAAATGTTAACATGGTGAAAACCCATGTGATCACTACAACCAAAACTAAATCTTTTATTTAATTTTGATTTAAAATTTATTAATGCTAATTTAATTATTACCTAACAATATAAAGAATATAAACTTTATGATTTCCCATAAAATAAGAGATGCAATGAACCCTACCTTAATTTATAAGTTTGACATTATTCACACAAGAATGGATGATTGAATATTAACAACCACCAAAAGAAACAACACTGATCCAAAGGATGTAGAGATCAAACATAACATCCAAAAAATACCATTAAATCATTATTATAAAAAACCCAAAATAGAGATGCTTTTCAAAATGACCACTAAGGCTAAAGAAAGAATGAAATGAGTAAAATAAGGGAAGGGTGCCTTAAACAAGAGCACTCGATTCAACATAGTCCAAGTTATAATACATAAAGAATTTATCATAGAGAGTCAAATGAGGGTAGAAAGATTATTAAACAATAAAAAAAATCCATTAATGTATCCAAAAAGTGAGATAAAAACCAACCAAACCCTAGGTTCTTCAATGCTTCTAAAAAAATGGAATTCTAAAAGGAGGTTCATGGATTGATTAATACGGGTAAAGAATGAATTAAAATCAAATTTAAATACCCAATAACCCTACACACATTTCCCCCCTTAAAAATAGTCAAGATCCACAAAGAATAGTGACCAATTTATCCATTTAAAACCAACCCAATTTCTACCATGACATCTATTGTGGTATAGCCATGTACATCATGTTCTTGGGAACTGTACATAAAAACCGCTTCCCCCAGAGCATGTTTCCAAATCCCATGGGGTTTTTTAACATTACATGACCTCATAAATGTCTTAAAAACCCAATTCCCCATCCTTATTTCAAATAGGAGAACACATGGACCACCTTAATTTTCATAAGATTGTGATATAGTAAGTTTTGGAATAAAGATTCTCCAAAGTCATCCAAACTCCTCCCTGACACCACCAAGACTTGGTAAAACACAAATTAAAGGATAATAATTTCCACACCATTACATTAGATATCTATTAAATAATTATCATCCTCATGAGTGAAAACCAATCCTAGAGATAATGAAAAGTAATGTACTTGTTAGAACATATACCCCTTCTGATACCTCTCAAGAATCTATCCATCAAAGATGAAAAACCACTTCCCTTAGTGGAACAAAGTGATGAACTATTAAACACTAACAAATTTCTCCGAAACATATCATAGAAGAGTGACCTCTAAAATAAAATAAAGGCTACATACAAGGAATATATGAAGATAAAACCATCTCATATTTCAGATAATGGTCAACAATGTAATCAAAACATCGTTACAAAATAAAGGAAAAACATCAAACAACTCAGAATTATAAGTGTGTATATGTGTCTTTCATTCGTAGTTTCTCTATTTCGTATCACCATGTCTCTATAGGACAGAAAAAAGGGAATAAAAAATCATGTAACACCTACTCTTGGTAGTCCAGTATCTCTAAGTGTTGTTTCCTAAAGATCACATCATCACCAGCATTGATCTCCCCACAATCGATGATGTGGGAATCAACATTAATATAAAGGATAAGCATAAAAACCTAAAATAAATATTTAATATGAATCCTTTGTGGGGGAAGTTTTTTTTGATACATGATGATTATAACTTGATCCAACACCTAAAAAGTACCAACAAACCCGAGGTAAAGCTTACTCCCATGAAAAAACCTTTACTTCCCAAAAAGGGATCCACCTTAAAGAATAAAAAATCTAGAATATTGAACTCCATAGGTATCCACCTATATTATTTATGGGAATTTTTATTATCTTATATATACTCCATCCTCTCATGAATCACCTGATCCACCTATATCATAATTTTCATTAGTTTCATCCTAATAAATACTGACTCCCTTAACCCACTATAAAACAATTGAGAATAGAAAGGTTAACCATAGAAAGTGTCAAAAGGTGACATACTAAGGGAGAGAAATTTAATTTTATAAGAAAGAACAACCTAAGGTAAGTTTTTCAACCAAAAACTACTAAAATCAATGAAAAAACTGTGAAACATTCCCTCAAGAGTATACATGGTCCACTCTATCTGGATGCTAATATTCAGATAAAATGTACTGATAAGGAAAAATCGATATCTAAAATCATGCTAAAGACATATAAACACCCTAGAGGAGAAATTAGAATCATGACCAGAGATAATCATCCCCAATATTCCATGGATCCCGACAAACTTCTTCATATATCACCCCAACAAAACCTCTATAGTTCTTGAATCCATGATTGTGAATAAGTGAGAAAGTTTTTTCCAATGGTCTATTATAACCCATTTAGCATTATAAACTCCCAATAGTTGTGGAATTATGGTAATTAAGTCCATTGGTATGTCCTCCCACATTCATTTAGTAACATGAAAGGATTTAATCAATCCTCTGGGAAAATAGTGTCCAAACTTTTCTTTAAGGAAGATTAAACATATAAACATGAACACTAAAACTGAACGCTTCAACCTAGGCCACAAAAACTGATTCCTAATAGCATGATAGAACCTTATCAAACCAAAATGTAATTCTATCTGTGATATTTGAAACTTATAGAGAGCCACATCATTTATCACTGATGAAATGAAAATCATCCCTTGGAACAACACCTGATACTGATTCTCCTCAAACCAACCATCTAGGGAATCACTATAAGAAACTTGATCATGCCAAACATCCACCTCATAACCCCCTATTGGGACTCCTCCACCTAAAACCCCAAATAAGAATGTACATTAATATGAAAAATTAATCATTTCCTACTGAAATATCCATTATTATGATATATCACAAAGATATATTCTACCACTCTTCAAGAATCTTCAGATTCATGCATGACATAACTAAGTGACTTTATTCTTAGCACATCAGATAAACCATTACCCTTTCCTAGTTTATAGAAAATAAGTATGTCAAAATCATGTAATAATTCCATCCAACTTCACTGTCTCAAGTTTAGGTCATGTTGGGAGAAGATATACCTCAGGATCTTGTGATAGGTGAAAACTAAAAAAATGCTCATCGATGATTTAGTGTTGTCAAAACTGCAGGTAACATACAACTACTACTTACTCAAGATCATGGGTTCCATAATTATGATCATGTGGACATAATATATGATACCCATAATAAAATACTAATCTCCACTACATAAAGATACTTCCTAGGAAACAACATTAATCTTCACAAAACACCTTAAACTGAACTACTTCCTCTGGAAAACAAAAGGATTAAAGTTTTGACCAAATTCTCCGTCAGTTAATCACAATCTTCTAGACACATTTCAAACCATAGTAAATTTTTATCCTTTATAGTCAAGATTTTTATAGGATTCATATCCCAACATAACTCAAGTAAAAACCACTTATAATAGCCAAAAATATTGAGGAAACTCCACACCTCCACAACATTATTGGCGGATGTTCCAGAAATAACTTTGGCGATCTTCAACAGATCCATATATACTCCACAATTGTATATTAAATTTAATAAGACATAAACTTTAAAAACCCATAAATCACACTTTGATGGATTCTCGAATAAATAATGATAAAGAAGAACTATGAAAACCACAAGCAAATGCTCTGCATGCTATTCATCAGACACAGAGTGCACAAGGAGGTCATCAATAAAAACCACCACGAACTAATCCAAGAACTTTTGCAACAATATATTAATAAGTCCCATAAAAATATAGAGTTTTCATCACACTGAATGATTTTACAAAAAAACTCATAATTATCATAAAAAAACATAAATAAGACTTCAAAATGTATCCATCCTTTACCCACATATGATGATATCCCAATCAAAAATCGATCTTTGAGAACTAACTAGATTATATCACCTGATTGAATAAATCATCATGTCAAGGAAGAAGATAGATATTAGTCACTTTCACAAAGTTCAAGGGATGATAATCGAAATAAATACACATACTACGGTTGAAATTATTTACAAAAAACAAAATTACTCCAAGGTGTCACACTCATTTGAATAAAACCTCACTGCAAAAGGTCACTGATCTAAATCCACAGCTCCTATGACTCAAAAGGATCCATCAAATATAAAGGTACTGATATTGGATAAGTTCATGATTACAACTCAATTACAAACTACATATTCCATTAAGGTGTATCACCATAACCACATAAAGAAATACATTCGCATACTCTTCCACAACCTTGGAAAACACCATCGGCTAAACCTCTGATTAACTCAGCATCAACACATCAATTAACTAAGATAAGTATGGAACATAACTCTAACCCATTTGAGTTTATAACTTTCTAATGAGTTTGGTAGACTCTCTTTAAGGATCATAGAAGACTATATTATTCCTTAAGAAATTCATGATAGAATGAACCTAATACGACTAGTCTATGTCAAGGATAATGTTGTGTGGCTGTATCCGCTAAAATAGAAAATTTTACCTTGAGAGGTGCTACCACAATATTAGCTCATAGTCACTATATACTCTATATATATATATATCACCAACCTCTAATTGGTGTATTTAATTCTATGTTCACTAAAAGTATCTCTCCTTCAAGTCCTAATTCACATACTAGAGTAGGTGATATAGAGTCGTTCATATCTCCTAAATCAAACAAGCCATGTTCTGATGTTGAAAACAAGAAAATGGTACCTTGAAAGAGATCTGGATCACTTAGAAATAGTGACTCCAAGGCTTCAAAATAACCATGAAATACTCTATTTCCTATTCGACCTTGATGAAGACAACCCCAATGCCTCTCTCCACTCTATGAATAAAGGGATAATGATAAGGTTGTTCTGTGATTTCCTCATATCCCCTCAATATATCTAAGATTGAGCACCCTGTTACTACTATCTCAAATGAAACTGCCACAATTGAAGAACCTAAAGTGGAACACTTTCCAAAAGCTGTCATCTCATAATGATCAGGGACTCTCATCACTGATGACCATGTATTATACATGAAAAAAGTTTTCAAATCCATTAGTAGGGACTTGATAGTCGCCAACCCAGGATAAATGAGATATTGAGGGCTAGGATCTACCCCTATCTATCTAAGAACTCTTCTATTATGGAAAATGAAAACCCTAGACCACATTTATGCTACATATAAAATCATGACGACTCTATTACCATAACAATATAGTTCTAACTAGAATCCTTTATTTGACCTATTCTCTCTCCAACACCTCATGATATGTCATCATCATAAACGAGGTAGCAAGGTGTTGAATATTTAGATGAACATCCTTCACTATGTCCTATACCATGGCCTACTTATCTGGTAATTGGTTTTAAGCATATGGGAGAAGGGTCTTAAAACAAATCATGAACTCCCACATGATGGAGATTCCCTATTGAAGGTTAAACATCTCTTAGAGACTTGTCATCTTCATGGTGGAAGAATAAAAATTATATAGAAACTGATTACAAAAATTATCCCATCAGATATCAGAATCCTCATGATCCTCAATGAACATGAACTACAAATTCCTGGATACATCACATAGTATCTTCACCACCAAAATAACCTAGTGCTACTTTCATATATGGATCAAAATAAAGGCCATCTCCACCTCCTCCAACCATTCCCCTTTTATTGAGCCCGAAACTGATGCCTCATACTTTTATTCAATTTGGCTCTAAAGATGTCAAAGTGTCCTTCCACAAGTGTCATCGTTGTCGACTTCAAATTTATGGTGATTGATTGGCACATCCTACTGAACATCTTCATTACGAACATGAAATTGACATCATCCTAGAGATATAATGAAAAAAATAATCTTTTGTTAAAGGAATCCTAAAACGAGAATATGAAATATATTAATATTATTTATATAATTAATGTTCAATCTATTCCCAAGGTCTTCCCATTTCAAACACATGAACAAACATGAATAATGCAAGATCCTTTCCTAGGTATCTACCCTATAACCAACATCACTTCACTTAGTAGGCTTAGTAAACACAATGTTCCTCACATAAGATCATAGGGGGAAATAAATACCTATGTCCCAACTGGTATCCCTTTTTTAAATCATACACTAATTTCAACTAACACTATTTCTCTACGAACCCATGTAGTCCCCATCAGTGCATACCTCTAAACTATATAATATCTGTTGACCTAAACCTTTGATACCACGGTATCATGAGCCTATCCCCCTAAGGTACCCCTACTAAGTTTAAAATGAGAAAAATTAGATAATTACTCCTAAACACTACCTCTAATAGACCATGGGTTGTTTATAAGCATGGTGGGTATATTCTACAATGAAATGGAAGGAATTACACTCTAAGAGAACATGTGAAATTAGAGATAAGATGAAACCACCAAAAAAATCATACTCAATGTAAACTAAAAGATCCAAAATACATGAACATAATTTCATAAAACTAAAAAAATAAAAAATTAACTATAAGTACCAAAATAAAAATCTCTGGAAGTGACCCCGAAGCCCAAAAATCTCCTGAAAAACTACACAGTAATTTAATGTCTAGAATGATAGCGAAAATAATCCTACATACCTGAAAAATAGTTTACATAAATATTGGGTGAGAATAACATGTGTACTCAGTATGATCCTCCCTAGATCCTATCATGATAATGATAAATAAATCCTACTAAATCCTAGTGAATAAATAATTGAAGCTAACTCACCACATAATAATGTTTATAATATTCCCATCCTCCCCATGGATCTCCCAACTCTTATCATATACAAGTATTAATATAATATATTACAAAATTTAAAAAGAAGGCACCCTATTAATACTTCCCCACTCAATTTCCTCTTTCCCCCAATGCTTCATGTCCCAAGCCATCAGTATCTAAAAGGTTTGTCTGCTCAATGACACTTGGGAAAATATATCATATAATGCATCATGTGCAATACATAATCTCATCAAAACATCCTACAAACCACATTAACCCCATGAAACACTATTCCTCATCATCAACATCCCATATCCAAATAGTAACAAGGTAGTTTCTAGGATCCATCACATCCAATACATCATTTATTATACCTTAATCAATTATATCCCCTATACAACTAAATTATTAAAATCATTAGGATACTATAATTAGATAAACATGTATGTGAAATTACCACAAGAAATTATAACCATCTAAAAATGTATATATAGTAAAGTTGACCACCTTTGCTACTACAAAAAAACACTACTAGGAGAATAGAGATGGGAAAAGGGGGTAGCCAGATATTTGTTGTTTCCCAACCTCGATGTTGAAGAAAAACTGTCCCATATTGCATTAGGTGTTAGTCACCCGACTAACATGGGTGGGGTTACATATGAAATAAAAAATATATACCGAGTATAGATATAACACACAACCATACTATGGAAAACTACCTAGACATAAATTCCACTATAACTATCATATCTTTGATACACGACCCCTACCACTAATGTCTTGATATCATATAAACACACAGGTATTACAAGAATACATTAAATTAATTATTTTCTTAAACTTTTCAAAATTTTATTAATTAATTCATTGTACATTAATTAATGTTATATGATTTCCACTTTATATTAATTATCAACTGAAGTCCATACCCTCCAAGAATAATCCAACCAATCACATAGTTCCTTAAGAGTCATTAACATATATCATTCCATTAAAACACCATCCCCATATGTTAAGAAATTAAATATTCATTATCATTTCATAATTATAGGCAATATAAGACTCATCCAAATCTACCATAAAGAGATGAATAAATCATGAACAGCCAGTTTCTTCAAACAGTGGGGAAAGGAATAAAAAATCAAGCAACCCATTCATCTAGCCTTTAAATAAGATTAATTACAAATAAATCATCCCAAAATTCAGAAGAAAAAATAATTGGAAATACAATATTATACATAGTATATCAGTCACAATGACATCTCTGATACCACCATCAATATCAACATGGATATAATTATTTATCCCACCATCACAAGAATCATCTGCTATAGAAAAACCCAAGACTCCCTCCCCATTCTCACTGAACCATCAGCTATCCCTGGATAACACCACATTACATAACAAGGATCACATATAGATAAATAAATAAGAAATAAAGGAAACGAAAAATAATCAACTAGGATTATAGGACCTAAAACATAGGCATCCAAACTTTATAAGAAAACAGGCTCGGTTGACTCCAAATATTTTTTTTTATCAATCAACCGATTTATTACCATCTTTAATTAACAAATTCATTTATCATAGGTTACAACCATAGAAAACATATGAAACCAGCTATGAGTAACTATGAAGTATCTAAACATTATTTTATGAATAACATATTCAATTAAACATTCCTCTAGAATTACTTTGATTCCCATCAAAACATAAGGAAAAAAAATAGTTTGAAAATTAATATTTTTTATTTATCCAAAAATAAATAGTAGGTTTACATTAATTAAATAGTTTCAACATATAAAACATAATAAACTAGAGTATAAATAAACATGATAATCCAAATCATATCATATACATCACACTGCCAAGAAAAATAAGAGGCAAACCATTTACATGGTGGAAACAAATGGGATCTCTACAACCAAAACCAAAGTTTTTTATAAATTATTCTTTCCAATTTATTAAGGTTAATTACACCATTAAACGAGATATACAGAATGTTAACATTATGATTACACATAAAATAGGTGAAACAATGAATCCCCTATCTTGAATTAGAAGTTTTACATTCTTCAGATAAGAAGAAATTATTGACGATCAACCACAACCTGAAAAACTCCACCAAGTAAATGGAAGTCTAGCTAGAACCTAACATCTATAAAACACCATTATAACACAATATAAAAATACCCAAAATAAAGAATATTTCAAAAATGATCACCCTAGATAAAGTATGAATGAACGTTGGAAGAGATGGGAAGGGTACCTTGAACAAGAGCACTCGATTCCCCACTGTTCGAGTTAGAATCGACAAGGAATTGATCATTGGGTGTGAAGGGAGGGTAGAATAGAAATTACCAAGAAACAAAAATCCATCAATAGAGAAATAATGTGATAGAATAACCTACCACACACTATGTTCATTAAATAATATGAAAAATAAAGGAACACTCAAAGGATTTTCATGGATCGATTAATGTGGATAAATAGTGAATTAAAATAATATTTAAAACAACCATAATGTCACTTTTGTTTCCCCCTTAAAACTATTCAATGATCATTACAAATGGTATTGGTTTTTTCCACTTCAAAACCATCCCATATGAAACAATGAAATCCACCATTATCAGATCATGGACATGGTATTCTTGATAACTCTAGCTTGAAAAGATTTTTGTTAGGGTGTGTTTCCCAACCCCGTGGTGTTTTTCCCTTTCCAAGACCTCAAAAAAGTCTTGGAAACCCATTTACCATATACCCATTTTGGATAGGATAATAATAGGGCCACCAAATATATCACATGTCCATAGTGTCACCTGTTTTGGACCAAAGAGTCTTTAATGACCTCTAAAATACTCCTAAACACCACCAAGCCTTGGGAAAACACAAAGAAATGACATAAAGGTCCATACAATTACATATTCAATATCTTTGATGAGATATATTACTTTAGTGATTGATGTTTATTTATATACAACAATACTAAGAGGTATGTGGGTTTTACCTCTTCTTTCATATTATATAACCTTTGATTCTTATTTTTTCATGTTTAGAATTATAATTATATATACATACGGATGTATTTTGATATAAATGATTATATTTTGAAATGGAATATTATTTTTTTTTTATAATTTTAATATCATGGTGTTTTATAATAATCTTAATTTGAAAATTTAAACTGATATAATTTTATTTTATTAATAAAGACTTACTTATTTAGGCTTTGAAATTGAGAAAAAGTGAACAATAAGACTATTTAAAAATACTAAGGCTATATTTTGTGACAATAATCTAACCAATGTTTTTATAGTTATTTTATATATGTTTTCATTGGTTTTTTTAAAATAAATTTTATATAATTAGGTCATTATTAATTCATAAAACTTGTTTATAAGGATTTGTTTACTCATATGGATCACAAAAGACAAACTTTGGAAATTATAATTATTTATTATGATTATTAAAGATATAAATTGTACATTCATCTTTGATTTAGTAGTGTTTATTTTAGATAATGTTTAGGTTATTCTATATTAATATTTTTAGTACTATAATATGTTTCTTTTGATTGAGACTTTATGGGACCCTTTGGGTACCTATATGGGACTTCTAGTGATGAGTGTTACAGTATTTGTGATAAGTATTTAAATAGTACCTTCAATTTTCATAATTTATCTAACTTTTAGGATAGATCTCTTATGTGGATATTAGTTGTAAATTTTTTTGTGTACTAATTGGATCACCTAAAATAATTGTGGGATAGTTTTAAAAAACCAAGCCCTAGATTATTGCTTTTTATTCTAAAAAGGATTATCCCAAGATAGTAATTTTGTATAACTGGTAACAAAAGAAAATAATAAATGTTTTTAATTTATTTATTGAATTATTTTTCAATTTTAAATAAATGATTTATTTATTTTCAAGATAAAATGATTAGTTTATCTATTATATGGAATTATTATACAATATATTAGAGATATTCCATTCAGTATGTTTTTAAACTCAACCTCAACATTTTCACCTTGGTGTATATAAAAATATTTTATCATGTTTTGTATTTTAGTTAATGAAATATATTTTGTCATGGTGTTGGTATTTTGAGGGAATGTTTTCCTTCATAGAGATCATAGATTTATTCTCTGGTAGTCCAAAGAGGATATAAAAAAATTAAGACATATTTCTTATTTTTTTATTATAATGCTATAATGTATTTTATAAAATTAACTTATAATTGTTTTTTAGTAGGAATTATCATATATACATGCATTACTATTGTTTTATTTTCATATCAATTGAAATCCAATTTATAGATTAGTCATTTTGATTGAAATCATTCCTCTATTATTTATATTAATCCCTCTACAATTGTAATTAGAACATGTAAATTAAGATGAACATGCCCAAGGTGACTAGTTGTTTAATTCATGTTTGAATTCGTTTAATATAGTTCATTAAAAATTGTATTAGAAAAGGGATTTGGGAAGTTGAGTTAAATAGATTGGTGAAAAGAGTGTTAGAATAATGTGGTATATTATTTTAAATACCTACAAAACATGCATTATATAAACCCTCAAGTTACATAAGGTTTTATGCATGGGGTA
The DNA here is from genome assembly GCA_963277665.1 of Viscum album. Classification (NCBI taxonomy): domain Eukaryota; kingdom Viridiplantae; phylum Streptophyta; class Magnoliopsida; order Santalales; family Viscaceae; genus Viscum; species Viscum album. The sequence goes on along the minus strand of OY728135.1, from coordinate 924,438,005 downwards.
TTTTTTAAGTGACCTTTGAGAGTTGACACATTTAATTTATTTTTCTTTTGGAACGCCGTGAGGTGTCTCAACCCACAATGGGGACGGAAGAGTATTTGATATCTCATGTAACAAGTAGGTCAATATGGTTAAGTTTATATATCTATGAGAAAAAGTTATTATATGTTATGGTAATATATGTTTTTCTATATATGGTTATGATGATTACTATACTTTGTTTTTGGTTGTTATTAAGACTCTATAAAATAAGGTTATCCATTGAACAATTTAAAAGTCATTAAATTACCAAATAAACTCAATTGAATATTTCTTTTAAAGTAATAAACTAATTAACAAAAAGTTTTTTGATCCAATTTACATAAAAATTTATGTTGTGATGTGTATATAATATAGATTACTTATCAATTGGAATATAATTTTTTTTAAATGCTAAAAACTTTTTAGGTTTTTTTTAAATAAAGTATATGTAAAGACCCTAACTCTAGTATTCCAGAGCCAGTGTATACCTTACTATATTGTCATAACATATAAGGAATCAATTCCAGAAGGTATGTATAGTTTAGTAGTATTAATAAACTAGATACATACATAAAATTCAAATTATAATTGACAACATAAAATAAAAAAGGTATTTTCTTTGAGAACATCACAGTACCATTTAGCATATCTATGTATATCAGTCAAAAAATATTTCCTAGTATAATGGGGAAAATAAAACAGAAGAAAGGGTTGATATTAAATGATCGGTAAGGGTATGCGTACAATTGAAGCTATCATAATCAGGTAAGAATAATCAATATTTCAAGGTAAATAACTGAAATAGATTCTATACAATAAATTACACGATAAAATATGGAAGGAATAAATGATGATAAAATAATGCAATTTAAATAATAACATGAGATTGAAACATAACCATGGATATTATAACTAATATAATAATCACATGGAACAGTAATAACTAATCTCATAATGAGTGAATGCATAATTCTATACATCATTAACATATTATCAAGCTCTCATGCTAATATATCTTATATAAACGGGTAAGGCCTTGACTGAAAATCCAAGCTAGTTTGTCTCTTGATACATACTGATGCATCAAGGGGCTATAATATGACTCTCCTAGCACTGACTATGTCTAATTCATTCATCATATGAAATTGGTGAAGCAAATTCAACATAAACATTCATATTAGAAAAAATAGAATAACAAATATTAATACTTTCCCCAATCAATTATCATAATCATAAATTAATTAGAGTAATGTAAATAACGGTATCCAAATAGTACATCCTAATTAACTGATCATAAACCGTATAAATAAATAACAAGGTTGGTGTCATTACAATATATTCCCAATGGATCATAATGTAAAAATAGGGTTTTTTCATTGATGAAAAGAAATACCATAAAAATTTTATTACAAACATTCTTGAGGAAAATTACCTTTTCATTTTAAAAATCACATTTTAAAACTAAAAGTTCAGATAAAATTATCAAAAATTTTTCTATGAAAATAATAATGGAAAATTGAAAAATAATATTTAAAATACTGAGTGGTCATGATAAAATGAAATTTCGTTCATGACCTATAAGTTAAAAAATATTCCTTTCATATTTTCTGTAAAATCCATCCGAGACTTGTTTGCAAAAGGATAAGAGGATTACATGATTTTTTTGTAAAAAAATCAAACATGGGTAAGAATTTTTTACTATATCATTTTAATAATGATAAAAATATTTTTTATTTTTTTTAGAAAACACGAATTTTGAAGAAAAAAATTTCTGACCTATGAGAAAAATAATTTTTTCCTTTATTGAAAATATTTTATCAATAATTATCAGTTCAAAGTATAGAAAAATTATACAATTAATTTGAAAGTTAATTATTTACAATAAGAGAATAAAATAGATTATTTTTACGTTATAAAAATTAAATAATCACCCAAGGGGTACCTAAATCTAATAAATCCCAAATAAATACGAGATTGTGAAATAAACCCATACCACTTTGGTTACTTATGAATCATAATCCCTATGAAATAAATAAGATAAAATGAAGCGTTAAATACCAATAATATAAATATTTTAATGATATAACACATCAAAGGGGAACTAATACACCAAAAAAATAAATAAGTGGTCAATATGGCATATGTCTCATGGAAGTAAAAGTGAGACGAGAATCCCTTACCTCAGGTTTGACTTCCTTCATATGTGTCCAAATATCATGCTTTTTAAATAAATATTTATTATGAATATATTAAAAAATATTAATCATATATTTCATACTATATATGATTTACTTATGGTTTTTTATTACTCATTTATTAATAATTCTTTGTTAGAATCATTATTTTAAGGGATAATTGGTTTGTTTTCCATGTATGTTTTTGTTTGTTTGTTTTAATAATTTTAATTAAATCATGTTTCCATAATCTCATGATTTTTTACCATGATATAAATATCATGTATATATTAATTATATCTATATATATAGTAATCTATAAAATGTAGAGATAAAAAATGGATTACACCATTCATTTAGACGATAGGTTGTACACAATCATGAACACAGTTTATATTTTCTTGAAAAATGGAACGAAAGGAAAATAAATATTAATTAAACTGTAAAAATAATGTTTATGTTATATATATAATTTACATTAAAAAAACTCTCCTTATTATTGTACATGTAAAAATAAAATTAAAACCATTTCACATCGCTACATAGAGGTGGTAGTTTGTAGGTACGCACAAGCGATGTTATTATTTTCTAATGGATTAGAAGGTAAGAAGTCAGATGTGATAATATATTTATATAATTATTGTTTTTTCATAAATATCACATATTTTCATCAACTTTATCCATAATTCCATCCATTTAAAGTGTAAGCAAAAAAATATTCACGCCGCTTTATGAGGTGGTTGTCTGCCATACACACGAGCGACATTATCGTATCCCCACACAGAATGGAATGTAAGAAGGTATAGGTGATATAATAATTCCATATTTATATTAATTTTATAAATACAATATAAATATGTTAAATCCATAATTATATATACCCTTTGAATGTGGTTATGTAAAATGAATTACATCAGTTTGCGGGGTGGTAGTCCACCGTACACATGATCAGTACTTTTGTTTCCCATTTTATGGAAGTGGATATAGATATATATAATTAAATTAAAATAATAAAATATTATTATATTGGATTTAATAGTGTTATTATATTATCATATATGTAGAATATTAGAAGTAGTTATATGTAAAAGTAAAATGAAAATGTGTAGTTAAAAAATATTACCTCTACTTCAGGAAACCTATTTCAGTTTAACCAAAATAATTTCTATATTAGATTTATGATCAAAATAAGGAAACTAGTATATGGATAAGTGATTAAGGAATATATTTTTATAGGTAATGGACAAAATAAAGGGATTTGGTCCAGTGAATGTGATAGGAGAGGGGTGGCCTTTTAAAAGTGGGAGAGAGAACCCATGTGGATGTTTCGAAAAGAATAAAGTGTACCGACATTTTAATCAAGCCAAAAAACTGAAAATGGGTAACTATCGAAACATAAAGATGATAAGGTCTATATATGACCATAAAATGGGTGTTCTATAAGTTTTAAGTTCATTTTAATCACTATCTATTTAGGTTAATCAACCGATAAATTAGTTTTTACCTCAACTATGGTAATTTTATTTTTTTACTATTTTTTATATTGATTATAGTAAATAATATAGTTTGAATTAGTAGATAATATTAATTATTATGATTTAAAACATTGAATAAATTTTTCTAAATTTAATTCAGAGTAGTGTAAGAACTAAATTTAAAATGAAACCTGCAGACACGATGAACAAGAGGTTTTCCAAAGAAAAGTTCTCATAAGTATGGAAAGTGTTTATTCTGAAATTGTAAATAAAATTTATACAAATTATATTAATTAGATAAATATTAATATAATTGATATAATTCAACTTTATTTCCAATTTAATATATAATTTAACCTTTTAAATAATTTAAATGAAAATGATTCTTTTAATAAAAGCAAGTATTTTCCACTATTAATCAGAAAATTAATCCTTTCATTAAATTACCAAAGTTTAACTATGAGTTAATTTTAATAGTATGATTTAAAAAACTATGTTAATATTTTATAAAAAAAATATTAAATAGGTAAAAATATATTTTAAAATAAGTGCTCAAAATGTATAGAAACCACAATTTAGAAAAATATCATTTTTCATATATAATTCTTTTTCTTTCAAAAGATTTTTATTTTTATATCTAAGAAATATATACCCATTGAATTTATTTTATAAATGTGTAACAAATATAATTTTCATAATCTCTTTAGTCCCAATCACACCCACTAACTTAATAGATTAGTTATAATGGTCATAATAATATTTTAATAGAGTATCAATTTTCCTTTAAACCCGACATTGCATGCACCATAAGCTATCAAAGATATTGAATTTATTTAAAATGAAAAATATTATAAATTATTAATGTGTAAAAATATCTTATATTATTGGTGTTTTTTGTCATATATGCTATCAAAGACAATGTTCCTCTTTTAAAATCTAGGCGTGTCACATTTTGTCCCCATAAATAAATTTTGTCATAAAAATTTAATCTTTATCTCAAAAATTAAGGTTTTGACATTTGAAAAAAAAATAGACACCCACATCATAATGAGGGTTAATAAAACATCTTATTGATATGAGAGAAAGGTAATTACAAAGGTTATTACATAACTAGGTTTCCATGTATTAGATCATTGGTTCGGAGTGATGATATAAACATGGAAGAAAAACCTAAATAATTATTAAGAGTGATAGATATCATTGATCACAACAAAGTGAGTGAGAAATGAAAAGTTAAGGATTTTAGAACCATAAATATGGTATGATTTAAAAGTCCATTTTATTCATTAGATATGAAGGTAATATGATAACAATTTTGATTCATGATCTTTTTCCTGATGTTGAGGAATTATTTTACTAAATAATAATATAATAAAATATACATACTTGATAAATTTATATTTCATAAGAAAAATTTCATCTATTGGTTGTGAATTAAAAAATTTAAACTTTATCTCTTACTCCATGAAATGAATATCCAAAAAATATTTTTTATTCTTGAAGTACTAAAATTAACTTTAAATGGATCATAAGATCTATAAAAGTGTAACAAGATATTCCTCCCATCATTACTAAAACCATAATTGTTAGTAATGTTTATAAAATATAATAAATTAATATCTAGTACCTCAATAGTTACTCCCAAAATTCAACTTAGTTCATTTCATAAATGGTTAACCATAAGACTTGTCCAAAATATGTCTGACCACATTCGTAGTCCAAAAATTTATAAGGAAGGTCATTAAATTGAAAAAATCACATTAACATTAGATTAAAAAAACATAAAGTAGATATTAATTTCACATTAAAAATATTTCATTACCTTTATTTCCATAAAACCATAATGAAAACATACATTCTTGAAAAAATAAATATCTAAGGTTGTTAGGCATATTCTATAAATCTATACATGTAGTAGACTCTAGAAAAGATAACAAAAGCCATCCAATCACTAACCAATTTAAATTACACAAATACTATCACATAGACATATTTTTATCATCATTATATCAATATAGAGTACACATTAAGGGTGGTCATACCTTAATCATGTGTTTTCCAAAAGCCAAAACTTACCATTGAATCAATTTTCTTTATACCATTCAATTTATTATTTAATATTATTATAGAAAAACTTTTGCAGTATAAATATTATACATTGAATAATTCTTATAACCAAAATACTATTGGAATAAATAATTTTACAAAAAAATTCTTGAATATAGGAACACAATCACTTTAATTATTTCACTTCAAAACTATCAATAACATAATCATGACCTTGATCGCTTATCTTATTCTAGGTTATATTCCCTTAATGCTTGGAACATTCATTTTTATAGATCCCCATATCCTTATAGTTAATTAAATGAATAGTAGAAACTTATTTATTTCCCTTATAATGAAAAATGTGGGGGACTTTCTCTCCACACTCATAGGAAACTCTCATTCCCTTGAATCAAGTGTCAGGGTGTTTCTTTCCACAATTATAACATGTGTGAAAATCCTTATATACCTTATTCTATTTATCTTTAATTCATCCTATTATTCTTTTAGTTCCCTTCGAAGCCATAATATTTGGAGAATTATTTCTCTATCTTAATAATACATGATTATATATCCTTATATGATTAGAATGAATTGGAGACTATTTCTCTTTGAAGTATTATATTAATCCCATTAAAGAAATGATCAATCTTGATCTTTGGATTATGTACACATTCCACAACATTACTTGATAACCTTATATAGTTGGATTCAAAATTAAAAACACTTTCATTTTTCTTTTGTCTTAGACATATGAATTGTCTCTCTATATCAGCTCATTACTCATGAGGAAAATACTTTTTCAGTAAGAGTACATTAAAATCATTACATTCCATGTTTTCTATTTTTTTCTTCATCATTATTTTTTTGAATCAATGATCACCATTGATTTGAATCTCATAAGAGATAATAAACTACCATGAAAACATTATCTCATTAATTGATTCCAAAATATAGAAATATATTCTCTAAGGAAATCATCCATTGGTTAGATATAAATGGGTTTTTATTCCAATTAAATGATGAAGTTTGCTGAAGCATAAAGTTATATAGCATTATTACATTGGGTGGTAGAAAAACAAGATATTCCATATGGGAAAGGATATTTCTCATAACTTGATTCATCTTCCCCAATATGGTTAGAATTTGATCAGTTCCATCCATTGTTTTATCCCTAACTTCATTTTCTTTCCTAGGATGGAAAACAATATATAAGTTATTTTCATTAATATAGTTCACATTCCTTTATCCAGGCACCATTTCTAACCAATTATAAACACAATATTAGATCATATCATTATGAATCATAATGTATAATTTAAAAACTAGTGAAAAACTCAATATAAATTGAAAAATTTATGTATGTATAATCTCATAAACATAAACATATTTCCTTTGTAAAATTTTCCAAATCGTAGAAATATTTTCAAACCCTTCATAATGGTTTGTAAATAAATTGTGAATTTTCCCAAAAATATCCCCTAAGAGTTTCAAAATAGGTGCAAAATAAGAAACATTGTCATGTATCTAGTAATTCTTAAGTCAAGTCTGACAAACATTTATGAAGGAATCACCCCTTGGTACATCAGTTCTAGAGCCACACCCACTTGTAGTATCCATATATAGATATATCTCTTGGAAAAACCACATAATCTCATCATCATAAAAAATTTATGATATTATTTTATAATTATCCTCAAAGTAAATTTTAGTATTATATTCTCTAGTATATGTTTTTATAAATCTAGTTCCAAATGTTTCTACTAAACTTCCTATAACGACTCAGCCTTAAACATTGCATAATATAACTATTTAAAGTAAACTTCACTAATTTACAATCCCAAAGTTCTTTTTGGTTTATATTCTTATAATGTTTGGAAAAAACTCATACATATCTACCCAAAATAATACAAAGTGGGTACCATTAAAACAATACCCATTTCTTCCAAAACATAAATTTTTTAACACAAAACAATAACATGATTTCTTTAAAAAACATTAAAAAAATAAACTTGAATTCATTATTTATTTTCACATCCTTATAACCTATGAAAAAAATTAAAAAACATGGGATGATAAAAAACGCGCAGTAAGGGATATAAAAATAAGGAAAGAAACCATTAGTCCTTGAAAACTTATAGGCTTATGAAATCATTTTCACAAGGACATACATCTCAACCTTATATACTTACTTTGTAAAATATGAGATTTCCATATGACATTAAGAACATATATAAAACCATAATGGTATATTTGGGGAATTACTTACTTATATTGTAACCCTCACAGCTACCTTATGATTTTCAACCATCAATGCTACCATATAATGTAACCCTCACGGCTACCTTATGGTGTTTCTATCATAGTTACACTTGGAGTAACCATACAATCGACCTCGAACATATATATAACCATTGAAATTGAGGGAGATACATGTCCCACACTTCATTATAAATAAATACCAAGAAATATAACATAATCATGAATCATGAATAATTTAAAAAAAATTCTTTTGAATTTCATAAAATATAATTTTAAAAGATTATTTTAAAAGGACTGTCCTTTAAAAATATAGTATAGAATGAAAGGAATAACTGTATACACTATAAATCCACATAATAAAACATAATATAAACAAAAATTCACTATAAAAGTATTCTTAGTACCATATAATCAATGAAGTGGAAGGATAACCCAACGAATTGAAATCTGGTTAAGAATTCCCTTACATCAGGTTTGTATTGCACAAAACTTGTTTAAACCACTTGAATAATGGTAAAAAGAGTGTTATTAATATTTTAGAGAAACCTATTAGTTTTTATAACACCTTATATGATCACTTTATAAAATCATTCAACCCATTCATTAATTACATTTTGTTATTTCCATTGTTTTGGGTGCGTGCTTCACAAGATTTCCATGGTTGGTTTGTAAATAATTTTCTTATTGGATGGAAGAGAAAATACAGAATTGAAATTAAATTGTTTTCATATTTTTAAATTCTATTAAATTATTCCAACAATCCTTTTCATTATATGGTATTAGGATTCATCATTATATAAATAATTATTGATATTTGTTTAGATCGTTTTGGTGGTTCTTCACCAATCACAAACTTGCTTCATCATATACCTTTAACATTATGAGTATAAGTTAATTATAGAACATAATAGAGGTAATATAATACATTTTAAAAACATTTTAAACATTAAAATGGTTTCAAATCAATATTTTAAATGAGTAAATGAAATTGAAGACACATCGTCCACAATGTCGGTAAATCGACACATCGTAGACAATGTTTTTATTTTTAGAATAAGAGGAATATGAGAGGAATAATGATGATGAATTTTTACATAAACATGATAAAAATCCTGAATATATATAATAATGGAGATTTAATTCCTCTTGGTCAAGGTTAGGATAAGAGAGTATAAGAAAAGAAAACAATTGAAAAGAAAACACAAGAAAATGAAAGAGGATATTAACATCTTGATCTCTTCTCCTTGAGATCCTCCTTAAGGCCTTTGATTTTGGCCTTTTAGTGAGACCAGAAGGTCTTTGACATGGGAAAGAGACTTGTGGAGGGTATTGGGAAGAATTTAGGCAATAATCCAAGTTCTAGAGGTGTGATAGGAAGAGGGGGTAAGGGTGGTATTTATAAGGGAGGAGAGGAGGGGTTTTCCATTATTTTAATAATTAGTCTAATATTTTTTCACAAAAATATGAATAGTATTGATTAATGTGACCCCAAATAGTAATTATAGCATGTTATTTCTAACCAAGGGTTCTCACATCTGCCATGATGCTAGAAATAGTGTATTTAACTAATTATGCATATATACGATTTATTACTGTATTTTACTATTCATCAAACATTCATGAATTTCAAATACATCACAAAAAATCACCCTAACAATTTTTAGAAATTTATTATTCAAAAAATAACTCCATTTTTTAAAAATATTTTTCAAATTATGATTGTTTTAATTTTTAAATTAAATCTTAATTTATTTAAAAAATAACAATTTTAAAACTATAACTCATTTTATATCACCTTGAAAAAATAATCAAGATCTCATTATATTATAACATTAATAAAATAAAATAATAATATGATTTACTATTCACAGGGTCATATTAATATTCTTATTACTATTTATAAGGATATGTTACTATTCACCAAAAAACAAGTTGGTTCTATCATACTCCAAATAACTTACTGATAACAACAGTAGATGTCAGTTTTTTGAAATTCAAATCATAGAAGAAAAAAATTATTTTTAATGACTAGTTTATAACTATCTCATTAAAAAAGGTTCATTATGTATGGATTAAGTGTTTCATGCATTTAAATTTATTTTTAAAACATTGGGGTGTTACATTCGTCCCACATTCTATAAATTACATCCACACAATTTTATTTACTTATTAAACAAGTGAGGGTACCTTTCCCTCGTAGAATTTCCATATTCTCATGTTGGTTCTTCAACCATGTGGTTTCTCCAAAAAACCTTTAACTGGTTTATTAACATATTCTAAAATAATTGTTCTCTTTGATCAAGAATATTAATAGGTTTCTCTTCATAATAAGGGTTCTCTTCCAGCTAAACTGCTTCTGTGCTGAAAACATGAGTCAAATATGGCATATACTTTCTCAACATCGAATCATAAAAAAACATTTTTTCCTAAGATAAACTCAAAGGAAATTATTTTTGTTATGAAACTGGTCCAACATTATCTTGGATTTTATATAGTCCAATTAACCATGTACCAAGCTTTCCATTTTTAACAAAATTCATAAAACATTTTCCTAGGTGAGATTCTAAGAAAAACATGATCACCTACCTCGAAAGAAAAGTCTTTCCTCCTTTTATCTGTGTAAGATTTATTCCTTCTATGAGCTTTCCTCATGTGTTTCATGATCATCTTCACTTTCACATCCACTTACTCTACTAATTATGGTCCCATAAACTTCCTTTACTCGAATTCATCCCCAAAATCTGGAGTTCTAAAATGCTTCCATTACAATGCCTCAAAAGGTGCCATCTGTATACTGGAAGGAAAACAGATATTATAAGAACATTCAACTAATGAAATATTTGAATCCCAAATTCCCTATTAATAAATTGAAAAAGATATAAGAATATGCTCCAAATATAGAATCATCCATTATAACTACCCATCTGATTAAGGATGAAAAGCGGTATTGAAATTTATTTATGTTCCACGCGACTTCTGAGGGCCTTTCCAAAAGTTAGAAGTGAACCTAGGATCACAGTGAGATACAATGGAAAGTGGAACTCCATGTAACCTAAAAATATTTTTATGTCTAGTATATAAATATTATCCAAAGACATGGTATCTCAAATAGGAAGGAAATGAGCATATTTAGTCAGTCGATAAACAATAACCCAGATTGCATTGTTACCTCACGAAGTCTTTGGTAATCCCACAATGAAGTTCATAGTTATATTTTCTGTTTTCAACTTTGGAATTGGTAAATAATGAAGCATCCCCTTTGGTATCTACCAATCTAATTTTACCTAATGACATTTTAAATACTTCATAGTAAAATCAACAATATCTCTTTTTATTCCATCCCACAAATAATACTCTTGATGTTCTCTATAAATATTTTTACTAAAAGGATGAACTAAAAATGGAGAACTATAAGCTTCACATAATAATTCATTTTTCATATGATAATCACAAGGCACAGACAATATTTTTCCAAATATCAAAACACAATATTTATAAATGTTAAATTCTGGAAACATAGATATTTTAAGAAATTATACCTTTTTTGTAACTCCCTATCTTCCTTCGGCACTTTCCTAATTCTACATGGAAAATATGACAGCACTAAAACATGAAACATAATAGAGGAATTTATTACACAAACAGATTCCAAGAAAAATTCACCAAATCATTAATCAAGTGGTCTTGTTTTAGCTGTTACATAGTTAATGACGCATGATGTTTACGACTAAAGGCATATGCCACATTATTTTCTTTTCTAGGATGGTAATTGATCATGAAATCATAATCCTTTATCAATTAAAAAAATATTCTCATCCTCATGTATAATTACTTCTCAGTGAATATATACTTCATTGTTTTATGGTCATTATATATTTCACATTTGGATCTCTATAAATGATGCCTCCAAATTTTCAAAGAAAAAACCAAAACTGATAATTTAAAATCATGTTTGGGATAATTTAGCTCGTGAGGTTTTATTTTTATTAAATCATAATCAATTACATGATCATTCTTAATCATAAGAAAACCAATTCTCTTTAATGAAGAAAAACTATACATGAAATAATCTCCATTTCTGGAAGGTAGGGTTGAAACTAGTGCATTAACCAATATTCATTTCAATTCCTGAAAACAATCATCACAATATTTTGTCTAGAAACATTTAACTCATTTTCGAGTTAACTTAGTCAATGGACTATATAACCATGAAAAGTTTTCAATAACCCTGTGGTAATAGCCTACCAAACCAAGAGAACTATGAATCACAATTATATTTGTGGGTCTTGACCATTCTTCAATAAATTTTATTTTAGAAGGATCAATATTTATTCCATATTTAGAAACAATGTGACCATGGAATGTAATTTTTTGCAACCAAAATTTACCCTTTTGAATTTCCCATCAGTTTATTTTATTTTAAGGATTGAAAAAAAACATTATATGTTTTTATTCCTCTCTTTAGTTATAGAATATACCAGAATTTCATAAATAAACACAACCATACCAAAATAAAAAACTCATGAAATATTATTTTTATAAGATCCATGAGTACACAATGTTCATTAGATACCCAAAAATTATAAAAAAAATCATAATTATTATATCTAGTACGAAAATCTTTTTTTTGGAATTTTATCCTTCTTCACCTTCAGATGATGGAACCCGGATCTCTAATCAATCTTGGGAAACTACTGAGCTCCCTGGAGCTGATCAAACAAGTCATCAAGGTGAGGAAAAGGATACTTATTATTAACAGTAATGTTATTCAAATCTATATAATCATTTCAAAGTTTCATGGAACCATATTTCCTTATAATAAACAAAATAGCCTCTCCCCATGGTGAAGTGATCGGATGAATGAATCCATTATCAAGAAACTCCTGCAATTTAATTTCAATTCAAGAAGTTCCATTTGAGACATTTAATAAGGGTGATTTTAAATTAAATTAGAATTAGGAACTAATTAAATTGTGTATTCAACTTACCGATTAGGCATAACACCGGTAAACTCATCATAAACAACATCAAGGTATTCATTTACCACTGGAACATCGTAAATCTGAATAGTTACCATGTTTTCAACTATATGAGAAAGATAACTTTTTTTTCAATATTACAACAGTTTCTCAACTTCATGATATGTTATAAATTGTATGGGTTCATTATTTTATACAAACTAAAATTCTTTCTTAAAGAAAACCTTATAAGCTCTGCAATCAATCATATCATGATAAAGAGAAATCCAATCCATACTTGTAATGACATTAATCTCTACTAAGGGAAAAAATTAGGTTATTTACTTGAAAATATAAAAATATGAAGATTCTTAAAATGTCATTTTTTTAACATTTACCCCTAGTGTTTTAACAATAAGTTCTTATCTCATTTGTTGAGGTGATATTTCTAATTTAACAGAAATTTTCTCAGAAATAAAGGAATGTTTAGACCCTATATCAAACAATAATTTTGAAAAATATGAGTAAAAAAACAAAGTAAATGATACCACTTCATTGGATGGACTCACATCTACTGATTTATTCTCAATGGATCTCACTACACCTTTTTTACTTATAACCTAGATGATTTCTATCACTCAGAGATTTCTTTGGGAAGATAGCTGCAGAATGACCCATCTCACCAAATTTGAAACACTTTATAATTTTCTTATCATAATTAATCTTAATATCATTTTCATTAAAATCTTGGTCCATATTTCCAAACTTAACACATTGAAAACACTTCTCAGTTTTGGTAATACATTCCCTAGGGGTTTTTACTACACTTTTCACAAACTAGAAACTATAATTTCTTACCATCAGATTTCATTGATTGTATCTTACCCATCGCATTCCATTTTCACCTCTTCTTCTATTTTTTCTCAAAGTACACATGATCATCAAAAAATCCCATTTCCACCCTCTCAACACATCATACAATTTTCTCATAACTTTTGAATTCTCGAGAGGCCAATTACCTTCGATATCATGGCTTCATCTTGAGTAAAAGAAATTGATTTTTCTATCAAGATCCTGAGTATGATTTGAAGCGTACATTTCTAGTAGGGTAAGGTTTTCTTCATACATGTCCACTAAATCTTCCTCCCTTTTCCATAATTCAAGGAATTTATTCTCTATCCTAATTCGAACCACCTTATCAAAATAATTTTCAAGGAAATGTTTTTTAAATTCATCCCACTACAAGGCATCAATCTACTATTTATACTTGGTATTCTTGACCATTGACCACCACTGATCATCTTTACCTTCAAAAAAATAAATGAAAATACTAACATTTTTATTATCTAAACATCCCATAACATCAAATATATTTTCAAGGGATTTAATCGATCCTTCATCTGGTACTTGGTCAGAAGATCCACTAAAAGAAGGATACTGTTGCCTTATAAAATTTTCCACTATCATCATGTTCCTTTATGATAGCTATGGTTACTATCTTTCATGGATTCCACCTCCATTTATTTCATACATTAATTGAGCCATTACTGTCACAAACTTGTCTATTCCAATTCCCACTATTCCTGATTATGGATTCAGAAAGTTATCAGCCTCTCAGTTCCTTCCACCTTTTTCTTCCCTGTTTCTTCTATGGAAAACCATTCTGACCAGACAATTCTCAGATGAAGAAACATGGTAATCATCAAATGCTATACCATTTTAACATAAAAATAAGGTAAAATCATTGATGGTATTCAATTAATATCTTCTTAACCCTTAAAGCCTCTAAACTATAACATCCTATGTAAATAATGTGTAAGACATTTTAATATTTATTAATATTTGAGAATTAAATATTGATTTTACTTTAAATGGTATGCTATGTTCGATGTCTTACCCAATACACAATAACAGGTATAACTGAAATCTTACATTGCACACAACAATGAGTTATATTGAAAAATAATAATATAATATCATTATTTTAAATGGTAGTTAACGACCAGCCGTTGTAATGGTGGGAATAAATAGAACAAACTAAAAAATTATTATACATGTTTCATAAATGTTTTTACATTTATACAATAAAATTCAGAGGCTTAAAATGCGAATGAATCTAATTTTAAGCATAAATACTCTAAAATTATTTTAAAGGTCGATTTACCACCTTTTGATAGAGAACCCTCTTTAAATATAGTTTTGAGCACTTTTATATATTCTATTTAAAAAAATAAAATTCTTATTTAGAATTAGGACATCAAAAATTACTTTGGGTAAATATTTGGTATTTTTCAGATAAAATTCATTTTTTAATGTATAGTGAAAAATATTGTATTTTAATTAAAAATTACATTTTAATCTAATTTATTTTAAATTATAGATTATCTTTTTAATTGGTTTTAAAGTTTAATTAGATTATATTTTTACAATTTAATCCAATATTGGTCAATAGAAGTAATATCACTTTAAAATTGGACATAAGCAAGTGTCAATCTTTTGATAGTTATTATTTTTTAAAACACACCATTTTGTTTTGACAAATGGAATTAATTTTAAATTAATTAATCGAAATTCTATGTTTTTAATTTGGTCAAAAAGAAATAATTTTGTAATTCTGAATTTCAAATATATTTTAGGATGATTTTTTGTATTTTTCTGAAAAAACATCAATTTTTTACTAATAGTGAAAACACTATGTTGTAGTTAAAAAACCTACATTTTCATTTAAATGAAATTTTACCACTTCGGTGAATTGAATTTTGATAATCTGACATACATGGTTGTTATTATTAAGTAAAATTTGATTCAATAAGATGAAAATAATTTACGGTGAATAGTAAATTTGACTTTTATTTACTGCTGTTGAAGTTAAATAGGGTAATTTATGGTAAAAATAATATTATAATAATATAAAATTACCCTAACATGTGTCCTAATACTATTGGGTGATACATTTTCAATCATGGGCATCCTTAGGTCAATTTTGGGTCCCCATGGAGCCACTAAAGAGTGATAATGACACATTATATTAATTAATTTAAAGTAACGATAAAAACAACATAAACATATATCTTTTAATAAATCAATTTTTACATGGGGTTATATAAGTTATATCTTCTAATATAAATATTAATTTGAAAGATAAAAATATTTCCTAAATCATCATATTTATTTTTATAATTTATAGACATCAAATAAATAATATTATTTATGACACAATAATGATGCAGTGTTTACCTCATTAATGAATCATTTAAATAAATAAGATTATAAAAATTAAAAAAATATCCAAAACCTATCCAATTATTATAGGATGATTTTATTCTGAACAATAGTCATCTTATCATTGACTTTAATGAGTTGTGGACCTTTAGAAACTGAGAATAATTATATAATAAAATAATATTTTCAAACATTCCTAAAGATCCCCTCCTCCCCCTTATAAAAATCCCTCACCTCTAACCAATTACTCACACATATCAAGCCCCTTGTCTCATACAACATCTTCCCAATTAATCTTCCTACATCCCTATCTTCCTCTTAGAATCATTCCCTTAGGCAGAAGGCACTTCAAGTAATCCTTTTAGTTCAAACAAAAGGAAGTTACCCGATTTAAAGGTATCATCTTCTCTTAAGTTATTTTATTTTATGTAACTTCTACAACCCCCTAAACTACTTTTATCCCTTTATTTTATCACAAAACCAATATATTAAATATACTATGTTGTTTTTATGATAATTATTCTAACTACACTTACACAGACCTCCATCTAATGTGTAAAGAACATACTGTTTCTGTGGATGGTAAACCAACGCCTCAAGAAATAATGATTGTTCGATTATCTCACACTACCTCTTATAGAGTCCATTATGATGGATTATATTTATATGTGAAATATATTGTATTTATATTGTCTACATACTTCTATATTTTTCATTTATACCATACCTTTATGGTTTCCATAATGGGTAAATACGATAATTTCATTTGAGGAAGTGCGGACTACCGCCCCCTCAAAGTGATATGACTCGTTCATGCCATAAATGGAACGTAAAAAATGATAGAGTTACTGAAATTATATATGATATTATAATTTAATTATAATATACCTATGTATCATTAAAAATTCATTCCATTAAATATGAAATAGAAATTAAAGTAGCGTTCATGCGTACGTACGGCTTACCGTCTCCATTAATGAGGCATTTCATTTCTTACCTCCAAATGTTATGTACTATTATAAATACATATATATACTAGATATATATTATATATAAGATATATAAATAATTAATATTATTCTAGAGATAATGGAATTTTGACCACATGAAAAACTTTTAATTATAAGAAGTTCATTTTTCACTCAAGTACCAAATATCGACAAAACGACCATTATTAACTTAAATGATTACATAATGTTTATAACATGGTAATAAGTGATATAAAAGGAATAATAAAATTGAAAAAGTTTATTAAGAACGTAGAAATTAACATTATTTTATTATTCAAGAGATTAAAGAACAAACTGGTCAAGTCAGACATGTGGTAAGGGAACTTCTTAACCCAATTTCTATTCTTTGGGTTGATTGTCTCTTTATTGTTTATGTGATTATTTGATTATGTATGAAATGAATTTTTATATCTTATCATTTATTTATACATTTTTTATGTGTTCTTATATTGAATAAAAATAATAAATCTATTTTATTTACAAAATGATCTTTGTAAGGGACATTATCTCAATCTACTTTCATTGACGAATATTTTGTTTTATACCCGACTTTCTTTTATACAGTGAATAAACACCTTTGACATTTCACTTCATTCAAAGGGAATATTTTTCTATGAGTCATTTTTGTAAATGAAAAAAAATAATTTTTTTAACGTAAGTGGTGACAATGACCTTTTTCACTGTTGCGAGTATTATTTGATCTATGGCTTCCTTAACAAGCCGTAATGTTTTTAAAATGAAATTTAATACCATATACCCTTTTATGTATTTTGTTATTGAAAATGGTTTTGATAATGGATTTTTTATGTCAATATATTTAAATGATATATTGTGATTGAAATGTGGGAATTTTATCTTTCCTATATATTTGTTTTATGTGTTATGAATATGTTATGGTTCTTGGGAATTGTTTACGTATACGGGTGGTTCCATGATTAACCTAGGGCGGGTGAGTCGGATATAACTCTGAAATGCATATGGTAACGTCAAAGAGGTAAATGATAATGTTTCTCCTAAGAGATTTAGTGAATATAATGTTATGGGTATTCCAAATGTAACTACCTACATAGCTATGAAAGCTACAACATAAGTATGTTATGGATCCCACAAGTTACCTTTATGATTTTTGATTACTATGTGTTATTCATAAACTTATGATTTCATGAGGTATGTAAAAGAGCTTATGTTATATGTTTATTGATGAACTAATATTTCTTTCTTTGTTTTATAACCCTTACTGAGATTTTTATGCTCATCCTATGTTTTGATATGTTTTTCATAGGACATAAAGATGAATAGGGTCAAGGATGGGATCATGGAAATGTCATGCTGTCTAAAACATGGAACTAGACATGACACTTTATTTCAAGAGTTTTTATTTTATGAAAAAAATGGAAACTGAGTAGAAGTGTATATATTGTAATTTTTAAGAAGTAATTTAATAGTTATGGCATAATTCTCTAAAACTTTAAACATAAAAAGATCCTCAATGTGAATTATTCATTTAATTCATGATTTTATAATGTTTAAGGCTGGGTCCTTATAGTTGGTATCATAGGTTGGTTTAGACAACTTTATGAGTTAGGATATTATTCAATTAATTTCCATAAATTAATTTATGGTAAGATTGGAATGATATAGAATTTATAGATTACCATGTTTCTTCACCTAAGATATTTCTATGTTCAGAATGGTTTTTCATAGAGGAAACATGGAAATTTTGATGTGAAGGAATACAGTGGGAAATGACCTACCAAATCAATATCGTGAGATGGTCGCAATCCTAATTTAACAGTTTGTTGTAGTGATGGATCAGCTAACTCGGGTTATAAATGGTGGTTGTGTTTATGGATGATATTTTGGTATATTAAAAAAGTAAAGAGGGACATGAAATTTATTTAAGGGTTGTCTTTAAAACATTAAATTAAAAGATACTGTATGGTAAATTTAGAAAGTTTTAGTTTTGGTTACAACAAATTTCATTCCTTGGTCACATTGTTTAAAAAAATGGAATAATTGTTGATCCTCCAAAAAAAGTGGTTGAATAATGGCAAAGAACCACAAATATAACCGAGATCCATAGTTTTCTTGGTTTGACAGGTTATTACCAAAGTTTTGTTGAAAATTCTTCATGGTTATCTAGCCCACTGACTAAGTTAACTCGAAAAGGTCTTAAGTTTATTTCGACAAAATAATGTGATGATTGTTTTCAATAATTGAAAAGAATATTTTTGAATTATCCTTTTTTGGAATTACCTTCCCGAAATGGTGAGTTTTTTACCTATATTGATGCTTCATTGAAAGGACTTGGCTGTGTCCTTATACAGAATGATCAGGTAATTTATTATGCTTCACATCAATTGAAACCTCAGGAGTTTAATTACCCTACACATGATTTGGAATTAGCTTCTGTGTTTTTGGATTTAAAAATTTAGAGGCACCATTTTGTATAGAGTAAAGTGTGAAATATATACTGATCACAAATGATTGAAGTATATATTCAATCAGAAATAATTGAACATGAAACATGGGTTATGGCTAGAATTAATCAAGGATTATGATTTCCCAATTAATTACCATCCAGGAAAAGAAAATAAAGTGGCAGATTCTTTGATTCGAAAAAGTAATGCTACATTAGCCTTGTTATGTTTGGAACAAGATCATTTCATTAAAGACTTGATGAAATTTGGCATATAAGTTTTTGGTACAAGAAATGATTCTATTTTGTTTCATGTGTTAGTGAAATCGTCTATATCAGACATAATTAAGCAAGCACAGAAGGAAGACAGTGACTTGTAGAAAAAGATAGAGTTGGTTTAGAAGGGTAAGTTTCCTAATATTAACATTGATAATGATTGTATTTTGAGATTTGGAAAGATATTTTGTGTGCCTTGTGATTCAAAGATGAAAAATGTGTTGTTATGTGAAAATCATAGTTCTCTTTTTTCAGTTTATCCTGGAAGTACTAAGATGTACAGAGATCTTTGAAAGTATTATTGGTGGGATGGAATGAAAGGAGATATTTCTGACATTTCTGTAAAGTGTTTGACTTGTTAACAAGTTAAAGCAGAGCGGCAGTTACCGAAAGGGATTCTTATGTCTTTACCAGTGCCAGAGTGGAAATGGGAAAATATATCCATAGACTTTGTTGTGGGATTACCAAAGACATATTGAGGTAATAATGAAATCTAGGTTTGACTAAATCTTCACATTTCCTTCCTATTTGAGATATTTTGTCTCTAGATCAACTTTCGAAGTTGTATGTTAAAGAGATATCTAGGTTGCATAGAGTTCCCCTCTCCATTGTATGTGATCATGATCCCATGTTTACTTATAACTTTTGGAAAGTCCATCAGAAGTCATTGGGTATTGAATTAAATTTTAGTACAACTTTTCATCCACCATCTGATGGGCGGTCAGAACGAACAATTCAGAATATGGTGGATATGCTACATGCTTGCTCACTGGATTACCAGGGAAGTTGAGACCATCATATTTATATGGTTGAGTTTTTTTTTATAATAACATTTTTCATTCCAATACACAGATGGCTCCATTTGAGGAATTTTATGGGAAGAAGTGTAGAAATCTATCTTTTTTTAGGATGAAGTAGGTGAACGGAAGTTTATGGGAACCGAATTGGTTGATGAGATGGAAGAAAAAGTTCAGTTGATTTAGAATCACATGAGAGTAGCTTAGAGTAGGAAAAAAAGTTATGTGGATAACCGGAGGAAGGATCTCTCTTTTGAGGTGGGTGATCATTTCTTTCTAATTGTTTCTCCATGGAAAAGTGTGATGAGTTTTAGTAAGAAGGAAAAGTTGAGTTCGAGGTTCATTGGACATTATGAAATCCTGGAGAAAGTTAAACCAATTCTGTATAGAGTGGATTTACCTCCAAGTTTATCCAAGGTATAAAAACTTTTTCATGCTTTAATGTTGAGAAAGTATATGCTGGATCAATCTCATGTTTTGAGCCAAGTGGTAGTTCAGTTGGAAGAGAATATATCTTATGACGAACAACCAGTCCAGATTCTTGACCGAAGAGAGCAAGTGTTACAAAATAAGGTTATTCATTAAGTAAAGGTTTTGTGGAAAAACCATATGGTTGAAGTGGTAACGTGGGAATCTGAAAATTCTATGAGGGATAAATACCCCCATTTATTTGATAAGTGATTAAAATTGTGAGGACACAATTTCCAAAAGGGGGGAAGGATGTTACATCCTAGGTAAATAAAGAGTAAGAAATTTTAATATTTATTAATATTTGAGAATTAAATATTAATTTTACTTTAAAGGTGAGGATATGTTTGATGGCATACCCAAAACAAAACAACACGTTTCATTGAAATCTTATGTTGCACACAACGTTGAGTTATACTGAAAAATAATAATATAATATTATTATTTTAAATGGAAGTTAATGAACAGTAATTGTAATGGTGGGGATGAACAGAACTAACTAAAAAATTATTATATGTGTTTGTTAAATGTTTTTACATTTATCCAAGAAAATTTAGAGGCTTAAAATGTGAATGAATAAAATTTTAAAAATAAATACTCTAATATTCTTTAAAAGGTTGATTTACCACATTTTGATGGAGAACCCTTTTTAAATCTAGTTTTTTTCACTTTTATATTTTATATTTGACAAATTAAAATTCTTATTTAGAATCGGGACATCAAAATTTACTTTGGGTAAAGTTTTGGTATTTTTCTTACTAAATTCATTTTTTAATGAAAAGTGAAAATATATTGTATTTTAATTCAAAGATGCCTTTTAATCTAATTTAATTATATGCTCATATTATCTTTTTAATTATTTTTAATGTTTAATTAGATTATTTTTTTACAATTTGATCCAATTTTGCTCATTGGAAGTACTTTCACTTTTAATTTTACATAAACAAGTGTCAATCTTTTGATAGTTATTATTTCTTAAAAACAAGATTTTTGTTTTGACAATGGGAATTAATTTTAAATTAATTAATCCAACTTATATGTTTTTAATTTGGTAGAATAGATATAATTTTTGAATTCATAATATTTAATATATCTTAGTCTGACGTTTTGGTATATTTCTGAAAAACATCAATTTTTTATGAATAGTGAAAACACAAAGTAGTAGTAAAAAACCCGACTATTTCATTTAAATAAAATTTACCACTTCTATTAATTTAATTTTAAAAATCCAACATACATTGTTGTTATTAGTAAGTAATATGTGGTTCAATAATATGAAAATAATTTTTGGTGAATAATAACAGTTGACTTTTTTATACCACGGTTAAAGGTAAATAGGGTAATTCAAGGTAAAAATAATATTATAATAATATAAAATTACCCTGACATGTGTCTTAATACTATTGGTTGATAAATGTCTGACCATGGGAATCCTTGGGTAAATTTTGGGATCCCATAGTTCCACTTAATAGTGATAATGACACATTATATTAATTAATTTAAAGTAATGGAAAAAATGACATAAACATATATCTTCTAGTAAATCAAATTTTACATGGGGTGATATAAGTTATCACTTACACTATAAATATTCATTTGAAAGCTAAAACTATTTCCAACATCATGGTATTTTATTTTTAATTTTTATATATCATATAAATAAAATTATTTATGACACAATAATAATGTAATGTTTACCTCATTAATTAATGATTTAAATAAATAAGATTATAAAAATTAAAACAATATCCAAAAATTGTAAAATTCTTATTGGATGATTTTATTTTGAAAAAGAGTCATTTTATCTTAGATTTTAATGATTTTTGGACCTTTATAATCTTATAATCATTATATAATAAAATAATATTTTCAAACTTTCCTAAAGATCCCCTCCTCCCCAAAATAAAAATCCATCAGCTCTAACCCATTACTCACACATCTCAAGCTCCCTAGATCATCCAAACGCTTCTCAGTTAAGCTCCCAAAATCCTTCTATTCCTCTTATTAGACTTACCTTTGGTAGAAGGAACTTCAATAAATCAATTTGGTTCAAACCAAACGAAGTTACCCGATTTAAAGGTAACGTATTCTCTGAAGTTCTTTTCTTTTATTTTACTTCTCCAAACTCCTAAACTCATTTTATTACATTATTTTATAAAAAAACTAGTATCCAAAATATACTAGGTTGTTTTTATGTAAATTAGTCAACTAAAATTACACACACCTCCATTTAATGGGTAAAGAACATATTGTTTCTGTGGACGACAAACTAACTCCTCACGAAACGATGATTGTTCGATTATCTCATACTACCTCTTATGGTGGCCATTATGATGGAACTATATTTATATGTGATATATATATTATATTTATAATATCTACATACTACTGTATTTTTCATTTATAACATACCTTTATGGTTTCCATAATGGGTAAATACGATAATTTCATTTGAGGAAGTGTGAACTACCGCCCACTCAAAGTGATATGACTTGTTCATGTCATACATGGAATGTATAAAGGATGGAGTTACTGAAATTATATATTATTTTATAATGCAATTATAATATACCTATGTATCATTAATTTTTCATTCTATTAAATATGAAATTTAAATGAATGTAGTGTTCATGCGTACGTACGACTTACTGTCTCCATGAACGGTGCATTTCATTTCTTAACTCCAAATGCTATGTACTATTATAAATACATATATATACCAGATATATATGATATATATGATATATAACTCATGAATATTACTCTGGAGATAAAGTAAATTTGACCACATGAATAACTTGTAATTATAACAAGTTCATTTTTTACTCAAGTACCAAATATCGACGAAATGACCGTTATTAACTAATATGATTACATAATGAATATAACATGTTAATAAGTGATATAAAAGGAATAATAAACTTTAAAAATGTTATTAATAATGTATAAATTAACTTTATTGTATTATTCAGAAGATCAAATTATGAACGGGTCATGTCAGACACGAGGTAAGGGATCTTCTTAACCCAATTTCTGTTCTTTGGGTTGATCTTCTATTTCTTGTTTATGTTGTTCTTTGATTATGTGAGAAATGAATTTTTATATATTATCATGTATTTATAATTTATTTATGTGTTTTTATATTGAATACAAATAATTAGTCTATTTAATTTAAAAAATGATATTTTTAAGGGACTTCGTCTCAATATTCTTTCATTAAAGAAAATTTTGTTTTATACCCGACTTTCTTTTATAATGCGGATGATTGCCTCATTTGGAAACCATCTCACAATGGAATTTTAGATTCTAAATTTTTTTACAATAATAGTTTCTCTAACTCTGATCCTTTTTTTAATTGGTTGAAACACTTTGACAATTCTTGGATCAAACCCTCTAGATTAAACCTTATCTGGAACACTGCGCATAATCTTATTTCTACTGAAGTCTCCATTCAGTCTTTTGGTATCCAACTTTGCTCTCAATGTCATATGTTTCATCAATATAGAGAAGATACTAACCATTTTTTGTCTTTTTCTACAAATTATTCTCTTTGGAATTATATTACTGACCTATTTGAATGGAGATGGCTTCGTTCTGACTCCATTATTGCTCAACTAAAGCAGTGTGTGGAGTTTGATTACTCGCGACAAATCAAAAATCTCTTTCTTTCTACTGTTTCTGAACTCCTACATGTTATCTAGTATGATATAAATAATATCATTCATAATAAAAACTCATTAAATATTAATGCAGGCCAGACGAGAATTCTCATTACTATCCAGGATGTCGCCTTGATTCAAAAAGCTCACTACGACAATTGGAGATTTTGTGATCCTTCGACATCTCTGAACTGAAGGAATATACAAAAAAATGAGGCATTCAATTGAATTATTTTGGCAGGATCCCATTCTTGGTTGGATCAAGGTCAATGTGGATGCGCTTCCAAAGGAATTCTGGGTCCAGTAGGCTTTGGAGTAGTTTTCAGAGATTTTCTAGGTCATTGCCATGGGTGTTTCTATAGAAGATGCGGTAGCAACTCTTCCTTAGAAGAAGAAATGATGGCTATGATCCAGGCTATTGAAATTGTCAAAATTAAAGGATGTAATGTCATCTGGATTGAAAGTGACTCAACCACCATTTTTCAAGCCATTGGGAATGGAGTGGTCCACCTTGCCTGGCCGCTTACTTCCCAATGGATGAACTGTCTCGACTCACTCTGTGAGATCAGATTCATTTCCACTAATAATTATCATGGAGAGAATATAGTGGATTATGGGCATTCCAATAAGGGAATCAACCAAAGTGTTACTTGGCGCGAGGACCTCCCGACTGAGATTCTTACTCTCTGTGATAGAGATTGTAATAAAATTCATCCCTTCAGAATTTTGTAGTTTCCTTTTTTTTCTAATAAATTGACCCTTGGTCTTTGAACAAGGTATCACCTATTAAAAAACAATCCATAATTCATTCAAAAGGAAATTAAATACTATATAATCTTTTAAATATTTTGGTATTGAAATGGTTTTGATAATGTATTTGTTATGTCAGTATATTTAAATGATATATTGTGATTGAAATGTGGAAATGTTATCCTTCCTTTATGTTTTTTATGTGTTATGAATATGTTATGGTTCTCGGTCATTGTTTATGTATACATGTGGTTTCGTGATAAACCTAGGGCATGTGAGCCTGAGATATCTCTCCAATGCATTGGGTAACGTGACAGAGGTAAATAATAATTCTTATACTAAGAAATTTTTCTAGAATATAATGTGATGGGTATTGAAAATGTAACTCCCTATGTAGCTATGAAAGTCACAACATAAGTATGTTATGGTTTCCACAAGTTACCTTTATGAGTTGTGATTACTATGTGTTATTCAGAAATCTTATGATTTCATGAGGTATGTTAAAGAGATTATGATATGTATGTATTTATGAACTAATTTTTTCATTATTTTTTTATAATCTTTACTGAGCTTTTTATTCTCATCCCATGTTTTGATATGTTTATCATAGGACTTAAAGATGAATAGGGTAAAGGATGAGATCAAGGAAAAGTCATGTTGTCTAAAACATGGAACTAGACACGAATCTTATTTTCAAGAGTTTTTATTTTATGAAAAAAATGGAAACTAAGTAGAAGTTTCTACTTTGTAATTTTTGAGATGTAATGTAATATTTATGGCCCAATTCTATAAAACTCTAAACCTGAAATGATCCACAATGTGAATTATTCATTTAATTCAATATTATGTAATGTTTATGGTTGGGTCCTTATATAAGTTGTGCTCGGATGCCAACTATAAGTACAAGTCCTTAAACATTAAATAATCTAGCTATTTCAACTAGACATAACTTCTTTAAAATCCCAATTATATTTTCCGTTTAGAGTTTTATAAATAGGACAAAACTCATATATATAAACCCACAAGAATACAAAGTGGGTACCATTAAAACATTATCCATTTCATCCACAACAATAAATTTTTAACACAAAACAACAACATGATTTATTTGAAAAAACATTATAACATTTAACTTGAAAACATTATTTCTCTTAAATGAACTTATAAACTACAAAAAACATTTAAACACATTGTATTGTCTTAAAATTCTCAGTGATGGATATAAAAAGAAGGAAAGAGACCATTATTCCATGAAAACTTTTAAGCATACAAAATCATTTTCACAAAGATATACTTCTCACCCTTATATAAATACTTTATGAAACATGATATTTCCATTAAATATTTGTGAAAATATATAAAACCATAAAGTTATATTTTGGGAATTACATACTTATATTTTAACCCTAATTTCTACCCTATGATTTGTAACCCTCACGGCTACATTACAATATAACCCTCACGGTTACCTTAGGGTGTAACAATCACAGTTACACTTAGATTAACCATACGGATGACCTCAAATGTACACATACCCAATGAATTGGAGGTAGATATAGGTCCCACCCTTCAACATAAGAAATTCCCACAATCTAGAACATAATCATAAAACAAAAATAATTTCATAAAAACCTTGCTTTTGAATTTTGTAAAATAACATTTTAAAAGAGGATTTTAAAATGAATGTCCTTTACAAATATCATATAGAATGAAAGGAATATGTGTATACATAGTTAATACACATAATAAAACATAATATAAAAAAAATAATCAGAAAAATATTCTTAGTATCATATTATCAATGAAGTGGAAGGATAACCCAAAGAATGGAAATTGGGATAAGAATTCCCTTACCTCAGGTTCATATTACATAAAAAAATTTTAAACATCCTATATATTGTTTAAAATAGTGTTATTAATATTTTAAAGAAACATATTCATGTTTATAACACCTTATATGATCATTTTATAACATCATTCAACCCATTTATTAATAATATTTTGTTATTTCCATTGTTTCGGGTGCATGCTTCATAGGATTTCCTTGGTTGGTTCATAAAGAATTTTCTTGTCGAATGGAAGAGAAACTCCATAAGTGTAATAAAATGGGATTAATATATTTCTAGAATATTAAATTATTCCATAAATAATTTTTATATATGGTGCAAGGATGAATCATTAGATAAATCATTAGTGATATTTATTTAGATCATTTTGGCAGTTATTCGATAATCACGAACTTTTTTCATCAAGTACCTTTAATATTATGCATATAAGTTAATTACAGAACATAATAGAGGTAATATAATACAATTTAAAAACAGTTTTAACAATTAAATTGGTTTTACAACCAAATTTGAAGGGATTAAAGGAAATTGAATACACGTCACCCACGATGTTAGTAAATTAACACATCACAGATGGTGTTTTTATTTTTAGAATAAGAGGTAGAGGAGAGGAAGAATGATGATGATTTTTTTGCAAAAACATGATAAAAGTTCATAATATATATAATACTAGATCATTAATTCCTATTGGAAAAAGTTATTAGAAGATAGTATAATAAAAGAAAATAATTGATAAGAATACACATGAAAATTAAAGGGGATCTTTAGCTCTTGATCTCTTATCCTTGACATTGACCTTAAGGACTTTAATTTTGGCCTTTTGGTAAGACCAGTAGATCTTGGACATGGGTAATATAATTTTTAAGGGTATTGGGTAGAATTTATATAATGATAAAATATTGAGAGGTGTGATAGGAAGATGGGGTGAGGGTGATATTTATAGTAGAGGAGAGGAGGGGTTTCCAATATTTTAATAATTAGTTAAATATTTTTGCCCAATATTTTGAATAGTCTTGATTCATGTGACCCAGAATAGTAATTAGAGAATTTTAGTTCGAACCAAGGGTTATTAAATTAGCCACAATTCTATGAATAGCGTATTTAACAGATAATGTATAAATATAGTATTTTACTTTATTTTACTATTCATCAAAAATACCAAAATTTCAGAAAAAATACCAAAAATTCACTAAAACATTTTTTTGACATACATAATTATAAATTGAACTAAATTTTTTCAAATAATTATATAAATATGATTAATTTATTTTTTAAATAAAATAATTATTTATTTGAAAAATAACAATTTTAAAACTATAACTCATTTTATATCAACTTGAAAAAATAATCAAGGTCTCATTATATTATAACCTTAAGAAAATATAATAATAATATGAATTACTATTCATAAGGGTCAAATTAATATTCATATTAATATTTATAATGGTATGTTATAATTCAATAAAAAAAAGTTTGTATTATGAGACTCCAAATAACTTACTGATCACAACTATAGATGTATGTTTTTTGAAATTTAAACTATAGAAGTGGAAAAATTATGTTTAACAGCTAGTTTATAACAATAAACTGAAAACAATGTTTCATTATGTATAGATTTATTGTTTCATTCATTTCAATTTATTTTTAAAACTTTGGGGTTTTACATTCTCCCCACCTTCTAGAAATTATTCCCTCACAATTTTATTTACTTATTAAACAAGTGTCGGTAACATTCCCTAATAGCATTTTTAGATTCCCATGCTACTTATTCAACCATTTGGTTTCTCCGAAAAATTGTTACCTGGTGGATTACCTTATTACACAATAAGTTCTCTCGTCAACCAAGAATCTGAAATGTATTCTCTTTATTGGAAAGGATATTTCTTAGCTGAACTACTTTTGGGCTCAAAACATGAGATAAATATGTAACATACTTTCTCAAAATTTAAACAAGAAAGAAATTGTGTACATAAGATAAACTCAGAGGAATATCTATTGGGTAGGTCAATTTTACAACTTTCTCTATGATTGTATAAGGTCCAACAAACTGTGGACTTAGCTTTCCTTTCTTAGCAAAATTCATAACACTTTTCCATAGTGAGATTCTAAGAAAAACCTGATCACCTACCTAAAAATAAAATACTTTCCCCCTATTATCTGTGTAACTTTTCTGCCTGATCTGATCTGTCCTCATTTATTACTGGATCATATTCAATTTCTTAGCCACTTCTTCTACTAATTCGGGTTCCATCAACATCCTTTCCCCAACTTCATCCCAAAAAGATGTAGTTCAACACTGTTTCCCATACAATGACTCAAAAGGTTACATATGTATACTATAATGAAAATTTTTATTATAAGAAAATTAAACTAAAGAAATATGATGATCCAAAATTCCTTGATAATCCATTGAACAAGTTCAAAGCATATCCTTCAAAGCTAGAATCGTCAGTTCTGACTACCCATCCGATTGAGGATGAAAAGCTATAATGAAATTTAATCCTATTCCCAGTGACTTATGAAGTCCTCTCCAAAAGTTAGAAGTGTACCTAGGATCATGGTCATATATAATGGAAAGAGGAACTCCATGTAATCTAAAAATATATTTGAGGTCCAATTGAGAGAGCAGATCCAAATACATAGTATCTCAAATAAGAAGGAAATGAGAAAATTTATTCCATTGATAAAAAATATCCCAGATTACATTGTTACCTCGAGAAGTATTTGGTAGTCCCATAATAAAGTCCAAGTATTTATTTTCCCATTTTCACTCAGGCACTGGTAAAGGCTGAAGTATCCCCTTTAGTAACCGCTACTCTACTTTGACCTATTGACATGTCAAATATTTCACCGTAAAATCTACAATATCTCTTTCCATTCCATCCCACTAGTAATAATCCCAAAGGTTATTGTACATATTTGTACGACCAGGATAAACTGAAAAATAGAGAACTATGTGCTTCCCATAACAACTCTTTCTTCAACTGAGAATCAGAAGGCACACAAAATATTGTTCCAAATATAAAAACACAATCTTTATCGATGTTAAATTCTAGAAACATACCCATTTTAACAAATTCCACCTTTTTTGAAACTCTTATATTCCTTATGCACTTGCTTAATTATTCCTAACAAATATGACTATAATTAAACCTAAAAACAGAGTAATTTCATATACCAATAACTTCTAATCTAAAATTCATCAAATCATTTGTCACAGGGTCTTGTTCCTACCAAACCTAGTTAATGATTCATGATGTTTTTGACTCAAGGAATCTGCCACTTTGTAAGATTTTCTAGGAGGGTAATTGATCATGGAATCATAATCCTTTATGAATTAAATCCATTTTATCTACCTCATATTTAATTCCTTATGAGTTAATATATACTTTATACTTTTACAGTTAGTATATTTTTTACATTTGGCATTTTATAAATGATGCCTTAAAATTTTCAAAGAAAGAAACAGTTTCTAATTCCAAATTATGTGTATGGTAATTTAACTCATGAGGTTTTAGTTGTATTGAAGAAAAAGAAATTAACTAATCACTCTACAGCATAACACAACCAAGTCCATTTAATAAATCATCACTATAGATGAAAAACTCTCTATTTCTAGGAGATAGGGTCAGAAATAGATCATTCTCCAATATTCTATTCAATTCCTAAAAACAGTTATCACATTCTTTTGTACAGATGAATTTAATGCCTTTTTGAGTTAACTTAATCAGTGGACTAGATAACAATGCAAATTTTTCAACAAACTTCCAGTAATATCCTACAAAATAAAGAAAAATACAAATATCAGTAATATTTGTGGTTCTTGACCATTCTTCATCAACTTTTATTTTAGAAAGATAAAAATTTATGCCATCTTAAGAAACAATGTGACCAAGGAAAGAAATTTGTTGCAACCACAATTCACAATTTCTGAATTTCCCGTACATTATTTTTTTATGGTTTTCCAAACAGCCCTTATATGTTTTTTATGCTCCTATTTACTTCTAGAATATAGCAGAATTTCCTCAATAAAACCAACCAAAAACTTATCCAAGAACTCGTGAAATAATCTATTCATATGATCCATGAATATATTAGGTGCATTAGTTAACCCAAACGAAATCAAAAAAAAATTAATAATGGTCATATGTACTATAAAAAGTTGTTTTATTAATTTCATTCTCCTTAACCTTCAACTGATGGTACCTGGATCTCATGTCAATTTGGGAAAAAACTGAGCTCCCTAGAGATGATCCAAAAAGTCATCGATGTGAGGAAAAGGATACTTATTCTTAACATTAATGTTATTAAAAGCTTTATAATCACTGTAAATTCTCATAGAACCATATTTATTTTTAAATAAAAAAATAGGATCTCCACATGGTGATGTACTAGAATTAATGAAGCTTGTATCACAACTCCTGTAACTAATTTTTCAATTCAAGAAGTTCCATTTGTGCCATTTGATAAAGGGGATTTGAAATTCGCTTAGCGTTAGAAACTAAGTCAATTCTGAATTCAACTTCATGATCAGCTATAACACATGCTAACTCATCAAGAAAAACATCATGGAATTCATTTACAAATAGGAAATCATAAATATGCATAGTTACTTTGTTTTCAACAATATGATAAAGATAAATTTCATTTCCATCTTTCAACATGTTTCTTAACTTCATGTTATGTTATCAATTATATTGGTTCGTTCTTGTATACAAACTGGAACACTTTCTAAAAGAAATCATATTTAGCTCTATAATCAATCTTAGCATGATAAACAGAAAGACAATCCATACCCAAAATGAAATCAAACTCTACTAAGTGAAAAAACAACAAGGTTTGTAGGTAACATATTTAAACAGATAACAATATTAAGATTTTTAAAATACATTTTTTCTGTAACATTTCCCCTTAGTGTTTTCACAATAAGTTTTTGTCTCATTTGTTGAGGTGGTATTTCCAATTTACCATAAACTTTCTATGAAATAAAGGAATGTGTAGACCTTGTATCAAAAAATAGTTTAGTAAAATCTGAGTAAACAAAAAATGTACCTGATTCCACTTCATTGGATGGCCCCACATCTACTCCCATAGTTACAAAGGATAGAACTATACCTTTCTGCTTATTGTCTGACAATTTCCATCACTCATATCTTTCTTTGGGCAGACATTTTCATAATGGTTCATCCCACCACATTTGAAACACACTATAGTTTTATTATCAGAATTAATCTTAAGATCATTTTCATTACAATCTCAGTCCATATGTCCAAACTTACAACATCAAAAAAAATTCCAAGTTTGGTAAGACATTCCCCCAAGGTGTTTTTTACCACACTTTTCACAAACTAGAAAATGGACTTTCTTACCATCATATTTCTTTGATTGACTCTTACCAATCTCTTTCCATCTGAACAACATTTTTTTTCTCAAAGTACACAAAATCATCAAAGAACTCCATTTCTACAATCTCAGCACATCGTATAGGTTTATCATACCTTTTGAATTTTAGGGAGACCAATTCCCTTGGGTATGTTGGATTCAATCCTGAGTAAAAGTGATTGATTTTCTATCAAGTTCTTGAGTAAGATTTGGATCCTACCTTGCCAGTTGGGTGAGTTTTTATCCATACAGGGCCACTGAATATTCCTACTTTTTCCTCTATTCAAGGAATTTATTCTCCATTCTATGTCAAACCACCTTAGGAAAATATTTTTCAAGGAAAATACATGTAAATTCATCCTACTCCAAGGCATAAATGTTATCTCTATCTCTGATATTCTTGACCATTTAACACCACTAATCGTCTTCACCTACAAAATTATATCCCATAACATTGGTTATCTTTTCAAGCGATTTAATCCATCCTTCAACTGCTATTGGGTTAGAAGATCCCCTGAAAGCAGGAGGGTGTTTCCTCATAAAATGTTCCACTGTCATCATGTTCCTTTGAGGTAGATCTGGTTATTCTATTGCATGAATGACAGCACTATTTATTTCCTATTTCAGTAAATCCATTACAATAAAAAACTAGTAAGATCCAATTCCCAATATTCATGGTTGCAGATTTGTAAAGATATAAGCCCCTCGGTTCTTTCCAACTTTATCTTCCCTATTTCTTCTATGGAAACAAATTATAAATATAATAACATTAGATGAATAAACCTAGTAATATTTAATTTCAATACCATTTCAACATACACATAATATAAAAATCATTTACGGTATTCTATTAACATCATTCTAACCCTTAAAGTTATCTAAACCGCTATATAATACCATCTATATTTACCTAGCCGTAAACATTACATAATCTATCTATTTCAACTAGACATAACTTATTTACAATTTCATAGATCATTTTGGTTTATATTTTTATAAAGTTAGGAAAAAACTCATACATATCAACCCAAATTCATACAAAGTAGGTATCATTAAAATAATTCTTCGAAAACATAAATTTTTTAACACAAAACAACAACATGATTTCATTGAAAAACATCATAACATTAAACTTGACTTCATACTTTATCTTAAACATCCTTATAACCTATTAAAACGTTTAAAAAATGTGATGAGCATAAAAATATTAGTAAGGGATATAAAAATATGGAAAGAAACCATTAGTCCATGAAAACTTATAAACATACGAAATCATTTTTAGAAGTACATACTTATCACCCTTATATACTTAATTTGGGATACATTAGATTTCCATTAAACATTATATAAAATATATAAAACCGTAAAGATATATTTGGTTCAATACATACTTATATTGTAACCCCCATGACTACCTTATAATTTGTAACTCTCACGTCTACCTTACAATGTAACCCTCATAGCTACCTTATGGTGTAACCATTACACTTACACTTGGAGTAACCATAAAACTGACCTCCAACATACATATAACCACTATATTAAAGGGAGATATAGGTCCCACAATTCATCATAAATAATTACAAAGAACCATAGCATAATCATAAAACTTGAATAATTTCATAAAAATAGTATTGAATATCCTAAAATAGAATTTTAAAAGAGGATTTTAAAAGGAATGTCCTTTAAAAAATTCATATATAATTAATGGAATATGTGAATAAAAATTAAATCCATATAATAGAAAAAAATATATATAAAAAATCATTACAGAAATATTCTTAGTACCATATAATCAATGAAGTGGAAGGATAAACCAAAGAATGGAAATTGGGTTAAGAAT
The DNA here is from genome assembly GCA_963277665.1 of Viscum album. NCBI lineage: Eukaryota > Viridiplantae > Streptophyta > Magnoliopsida > Santalales > Viscaceae > Viscum > Viscum album. The sequence continues at coordinate 924,403,399 of OY728135.1, read as the reverse complement.
TCCCTTAAATTTGGTTCATCACACTTCAAACTTGTTTAAACCTCCTGTATAAAGGATAAAATAGTTTTATTAATATTTTAAAGAAACATATTCATGTTTATAACACCTTATACAGTCATCGTATAACATCAGTTGACCTATTTATTAATAATATTTTGTTATTTCCATTGTTCTGGGTGCGTGCTTCACATGATTTCCATGGTTGGTTCGTAAAGAATTTTCTTATTGAATGGAATCAAAACTCCATAAGTGGAATGAAATTTTTTTAATATATTTCAAAAATATTAAATGATTCCATAAATAATTTTGGTTATATGTAATGAGGATGAATCATTAGATTAATATGTAGTGATATTTTTTAGATCATTTTGACGGTTCTTCAATAATCACAAACTTGTTTCATCATATAGCTTTAAAATTATGTATATAATTTAATTCCAGAACATAAGAGAGGTCATATTATACTTTTTATAAACTTTTCAAACAATTTAAATTGCTTTAAAACTATATTTTAAGGGACTAAAAGAAAAGGAAACACTTCATCCATGATATCGGTAAATCGAAACATCACGGACGATGTTTTTATTTTTCAATTAAGAGGAAGAGGAGAGGTAGAATGATGATTATTTTTTTAATAAACATTTTAAAAATCTAGAATATATATAATAATAGATCTTTCATTTCTCTTTGATAAGTGGGGATAAGAGATTTTAATAAAAGAAAATAATTGAAAAGAAAACAGAAGAAAATGAAAGAGTATCTTTACCTCTTGATCTCTTCTTCTTAAGATCGTCCTTAAGGCCTTTATTATATATTATATATTATATATTATATATTATATATTATATATTATTTATTATTTATTATTTATTATTTGTTTATTATTATTTTTATTATTTATTATTTATTGTTTTTGTTTATTTTTTATTGTTTATTATTTATTATTATTGATTTATTATTTATTATTTATTATTTGTTATTTATAATTATTTATTATTTATTATTTATTATTATTATTTATTATTTATTTATTATTTATTATTTATTTATAATTATTAATTATGTGTTATTTTTTATTATCATTATTATTTTTTATTATTTTTTATTATTATTACTTATTATTATTTATTATTTATTTATAATTATTAATTACGTGTTTTTTATTATTATTATTATTATATATTATATATTATATATAATTTATTATATATTATATATTATATATTATATATTATTTATTATTTATTATTTATTATTTATTATATATTATTTATTATTAATTTTTTATTATTTATTATTTATTATTACTATTTATTATTATTTATTATTTATTATATATTATTATATATTATATATTATATATTATATATTAATTATTATTTATTTTATTTATTATTTTTTATTTATTATTTTTTATTTTTTATTTATTTCATTTATTATATATTATTTTTTATTTTTTATTTATGATTTATGATTTATGATTTATGATTTATGATTTATGATTTATGATTTACTTATTGATTATAAATTTTTGATTATTGCTTATTGTTTAATTATTATTGAGTTTATATCTATTAGTTAAGTATTTTTTGTTTTTTCAATTAATATATATAAGTATATTAAATTTTGTTTATTAACCACATGACGAGCTTGCTGGAGTTGTAAAGTCTTTGAAAAATATGCAAGAGGTTAGGGGTTCAAATCTCACCAAACGCAGTATTTCTTTATATTGCATGTGCATGTGCATGTGCTTGTGCTTGTGCATGTGCATGTGCATGTGCATGTGCATGGGCATGGGCATGGGCATGAGATGTGCATGCATGGATAAATAAAGTAAATAAAGTAATATGAAATAAATAAGTAAAATAGAAAATAAGTAAATAAAATAAATAAGTAAATACGAAATAAAATAAATAAAATAAACAAAATAAATAAAATAAATAATTAAATACAAAATAAAATAAATAAATAAATAAATAAATAAAATAAATATGAAATAAATAATATAATAAATAAATAAATAATAAAAAAATAAAAAAATAAAAAAATATATATACAAAATAAATAAATAATTAAAACTTAAAAAAATTAAAAAAATAAAATAAATACAAAATAAATAAATAAATACAATAAATAAATACAATAAATACGGAATAAATAAAGAAAATAAATAAAATAAAATAATAAAAAATAATAAAAAATAATTAAAAATAATTAAAAATAATTAAAAACAATAAAACAATAAAAACATAAAAAAATAAGAAAATAAGAAAAATAAAAAACCGCCGCTAAAAACCTGCCACGAAATGTTCTGCGACGGTTTTGAAAACCGCCGCGAATATTTTCCTGACGCACGATTTCACAGCGATTTTTCAAAACCACTGCCAGTCTTTTTAGCGGCGGTTTAAACCACCCCGAAACGTAAAACCAAACCACCGCTAAATGAGTTTTTTGCCGTATATGCTAGTTTGATGATTCCTTAATCTTTATTTCCAAAAAACACAACCAAGAAATCACCCCTAAGATATTTTAATCTAAATTATCACTCTTTTGTTATTTTGAAAATGATTAGTTAGATTTATCACTTATTTTCTTGAAAAATATAAAAATGACTAAATTCTAAGAAAAATAAAAAATGAACCTCTTGCCTTCCAAGAGTTTATTAAGGATCCACCTCACACCAATCTAAGCCTACTTATTTCAATATCAATGGGAGATACAATAATTAAATGAGAAAATCCACATGAAAACATATCATTGATCATCATGAATTTAAATATTTAAATTTATCCACAAAACTCTCCCCCCAGATTTGCAAAAGAAATACCCACCCCTCTTCAAGATACAAGCATAATATTGTTCCCCAAATATCATTATGATGAAAAATTAATGAACATCTTATCCCCTTTAAATATGAATACTTTCTACTACTTTTTCAATGAACCAAAAGAATACTTCCTTGAAAGTCCGAAAGAGAGATTTATAAAGGCAAACATTAGACTCATAAGATAAAACATACCTTCATATTGATAGAGACATATATAGGGGAGTGGGGGTCCCTTGTCTAACTCATATAGTCAGACATATTTAGTTAGAATCCAAAAATAAACTAATGTATTTCAAAAATATGATTTGTGTAGTTACTTTATTATAATATCAATAATTTAGTTTTTATTAAACACATAATCTAACATCACTTCACCTTGTCCAACCATATCCTTGATAAATTGATATTTTACCTTGATGTGATTTTTCTTTGAATGATGGTTGAGATTTTTTTCTAATATTGATAACACCCAAGTAATAAAAAAAGATGTCAATGGGAGATTCTAATTTCTTTAAGATATTTCTTTATCCACACCAATTGAGTAATAGATCAGGTAGCTTTTGTATATTTTGTCTCTATGGTGTTTTAATAAATGAAAACATGATTTTTGTACATCTCATAAATTCAATAACTTTCAAGATTAAAAGAACCAATTGATGTAGACTTCATATCATCAGTTGAACCTACACAATATGCATCTGTAAAACCCAAAAAATCTTTGAAGTGACATTATATGAATAAATATCCCAAAAATATAATGTAATGTATATGAATATAAGTATCCTATTCACTACTAAAAAATGGCCCTTGTTGAAAAAATTTGGTTCTATGAATCCTGGCATGTGGAAAAAACTATGTCAGGTTCTGTGTCTATTATGTATAGAAAAAAACCAATAATCTCTATATATTCTCTAACACCATATTCTTTTCCATCACTAAATTTTGATAATTTCATCTGAGAATCCTCCAAAGTTTTTTTAAGCTTTAATCAATCATGGTAAAAATTTTGAGCTCTCCATTGATATATTTAGTCTAAGAAATAAATGTTCCTTATATTCCGGGAAGAACTGTAGGCCAATGAATAATGTAAACTCAACATTCAAAGACATTTTTTATGGGAACTTCATGTATTCTAAAAATAGTTGACCAAGTGTAATATTGAAGCCTCTAAAAATTATTCCATCCACATATATAGAAACCAAAATCCTTTGAGTCCTTTCTATATTACTGTATAAGTGGTGATACACTCCAAATATTTGGAATTTTTTAAAAAAATAATGTTCTAATTGAGAATAATAATCCCTTGTAACTTTATTTAGGATATGAATTTCCTTATTTAATCAATACACTTTAGATTCATCTTCATAATCTAGAAAACCATCTGGATTCTCTATATAAACATCTTCTTCAATGATTTCATTCAAGAATGTTGATTTGACATCCAAATGATACACCTTGAAGCCTCATTACACTACCATAGTTATAAATAGTCTTATATCTCAAAGCTATGCCATAGGTGAAAAATATTTATCCAAATCAATGAATTTTATTAGTGAATATCCATTGTAAACCAGTCTTACCTTGTTTCCATTAACCTTTCTATATTTATTGAGTATATTTTGGAAGAAATAGTTGTTTCCAATGGAATTCTTGTCTTTTGGGATTAGAAAAACTTCCCAAATTTATTTATTCACAATTTGGTCAAGATCATCAGTCATAACCTTAACCCAATTTTCATACTTAGTATAATTTTAAAAATTTCGTCTTTATTTAATATTTAAAAGAGGTTTTCATCTAATAATTCATCCATCATGTTTGAACTGGAGCTATCTAAGCACTGACTATGTGTAAATCTATAATTTCATACCTATTTGATTTTTGGTTTTTAGATAATATATCAATTGTATTTTGATCATAATAAACACTTTTTTATGATTCCTCTATATCCCCCTTGATCTCCCACTAATCAAAAAAATATGCTTGTCACTTTCTTGCTAAAAACATTAACTATTCTGCTGTAAAATCTCATAGCCAGTTTTCAAATTCTACATGTTTTCAATAACAATTACATCTTGAATTTACACTATCTCTCCAATAATTTTGTTATATAATATATACAAATTTATTTTAAATTAATACCTATGGAAAATACATTAATAATAATAATAATATATATTATTATGCTTCTTTTTGTTGAGAATAAAGTATTTAGTTATGAAAACATAAAAGTACTTGAGTTTTGGGATTCTTGTTGCACCATGACTCATAATGGGTCTTCCATTAATCTCAATATATATGAATGATCTAATGTAGATATATAATAATTTATGTAAAAACTTTTTCCAATACGACTTCATTGGATTCTTTGAATGGAGAATTATATGATCCATGTTATTGATAATTTGGATCCTCCTCTCAACAACTATATTTTTTTTAAGTGTTCTTACCACCAACACTTGATTCCATTTTCCATGATTTTCATGGTACTCTCCCACGTGCTTATTTTTGAACCAAATCTATTGATCTATTTGAAAATTTTCTATTTTTATCCAAATAATTTCAAAAGAAATCTATGATAACAAGTAATGTATCTAAATACATTAAATTTTTTAGAAAGGACAATAATCCATGACAAAATTCTATAATCATTGATGAATAATATTAAATAAATTTTCCTATAAATGAATATGGGAATCATCACCCCACACACATCTATATGAAAAATATTGAGAAATAATGACGACTACATCATTGCTAGCATGTAATGTTTTCAAACAATATTTCCTTCTTGGAAGCTGTCATACATGTGTGTGTGATGTCATGGATGTATAGATAGGTCTCATGATCTTTAATTTTTATCCATACACTCTAGGAATGTTTAAAACAAATGGTTATGACTTTTATTCTATAATTGGTTTTCCTCTTATTTGTATAACATTAATAGATCTTCCTCACCAACGAGATATATATTCCCTTTAGTTCTCAAGCCTTATAATATAATAGATCCATCAATTCCTTTGATATTGAAATAATTATTTTCAAACAACAACACATGTACTATGTCACATAGTTTACTTACACTGAGAAAATTATGACCGATACCTTCTACAAAAATAACATCCATTTACCTGAAATACTTTCCAAAAACATTGCCCTTATCAGAGATAAAAATTTTACACTCCTCATCTTTACCCAATACCATAAATCCATCCTTATTGTATTTCATTTCTGTGAGAAGGTCATTTTTTTCAATCATGTGGGAAGTGAATCTATTATCCATAATACGTAATCTATCTCTATCAATTATTCTAAAAGATTTTTTTGAAAATTTATTCTCCTCATTTTTTATTTATTGATCCATGTTTTCTGCCTTACCTTCTTAAGAGGTAAGTCAGTATGATCCAACTATATCTGTATAGATTCTGCCCCAATTTTCAAAGAGGAATATCATTTTCATGTTTTTATTCTACCTGATGATGCTTACAACTATTTTTATATTCCAATTTGGGTTTATTTTTTTTTACATTAGTTTGTACGCTTGATGATGATTACTTCTATTTTTGGATATATCCTCCACTAAAAATGAAATATCTATCGAAAACATACTATGGATATAAAAAAAGTCATCTTCATCTTATTTCACTAGAGCCTTAAAGTGCTTATTTAGCATGGAACACATATATTATGTGTGTCCCATATTTCCAAGATAATAACATCCAATATTTGAAATATGTTTTTGCCTATGATACCCATGATTTTATCTTTTGAATTTATTATGATTCACTCATAATAGATTTCTTCTAGGGGAACTACAAAAAAATGGTCACATTAGAGGGGGTTATTTTTGACATTATAAGTGGTTATAACCCCTTCTAAAGACATTAGTGGCGGTTGTGAGAAACCACCGCTAATGTGGCCACCTACTTACATTAGTGGAAATTTTGTGGAACCGCTGGTAAAATCTTGGCGACTTTAGTGGCGGTTACATTAGAAGGGGTTTAAACCTCCGCCACAAGTTGAATGGTTTTGGGGGTGGTTTAAACCGCACCTAATATGGGTTACTTTAGAGGCGTTTTTTTACAACCGCCCCTAAAGATTTTCATCTTTTTTTTAATGATACACCACCCTATTTTATTCCCTCCCATGTTTCCCATACTCCATTCCCGCCCCCACCTATTTTATTCCCATGTTTCCCGCCCCATCCTATTTTATTCCCTCCCATGTTCCATTCCCGCCCCCACTCCCTCCATTCCCGAACCCAGCCCCCTCCCGTTCCTGCCCAGCGACCTCCCTAGGCCCTCATGTTCCTGCCCAGCGACCGCCCCAGCCCCTCCCGTTCCTTCCCAGTGAACGCCCCCACCTTCCATCCATTTGTGTGGCCATGCCTCCAATTCCATCTCACAATTCCCTCCAGTTTCGCGTCCAGCACCGCCAATTCCCTCTCATAGGGAGCCTCCGATATATAACAAAAAGGGGAGCACTGGGAATCGATCTGGTGACCACCACTAACTAACACCGATGGAAATCTACCTGCATACCACTAAGGTAAATTCGTTTTACTATTTAAATTGCACACGGTTATATTTATATATATTCGACTATTTATTATAATAAATATTATTATCATAATATGTTTAATACATTTAAAAAAACATATAATATTTACCATATTTATATGTATATGCAATTTTATATATTATAAACTATATATATATATATATCACCTAAATATAGTACACTTGTATTTTTGTGTGTCTGTATGTGATAACAATAATAATATTAATTATTTTTATTTTTAATACATTTATTTTTTAATCTATAAAAATTATATGTTGGTTTTATAAATACTCATTTATTTTATGATTTATATCAAAAAAAATATTATATTAAATACATTTTCATTTTATATTTATGTAAATTATTTATATACTTAAATATATATTTATATTATATATATTTATTTGTTTATTTAAAAAAAATTATATATCTAATTATATATCTAATATATTTATATAAGGTCGTTATAAATATATTTGTATAATGTCTTTCAATACATATATATATTGTTATTTAAATTAATATATATTTATTTGTATAAACATTATAATATTATATAAAATTTATTTATTATTATTATTATATGAAATAAAATTTATAAAAATATTAATATTATATGTAATTAATATTATATTAAATATAATTGTTATTATATTATTTATAATTAATATGTATATTATATATAATTAATATTTTATGACATAAAATTTTATATTTTATATAATTAATATTATATGAAATGAAATTTATAAAAAAATATACTTAATATTATTTGAAATACAATTTTAATTTATATGCAATTAATAATATATGAAATACAATTTATAAAAACATTTAAAAAAATGTATTTCAATACATAGAATTATTATTATGTACATTAATATATATATATATAAGTATTTCAATTAATATAATTCTATAATATTGTGTACATTAATATAAATTTATTTTTATAAATTTTATTTCTTATAATATTAATTATATATAATATAAAGGCATAAACATATTATATAAAAATATATTTGTTATTATTATAATATAATTTAGAAAAACTACAAGCTTGAGTTTTTATATGATATACTTTTTAAATAAATTATATTTATGTACATGTTTTTATAATATGTTTATGCTTTTATATTATAAATAATTAATATTCTATAAAATATAATTTATAAATATATATATATATATATATTAATTTACATAACATTATACAATTATATTTATGTATACAGATATATATAATTAAATATAATTAAATAAATTTTTATATAATAGGTTAATATAACGTATTTAAATACATTTATATAATGCAATTTAATTATATATATATATATATATTATGGATGTTTTTTGAGAAAAGTAAGGTTTTGAAACCCCTTTAATCTTTTAAATTAGAGGGTCTTTTGAACCCCCTCTAAAGTACATACATTAGAAGGGGGTTTTGAACCCCTTCTAAATTAAAGAGACTAGAGGGGGTTTTGAACCCCCTCTAATTTAAATACATTATAGGGGGTTTTAACCCCATATAATTTAAGACATTAGAGTGGATTCAAAACCCTCCTCTAATTTAAGAAATTAAGGGGCTATATAACCCCTTAAAAATTTGATGATTAGCAGAGGTTGTATATAATCCCTCAAATTTTTATAGAAAAAGAATTTAGAGGGGTTTCATAACCCCCTCTAAATTCGAAGATTAGAGGGGGTTGTGCAAAACCCCCTCTAATTATACAGAAAATGAAATTAGAGGGGGTTGTGCATAACCCACTCAAAATAACCCCCTTTAATGTACTGTTTTTTATAGTGGGGGTAGATTCTTAGAGTTTTAAGTTAACCGCTACTTCTTTTTTCTTTTGGTGAAGTGCCTTAACATTTTTTTTGATTTGAACCACCACATTGGTTGACTGGTATCCACCTTTTCTATTAATTCCCAATATACTTCTATTCTATCTTTCCAAGCCCATTAACTCACACATTCTGATAAGAATCCCTTTAAAATTACAGTTTCATCACAAACTGATGACTTCAACTACAAATTCCTCTATTAATTTGATTCAATATTTAACTAAATTGGTTAGTACATCAATAATTTTGGCTTGTTCTATAATCTTGTACCAATTCTCAACCTATTTTCCAAAATTTGTAGAATTAATAGATTTGAGTTTTTCAATCTTCACTCTAAGTTATGAATTATCCTATTCTTTTTTGGTGAATAAATATTTTTGAGAGTTATAATAATCAATTAGATTTTTTATTTTTATCCCTAAAAATGTAAATTTGTTAAAGGGATGATTCTAATTACGATTTAATATTAACTATTACCTCAATTTTAGTACCTTCATCATTTCTATCCAAAACTCACTACTTGTTTACAACAGCCAGAAAGGAATTCCTCACTAAGGTATCTATAGTCCTTGACTTCCTCAAATTATTATTTATATAATATTCCACATTATTTATATATTATGTTCCTCTTATTAAATTATTTCCATTTTAGTTTTGTTTTACTGTTCTTTCCTTTGAAGGTTTTCCTCATTGGTTTTTTCCTAATCATCATCCCAAAATTTCTTTGGACATAGAGTAATAAGATGTTCCTGTTTTCCACATCAAAATAAACCAAGTGTTAGGTTACCTTTGAATTTACAATTTCCTATATTAAAATTTAATAAAATAAATGTCATTATCATATCACCTTTTTTATACATAGAATCACCACTTAGTGATAATTTCTTTATATCCTTGGATACTATCTATTGGGAGTTTTATTTTGGCATAACGTCATTATCATTTTTTCTCATTTCATATGTTGTATAAGTGATATGGAATCTATAAAATACCCCTCCTTTGGATATTTTTCTTTTATAAATTATACTTTATCATTGAAATATGGAGGTGATATTCTTAAAATTCATTACAAAATTTTGACATTGTCTATGATCCCTCAAATTCAGTGCATATATTTTATAATATTGTTCAACCGATCAAATAACAAATCAACTAATTCTTTCTATCTCATTATTAAATCTTCAAACTTATTCTAAAATACCTACATATTTGATTCATATATTTTTTAATCACATTCATTTGTATTAAGCAGCATCGCTCACATAACATGAGATATTTTTCATGACGTAACCTTTAAGTTCATAAGTTTGTAAAAATATCATCTTATTGCTTTGATCTCCGTTGAATTTTCATCTAAATACTTATGAACTATTTTTGATAGATCTATACTATCCATGCCGGATATGATTCCATGAATAGATTTCATATACACATCCACCCAAAATGACTGAAAATAAGGATTCATTCAATTTTTCTATAACCGGATGTTGCTGCATTAAAAAATATGAATTTCATTATGGTTGAAAACATATATTATATTTTTATAGTGGGAATAACACCACTAATATTCAGCTTTTATACCAATTTTTAGTCCTAAATAAGGATTATACATTAATATGGGGAGGGGTGAATTATGGTATATGAAATTTTAATTTTCCCGTTGTAGATGATCTTATTCCATAGTTATTGGGACCACCTCCCTTTTCCTCATGGTCAATTGGAAATAATAAATGAAAAAAAGAGAGCTATAAGAGATTTTACTTATTTCACCCAACCAATCTAATCCAAGGAGCATGACTGGAAATTTACTTATGCACCTTGAGCACTAAAGATCGTAATTTTTGTTAATAATGTTTGGATCAGCCATAATGAACCCCTAGTTTGGAAATATGTTTCATCTTACTTTTATAAAAAATAACCTCCTTCCTTTTAAAATGATTATTTTTTAAAAATAGAATAGGTAAACAATATCTTTTTCATAATAGGACACATTTCCTTCCATATCCAGAAATATATCCCTTCAAAATGATCCCATCATGCAATAAAATGATTTAAATAGATATTTCCATTGGTTTATCTAAAACAATATACTCAATTAATGATGATGAAACCTTTACATGGAAACCATCTCTTTCAATTATGTGGTGTGAATGGTCAAAAATAGATAAAAAATATGCTCAATCTCCCATAAATAATAATTTTTTTAAATTGAATATCCCTTGAAACTTGGATCTCCGTGATGGTCTCAATAAGAATCATATATTAGGAATAATAAAATATACTATAAACTAGTACTGAAAAGCCATAAAATTCCCAATGAACTCAGGTTTCTCCTTATAAAGCTTTTCAAATCATTACAGGTGTCTTTAAAAAACCACAAATAGGTTGGAATCAACCTTAAAATTTTATGTACCAACCATATAGGTATACAAAACCATCCTTATGAAGGTCGAAATCAACCATACCATGTAATATCCCAACCTTATGATGACGCGTACCAACCTTACGAGGACATGAAATAACATTACAAGGTAACATCCCAACCTTTGAGGGACGTGTACCAAGCTTAAGGGAATATGCACAAACCTTGAAAATATTTTATTATGTACAATATTAACCTTACACATAGTTCAATCAACTCTACATGTATCCAAAATTTCTTCAATCCATAAAAAAATATCCCCAAACCTTTTCTAGTCATTGAAATATGAACCTCACAAACCAAGGTATGTTGGTTTTTAAATTCATTCATCTTTATTATCAATAATAAAGACCCAAAAAGAACTCCAATATGATTTTTTCAATAAAAAGGGTAAGGTAAATGACAATAACCAAAGGTGGCGCATGGATGGAGACAAAAAATGCACAATGACTATCCTCTTGGTTGAGGACCATGATATGATATAGTTTTAATTCATTCAATAATGAAGATACCTTACTATCCAATTTCATATGTAATGGATGTTGATCATGTAGTTTAATACCATGTTGAGTGATGAAATCCATTCAATTTAATTTAAATAGTGATGCAATTTATGGTTTATATCAGTTATACTAATGAGGCATCCAAACACAACTCCAAATTCATAAATGAGTCACACCTAATGTGAGAAACAAGGGGAGATAGAAGGTTACATATGCCAAAAAATAATTTTTGATAGGGACTAAAATGTTGAGGATAGAATGATATATCAACAACTAATAAAAGCTATAAAAATTGGGAGAATGGTTATATAGGATTACATAGGGATAGTTTATCATGAAAACATACTAAAAGGTACAATAGGGTAACACCAAGGGAATTAATATTCTTCTCATGCATGGGGGAGTGGATGGTAAATCATCACTTAATGAATCCATATTTCAACGAGGGATAAATATTGGCTAAGAATGAACATTTAACAAATTTGAAACATGGATTCCACTTCCATGTCAACAAGAATGGAGGAATAAAATTAGGTTCAATCAGTGAATATGTTTTTTCAAAACATAAGGCTTACCATGTTGAAGATGATTCCTTTAGCATGTTTACCCAAGATGGGAGGTGATCCATTAGTGAATTATTCCATCACTATAGGGTATTTTGTTGTGAAATAAAATCATATTGTGAAATTCAAACATGAGGGAAATGAAGTGTGGAGATAAAGGAAAACTCTCAATATTTGGTCTAAGAACTATGGGTATACTGTAACACCCCAAGCTTCTATGGTATGCTTCTCTTTGAATAATGTAATAGTGTGTGTTGTATGCAACGTCGAGTTCTAACACACCACAACCAACCAAACTAGCCGTTATGAATAGTAATACCCACTTTTGGAAATTTATAAATTTTATTTTTAAAAATGGACTTCATTTTTTGATTCGGAATATCGAAATTATCCTAGGGTGATGTTTTGTTATTTTTCTGAAAAACTTCACTTTTTTGATGAATAGTGAGACCACTAAGTGGTAGTTAAAAAACTGAATTTTTCATAAAACTTAATTTTACCGCTTCTGTGAGTGGAATTTCAAAAATACGAGAGACACGGTTAATATCAAGGAGTAAAATTTGGTTCAATGAGATGAAAATATTTTTTTGTGAATTGTATATTTTTAATTTTATTTACCGGGGTTAAAAGTAAATAGGGTAAATAAGAGTAAAAATGATCTTAATGTTACCCTAACACATGTCCTAATTCTATTGGACAAGTGTATCTCAAAAAAAAATAACCTTAGGAATAAAATATTATCATTTAGGTCCACTTGGATTAGATTAGGACATTTATTATTATTTAATTCAAAGAAGAGTTAAAAGAGTTAAAATCAATGTTTATTTACTAAAACATTTTTAATATAGGGTTATACATAAGATAAATTTGATTGTAAATATTAATTTGAAAGTTAAAAATATTCCTACATAATTTTATTTTATTTATAATTTCTAGACATTAAATAATTTAATTTATTTATTACCCAATGGTGATGCAGTAATTACCTAATTAATGAAATATTAGAATAATTGATATTATAAATATCAAAATAAATGTAATTTGAGACTTTTTATGAATTAAACTAATTTTAGAGGTTAATATGACATGTTAGTATTGATTTAATTAACTTTTTTTTGAAGTAATCATTCGTCTATGATTTTCACAAAAATCAATTTTCCAAATAGTGTCAAAATTGACATAAAAGAGTTTTTAAAACAAATATTATATTATTAACTGATATTCAATTCCTAAAAATATAAGGTTCGGCCAAGAGACTTATATCATGATATGTGTATCATTAATGGACCACTTGGGGGTCGCGTGGAGGTATATAGTATGTTTATTAACTATATAATATAAAAATACAAAGTGACATGGTAAGTGTCAAACTAATTAACTAAGTGTTTAAACTAAAAGATAAGGTTAATATAATGACCCAAACCTATCTAAATTATATTGGTTGAGTGGTTTTCTACACATACCCACCTTAACCTTTAAATAACCCACTTTGGAGCCATTAGAAACCGAATATGAATTTATTATAAAATAATATTTCTAGCTTTTCCAAAGGTGCCCTTCACCCCTCTTATAAAAGGGCACTCACCCTTCTCACTAATTCACACATTCAATGCATTTTCTCTCAGCCAAACCCTGCCCAAATACTCTCTAAACGTCCATAAATACAACCTAGAGGCTTTAATTTTATCATAAATCCAACTTCAGGAGCCCTTTTGATCAAATCAAAAGGAAGAACCCGAAGAAGAGGTACTGTTTTCACCACCCTCTTTCAAGTTCCTTTATTCTTCAACCTATTCTTTCTTTGTTATTCCCATTAGAAAATAATAACTAAAATATATTATATATACTGTGATTTTATTATAAATATGGTACAACCATATTCATTATTCTATCCATCCTTTGAATGACATGTCACCATACGTGCATACGTACGGTTTACCGTCTCCACGTCGTGGTGTAATTGTTATTCAATAAATTATTATTTGGATGGGTATAATAATGATATGTAATTCATGTAAATAATAAATATAACATGATAATGATTCTTTATATATTATATACCATCCAATTATATATTATTTTAATATCAAAAGAATGATATTGTCGCTCGTGTGTACGTACGGACTGCCGTCTCCACGAATGTGATGAGATTCATTCTCCACCGTATCCATTCAAGTATAATTCTCATTTGATGATTAAAAATAATGTTTAAGGACTTGATATAATTATGTATATGAATAAGATAGATCCTATCCATAACAAACTTGTCTTATGTAACAAAACCTATGAAAGGAAACGAGTAAGTTAACACCCGAAATGACGATAATTATAAGATATTATTAACAAAGCAATGTTAAAAGATCATATATGATATCATATTAATGTATATGATTCTTGTATAATTTAATAAAAATTATTTCACCACTATACAGAAGGTTAACCTACCCTCAACTAAGGAAAAGTAAAAGGTAAGGGTTTAGTTCACAATCTCTTCATTATATGAGGTTGTTTATACATAATTATCTACTGGGACCTCTTTATCACTCATATCCATGTTTCATGAAAATGTATTTCAAAAAATTATTGATATTTTATAGAATACGGGTTAAAGTAATTTATACCCTTGTTTGACATTTTATAAGTGGTTTATAAGGGAATCTTTCTGTCAATTTCCAAACAAGGTCCTTTTTAACCTTTTTGACAGAATTAAGGTAAGAATGTTTTTTTAACTTATACAGTGGGTGCGGCTATTTTCTGCCGTTATAAAAATCTTAAAATATTCCCTTACAAGATTATAAGAATATTTTCAAATAAATGTTTTATTTTATAATTATGTGACTTTTAAATGATTTCTAAAAAAGAGATATTTCTCTCAAATAGTTTTGATTTCATCTATGTCAACATCCTTTGATGGCTTTTAAGCTTAATTGAAGTTGATTTATTATGATACAAAACTTCCATATTGTATTGAATGTTTTTGATATGTTGACTGTGGATGTGTTATTTTTATACCATTCTTGGTTTATAGAGAAAGTATTGACATTTCTTATGCTAGTTTTAATACAAATTGTTATGTTATGTTTAAACCTATTCATATGTGGAATGCATTGGACTTAATAAGTGACGGGTGGAGCCCGCTATAGCTCCTTGATGCATCGGTAGGTGTCACGAGACAAACTAGTGTCTTTTCACAAGGCCTTGAAAAAATCTTATTTGTAGTCTTGGCATGAGGCCTCGGCTATGTGGTTATGATAGTCTGGCATTATGCATTCTGTCATTATAAAAGTGGTTATTGAAATTGCATGTGATTATTCGACTAGTAGAATATCCATGTGAATAAGTATATGTCATTATTTAATTTTATTTATGCCATATTATGATTATGTTCAAGTTATAAAATGCTTTTTTTTAGTTATACATTGCCTTAAATGTTTATTCTTATTTATGATTGTTTCCGCTATATTGTTATCCTTACTGGGCATTTTAGCTCACCCCTTTCTATGTTTTATTTTTCCCAGGATGTGAAGAAGTATTTTATGATTGACCTGCAGGGATAGTATGAGGGGATAAGATTGTGGACTATGGAGACTATATTTTTGTAGTTTTTCATTTTATGATGTAATTTAAACATTATGAATGTATCTAGTTATTCCAAGGCTACTAAACTAATCGGTCTTTCGAGACTTGATCATTCTTGTGATCATGACAATGTTATGTAATAATTCACCAAATCTGGTTAACTGGGGTCGGGGCATTACAGTTGGTATCAGAGGAAGTTTATTACAAAACTTGGAAGCTAGATTTAGATAAACTCCAATTAGAGCACATATATTTAAGATGGACTTTGAGGATTAGTATGGAAGAACATCCTATAATTTTGGTATTGTAGAGATTTTGTGAGTTTTCCGAGCAATACATCCCTGTCTGGAAATGAGAAGGTAGAGGCATCTCTGGCCCAAATGTACCAAGGGGTAAAACCTGAAAACACTGCTTTTAGATAGACTCAAATAGGAACTGGAGAACGACAACGAGCCTTGCTGCACTCTTGGTTACGACACTCCCGGGGGATATGCTTTGGATAACTCTCATTTTATTTACAAACCATTATGAAGGGTTTATGAGTATATACTTCCTCAAAGAAAACATTTTTATGATTATGAATTATATCCATAAATAGTTCAATTTATGTTAACTGTTTTATAATTATGGAATTATGTATTTTGATTCATAATCTGATCTAGTTTATGCCATTGTTTAGAAATGGTACCTAGTGGAAGAAATGGAAACCGTATCAATGCACACAATCCATGTAGGGATTTCCCTCCTCCTCAAGATAATTATAGTGGAACTGGTGATGAAACGGGTGCTAATCAACTAATCACCATACTGGGAAAACTCACTCAGGTTATGAATAAAAACCTTACCCGTATGGAGCACCCTGATCCACAGCATGGAGGATCAATGTTAGATCGCTTCATGAGACAACAACCACCAAAATTCAATGGGAGTACAAATCCATTAGTAGCTGAGAAATGGATAATTTCCCTAGAGAAAGTATTTCCGGATTTGGGGAGTAGTGAAAGGGAAAAAGTTGTCATGGATGTTTATCGCCTCACTAGAGATGTTGATAAATGGTGGTCATTGATTCAAAACATGAAGGAAGAAGATTAAGTATCAAATATGGAATGAAGGGAGTTCAAAGATCTATTTTTAGGAAAATACTTTCCTTGTGACCATCAAGTTGATATGGAAAGGCAATTTTTGAGTCTAAGACAAAAGGAGGATGAGAATGTCACAATGTATGAGGCTAACTTTACAAGGTTAGAAAGGTATTCTGGAGATCATATAAGTAACCCAAGAAGTAAGATCGATCGTTTCTTCAATGGGTTAAAACTTTTATCCATTGAGCATTATTCTCACAATCCTTCTCATCGTACGAAGACATTGTCTCATGTGATATCAAGACAGAAAAGGAATTCTCTAAGTCTTATGACTTTAAAGAAAATTAAGAGAAGAAGAGATCTGCTGATCAATCTGGGAATGGAAATAAGGGGAATAAGGGAAAGGTTGAATATCTATCCTGTGGTAAATGTGGGAAGAAACACCCCGATACTTGCTTAAAAGAAATGGGAGTCTATTACAAGTGTGGTGAAAAAGGCCACCAAGCTCGTGATTGTAAGGGGAATAAGGAAGCTACTGATGTCTAATGATACAGTTGTAGGGATATGGGACATTATGAAAATGAATTTCCTAAGAGTCAGGGGAACTTACCAAAGAAAAATCCAAGGGATCAAGAACAAGCTTATACTATCACTACTGCTGAGGTAGAAGCTCCGAAAGACGTGGTGGAAGCTAATTTAATAGTTTCCCCAAGTTTAGAAAATGCATTATTTGATTCAGGATCATCACATTGTTTCATATCTTCCCAGTTTTCTAAGAAAATTAGATATTTCCAATTTGATTTATCAAGGGAGTTGTCAGTTAAAACTCTAAAAGGAAGTATCATTGCAACAAAGTTTTGTGAATCAGTCCCCATTAGTGCACATAAATGTTCTTTATCTGCTAATCTCATTGTCATACCTATGATTGAGTTTGATATAATTCTTGTTATGGATTGGATTTCAGACCATGATGTGAATATTTATTGTTAGAAGAAGGATGTTACGATTTTTGATGATGATAATAAGGAACACCTTATCTTTAGAGCAGAATTGTCACCACTTAATTCTTATCTAGATCCACCCCCAGTAACTCAACTAAATTCAATTATTGGGGAGTAAGAGAATGAAATAACTGTGGGTGATGAAAGGAATGTTCAATTAGAAGATGTACCTATTGTGAAAGAACATGTAGATGTGTTTTTGGAAGATTTACATGGACATCCTCTAGAACAAGAAGTTGAGTTTTCCATTGATTCAATTCCTGGATCAAGGCCTATGTCGAAGACCCCTTATAGAATGGCCACTGTGGAATTAGATGAACTAAAGAAAAAAATAGAGGAATTGAGTAATAAGGGATTTATTCACCCTAGTGTTTCTCCATGGGGATCCCTTATTCTTTTTGTTAAAAAGAAAGATGGATCTATGAGGTTATGTATCATCTACAGGGAGATCAATGCTATAATAATAAAGAACAAGTATCCCCTACCTCTCATTAATGATTTATTTGACCAACTGCATGGAGATAAATAATTTTCAAAGATTAACCATCGATCTGGATACCATCAGTTGTGTGTGAAGAAGGAAGACATTCCGAAGACAGCATTTCGAACAAGGTACGAGCATTAAAAGTTTACGGCAATGCCTTTTGGGCTGACTAATGCACCCTCTGTATTCATGGATTTAATGAACAGAGTTTTCAAGGAATATCTCGATGATTTTGTGGTGGTATTTATTGATGATATCTTGGTTTACTCCAAAAGCTATGAAGATCATGAAAATCACTTGTGCATTATCCTGAAGACTCTGAGAAGCCCTTAATTATATGGGAAGTTTAGTAAGTGTGAATTCTAGCTTCACGAGATTTCTTTTCTTGGCCATATTGTCTCTAAAGATGGAATATCTGTTGATCCTTCTAAGACCAAGGAAATCCAAGAATGGCCAGCACCTACGAGTATAACCGAGGTACACAGTTTTATTGGTTTACCAGGTTATTATCAAAGTTTCGTCTAGAAATTTTCCCGACTGGCTAACCCATTAACAAAGCTCACACGTAAGGGGGTTAAATTTGTTTGGACAAAAGAGTGTGAAGAATGTTTTGATGAACTAAATAGAATATTAGTCAATTCTCCTATATTGGCTCTACCATCGGGGAATGATGGGTTCATTATTTATAGTGATGCATCGAAGAAAGGACTTGGTTGTTTCCTTATGCAGAATGATAGGGTTATTGCCTATGCATCACGACAGTTGAAAATTCATGAGCAAAAATATCCTACTCATGATCTCGAGTTAGCAGCTGTGATCTTTGCTTTGAAGGTGTAGATGCACTACCTCTATGGTGAAAAATGTGAGATTTATTCTGATCAAAAGAGTTTGAAGTATATTTTCTCACAAAAAGAACTCAACATGAGGAAAAGGAGATGGCTTGAATTACTCAAGGATTATGATTGTACGATACACTCCCACCCGGGGAAGGCAGATAAGGTGGCAGATGCTTTGAGTAAAAAGATCATGGAGTTTTGAACATGATGAGAATTGAAAGGTATCCTATTTTCATGGATCTAGTGAAGATAGATATGGGAATTACCATGGAAGGTGAGACATCGATAATTTTTCAAATTGTTTCCAAACCATCTTTACTAGAAAGGTTAAAGAGCTCTCAGATCGGTGATGAAGAATTTCAAAAGAAGATTAAAGCTGTGAATGTTGGGAGATTGAGAGACTATGTGTATGAAGAAGGAATTTTGAAATTCGGGAAGAGACTTTGTGTTCTTGATATAAATGATCTAAAAAGGGAATTGTTGGATGATTATCGTAGTTCCAATTTCTCTATACACCCTAGGAGCACCAAAATGTATAGAGACTTGAAGGAAAATTTTTTGTGGGACAACATGAAAAGGGAGATTGCTGATTTTGTAACAAGATATATGGTTTGTCAACAAGGTAAAGCTGGAAGGCAATAGCCTGGAGGAGTCATGCAACCTCTTCCAATACCGGAGTGGAAATGGAAAATATTACGATGGATTTTGTTATGGGGCTACCAAAGAATACTAGAAGGTACTATGCAATATGGGTTATTGTTGATCGTCTTACCAAGTCAGCACATTTTCTTTCTATAAGAGATGATCTACCACTGGAATGTCTAGCAAGACTATATATTGATGAAGTTGTGAGACTTCATGGAGTACCTCTATTAATTATTTCTGATCGTGATCCACATTTTACTTCAAGATTCTGGAAAAGTCTTCAGAAAGCCTTGGATACTAAACTACATTTGAGCACTGCCTAACACCCTCAAACAGATCGATAATCAGAACAAACTATTAAAACCTTAGAATACATTCTGAGATCCTTCTCACTTGACTTTCAGGGTATGTGTGATCAATATTTAACTTTGGTAGAATTTTCCTATAACAATATCTTCCATTCGAGTATTCAGATGGCACAATATAAAGCGTTATACGGAAGGAGATGTCGCACACCAACCTATTGGGATGACGTTGGTGAAAGAAAACTTGTAGACCCAGAACCGGTGGAGGAAACGATGGAAAAGGTGAAGGTAATCCAAAACCATATCAAAGCAGCTCAAAGTAGGCAGAAGAGCTATGCTGATAATCAAAGGAAGGATTTGGAATTTCAAGTCGGTGATCATGTTTTTGTGAAGTTATCTCCATAGAACGGAGTCATATTTTTTTGTAAGAAAGGTAAATTGAGTCCCAGGTACATCGGACCTTTCGAAATTATAGAACGAATTGGGGTTGTAGCTTACCAATTGGAAATGCCGCCAAGTCTCTCCAAAGTTCACGATGTGTTCCACGTATCACTGTTTGAGGAAATACATGTCTGACCCAATGTATGTACTCACCTTTGAGGAATTAGAACTGGAACCCGATCTGTCTTATTGCAAAGAGCCCATCAGGATTCTTGATATGAGAGAACAAGTAGTGAGAAACCGGACGACTCGTCTGGTAAAAGTCTTGTGGAGAAACCATAAGATGGAAGAGGCAACGTGGAACCTGAGAAACTTATGATGAAGAACCACCCGAGTCTTTTCATGCGGTAGTATTATAGAAATTTTGAGGATGAAATTATTTGAAGGATGGTAGAATGTAACACCCCAAGCTTCTACGGTATTCTTCTCTTTGAATAATTCAATAGTGTGTGTTGTACGCATCGTCGAGTTCTAACACACCACAACCAATCAAAATAGCTGTTATGAATAGTAATACCCACTTTTTGAAATTTTTAATTTTTATTTTTCAAAATGGACTTCATTTTTTGATTCGGAATATCGAAATTAGCCTAGGGTGAATTTTTAGTGTTTTTCTAAAAAACTTCATTTTTTTATGAATAGTGAAACCACTAAGTGGTAGTTAAAAAATTGAATTTTTCATAAAACATAATTTTACCACTTCTATGAGTGGAATTTCAAAATTCCGAGAGACACGGTTAATATCAAGGAGTAAAATGTTGTTCAATGAGATGAAAATAATTTTTGGTGAATAGTAACTTTTTACTTTTATTTACCACGGTTAAAAGTAAATAGGGTAATTAAGGGTAAAAATGATATTAATATTACCCTAACACATGTCCTAATTCTATTGGACATGTTTATCTTTACCAAAAACAACCTTAGGAATAAAATATTATCATTTATGTCCACTTGGATTAGATTAGGACATTTATTATTATTTAATTCAAAGAAGAGTTAAAAGAGTTAAAATCAATGTTTATTTACTAAAACATTTTTAATATAGGGTTATACATAAGATAAATTCGATTGTAAATGTTAATTATAAAGACAAAACGATTTCCTACATAATTGAATTTTATTTATAATTTTTAGATATTACATTATGTAATTTATTTATGACACAATGGTGATGCAGTAATTACCTAATTAATGAAATATTATAATAATTGATATTATAAATATCAAAATAAATGTAATTTGAGACTTTTTATGAATTACACTAATTTTATAGGTTAATATGATATGTTTTGATTGATTTAATTAAATTTTTTTTGAAGTAATCATTCTGTTATGATTTTAACAAAAATCAATTTTCCAAATAGTGTCAAAATTGACATAAAAGAGTTTTTGAAACAAATATTATTTTATTAATTGATATTCAATTTCTAAAAATATAAGGTTCGTCCAAGAGACTTATATCATTATAGGTGTATCATTAATGGACCCCTTGGGGGTCACTTGGAGGTATATAGTAAGTTTATTAACTATATAATATAAAAATACAATTTGACATGGTAAGTGTCAAACTAATTAACTAAGTGTTTAAACTAAAAGATAAGGTTATTATAATGACAAAAACCTATCTAAATTATATTTTTTGAGTGTTTTTAGACCCAAAACAACCTTAACTTTTAAATAATCCACTTTCGATCGATTATAAACCGAATATGAATTTATTATAAAATAATATTTCTAGCTTTTCCAAAGGTGCCCCTCACCCCTCTTATAAAAGGGCACTCCCCCTTCTCACTAATTCACACATTCAATGCCTTTTGGCTCGGCCAAACCTTGCACAAATTACTCTCTCAACTTACCTCACTACAACCTAGAGGCATTAGTTTTATTGTAAATCCAACCTAGGGAGCCCATTTGATCAAATCAAAATGAAGAACCTGAAGAAGAGGTAATGTTTTTACCACCCTCTTTCAAGTTCCTTTCTTCTTCATCTTCTTCTTTCTTTGTTATTACCATTCTAAAATAATAACTCTAGTATATTATATATACTGTGATGTTATTATAAATATGGTACAACCATATTCAGTATTCTATCCATCATTTGAATGACATGTCACAATACATGCGTACGTACATCTTACCATCTCCATGTCGTGGTGTAATTGTTATTCAATAAATTATTATTTTGATGGGTATAATAATGATGTTTAATTCATGTAAATAATAAATATAACATGATAATTATTCATTATATATGATATACCATCCAATTATATATTATTTTAATATCAAAATAATGATATTGTCGCTCGTGCGTACGTACGGACTACCGTCTCCACGAACGTGATGAGATTCATTCTCTATCGTATCCATTCAAGTATAATTCTCATTTTCTGATTAAAAATAATGTTTACAGACTTGATATAAATTAGGATATTAATAATATACAACCTATCCATAACAAACACGGCTTATGTAACAAAACAAATAAAAGAAAAAGAGTAAGTTAACACCCAAAAAGACGATAATTCTAAGATATTATTAATAAAGCAATGTTAAAAGATTATATATGATATAATATTAATGTATATGATTATTTTATAATTTAATAACAATTACTTCACCACTATACAGGAGGTTAACCTACCCTCAACCATGGAAAAGTACAAGTTAAGGGTTTATTTCACAATCTCTTCATTATCCGAGGTTGTTTATACTTAATTATCTACTGGGACCTCTTTATCATCCACATCCATGTTTCGTGAAAATGTATTTCAAAACATTCTTGATATTTTACAGAATATGGGTTAAAGTCAGTTATACCCTTTTTAGACTTTTTATAAGTGGTTTATAAGGTAATATTTCCGTCGTTTTCCAAACAAGGTCCTTTTTAACCTTTTTGACAGAATTAAGGTAAGAATGTTTTTTTAACTTATACGGCGGGTGCGACTATTTTCCACCGTTATAAAAATCTCAAAAGCTTCTCTTACATGCTTATAAGAATATTTTCAAAGTAAATGTTTTATTTTATAATTATGTGACTTTTAAATTATTTCAAAAAAAGAGATATTTCTCTCAAATAGTTTTGATTTCATCTATGTCAACATCCTTTGATGGATTTTAATCTTATTTGAAGTTGATTTATTATGATACAAAACTTCCATATTGTATTGAAGGTTTTGTGATATGATGACTGTGGATGTGTTATTTTTATACCATTCATGGTTTATGGAGAAAGTATTGACATTTCGTATTCTAGTTTTAATACGAATGTTTATGTTATGTTTAAACATGTTCATATGAGGAATGCATTGGACTTAATAAGTGACGGGTGGAGCCCACTATAGCTCCTCGATGCATCAGTAGGTCTCATGAGACAAACTAGTGTCTTGGCACAAGGCCTTGACGACATATTATTTGTAGTCTTGGCATGAGGCCTTGGCTATGTGGTTATGATAGTCTGGCATTATGCATTCCATCATTATGAAAGTTGTTATTGATATTGAATGTGATTATTGGACTAGTAGAATATCCATGTGAATAATTATATGACATTATTTAATTTTATTTCTTCCATATTATGATGAAGTTCAAGTTTTAAAAGGCCTTTGTTTTAGTTATACATTGCCTTAAATGTTTATGCTTATTTATGAAAGTTTCCGCTATATTGTTATCCTTACTGGGCATTTGAGCTCACCCCTTTCTATGTTTTATTTTTCCCAGGATGTGAAGAAGTATTTTATGAATGACCTGTAGAGATAGTATGAGGGGAATAGAGTGTGGACTATGGAGACTATATTGTTTTAGTTTTTCATTTTATGATGTAATGTAAACTTTATGATTGTATCTAGTTATTCCAAGGCTACTAAACTAATTGGTCTTTCGAGACTTTATCTTTATTGTTATCATGCCAATTTTATTTAATAATGCACCGACTCTGGGTAACTGGGGTCATGGCGTTACAGATACACAATTTTATAGAGAATATTGATGGTGGTATACTAATCCTGGGGGAGTTTTTAATTATAGGATCTATCAGAGAGGTTATAACATGACTTTCAGGGAAACCGACTTCATATATGGTGATATAGAGTTTATGTTCAGATAGTTTTTACTAATGGGGAAGACAATAAACCTAGAATGGGTGAAACAAACCTGATATCAATTAAAAATCTCAATTCTAGTAGGGATAGATTCTATGTAATGCATATAGTTTAAGTTCAAGGTGTATATATTGAGGGGTGTTACTTTTTTGGTTGTGTAACTAGGAGAAATATTATATATTATTACTTAATGTGTCAAGGAAGGGATATAATGTAGTTTAAATTCGTACAACATAGACCAATGTTGGGAAATAGATAAAGGAATTTCTATTTCTTTTTTCTGGACCAGTGGATTTAGTGAGAATATCCAAGATTTTTCTATACCAAAAGGGTATGTTCCTAAAGATTTATATATTTTATATTTTTTCTCTACCTTTTTTCCAATTCTTGAAATGAGATGATTTGACGAGTGGACTCTTGACTTTTAATAAGGTTTCACTTTATGGATTTTCTATTATATATGCCATTGGGCATATTTCCATGGGTTTTTTAGAGTTATTCTAGTCAAAATATTGAGGGATATTGTTTAATGTTATTTAGATTTGACAAGAATATTTCTAAGGTTTAAGGTAACATAGATTCGACCATAGGTGAGACAATCCATACTAGAGGAGTAAAGGAAAACATGACTTAAGTGAGTACTCAAGGATTGGATAGATAATACAATTAAATGGGTATATAATATTTAAGTTCATGGTTCATAAACTAAAAGGATTTTCTTATGGTGGTCTACATGATACCGAGTAGAGATATCCCAATGTAAATTTGGGGGATCTGATGCCAACGTATATGTATTCCATCGTGTGTGAAGATAGTTTAAGGTCATGATACATAAACCATAGGGGTTGAAATTTTATTTCATAATTTTTTTCCATTTTGATGAGGTTATATATATACAAATGAGGATGAGGATTACTTGATGTGAGTTTCAAAATAGATGTGTTAATATAATCAAACCTCAATAATGATTTTATATAGATTGAGGCTATAATGCTCAAGCCTTGGAATATTACTTTTATTCTCATGAAACTAGGACCAGGGGGTGATATGAACTACATAGAAATTTGGTCTATATAATAGGAAGGAACACATAGTTTATGGTTGTGATTATTGGGTCACAGGGTGAGGTAGTATATGTAGATTTGGGAAGATAAAATACCCTACATGAATAGAAGGGTTAAATACTATATAGATAGCCTTAGAAGGGTGAAAACATAGTTTAATGTTGTTATTATTGGTTAATATCCATTTGAATGTGTAACTACAATTAATAAAAGGTATGGGGGAAGAAAACCTAGCATAGGGAGGTCGAGAACCATGATAAGGTAGCGATAAAGGGATATCTATGGTTGGGCCTAAGATAAAAGATGTATCTATCACTATATATCCAATAAAATGGGATTAAAGATATATATAGTAATATAGAGTTTCTTAGTAGGATATTATAACCTGAAAAAAAGGCGGAATCATCTTAGGTGAGAATCCAAAACCTCATGTAGTTTTAATTCATCCAATGTGGACCATACCATGTGGTTGAAAATCACACAATAAGGAAATTGAACACACTATTTAATTTCCTATGGTAAGGATGAGGATATTGGATAAAGTTTATGGTCATATAGCTTTTTATGATGGGGGAGGGATCCCATATATATCATTGGAAAAATAAAAACTAGTTGTAAAATGGATGCCTACATGACAACCTCTGAACCATATGAACATAGTTTAGGGTCATGATTCTTAAAACATGTGGTTATTTTTTAAGGTCATGCATCCAATACTAGAACTATGAATTTTAATATAATGTGGATAGTATGAAGTAGGATTTATAGTTTAAATTAATATACTTATGGCCAAGGTGGAACCATAATTAAAAAAATGATAAGCATTGATCATGTTGGAAAAAATCCACCAAAACACCGAATCCCCTGTGAGTCATGCCAAGTGAGGGAAAAATGAGTGAAAAATTATCACCCATGTCACATGAAGGAATATAATATGTTTGGATGGATTATAATTGTAATTCTATATCCATAACCAAATGCGACCTAACAATGGGGAATTTGGGTAAGGAAAAACCCATTGGACTGATCTTTTCTGCCAACATGTATAACTGCATGAAAGAGGTCATATCAAGGAAATTGAAATTCCATAAAAAAGAGGTTGGAAAAAAATTAAATCATTAATTCTAGGATCTTAATGATATAGTATTGATAAATTGGTTGAGGATGATTGTTGATGATGTCCTTAAAACTTAGGTTCCACTATAAAATTATCATTAAATGGGGGATGATGAAGGGCCTATCATGTGGATATTCTAAAATAAAATTTATAATACCAATAATGAGTCACAATGGATTTTTACGGTTATATATTTCTTTTATAGTCATATAGACCCCCTATTATTTAACTTATTTTTCTTTTCATCCTTTTCAATTATTTTGAAATAAAGAGAGATATAGGATGGGGTTTGATGTATGAAATTGTAAAAATTGAAAATGAAAAATAAAAGGAATGAAAAAAGTATAAACCACTAGATTTATCCTTAATAATACCTCATTGTATTACTTAATATACTTACTATACAACAATATGTGTTATCTAGATTACTACACACAACCTCACTACCTAAATTGTGTGAATGGATATCACACTCATGAAAATCCCTAGGTGATCATCCCAACACTCTCTCAAATGGTAAAAATCAATGTGTCCATAATCTTATCAAACCATTGTTAATAAAAAAACTCCAATGAATAAAATGGTAGGATAGAAAATTATTTTAGAAATTCTCAAGGAAAAAAATTAGAGATTCCCAAGTTACAATTGTTTCAGGTTCCCCTGAATAATAAGAATCTTTATAATAGAACATAAAATAAAATCCAAGTATATAGAGTCTAGTTTATTATTATTAATTTAGTGGGTGATCATTCCGATATACCCATATTGTTGACGAGAACTATATAATCACCATTACTTCATAGTGGTGTAGAAACATGAAGAAAATAAAAAAAAATAAGAACGACACAACACATATGAAAATACAAAAAAAGAAGTAAATTAAAATATAGAAAATTATAGTAAATCCATAATTGTAATTAAAAAAGTCAAAAACCAAGAGTTCAAATCAATTAAAAAATTGGGATAGGAAAATATTTACAAGAATCATTTAGATTTCCTCTTCCTCCAACTATTTTTCATCATAGTAGTAGTGAACACTTCTTCTTTCTTGGATGGATTCCACATGTACAGTTCACATGTAGAGATTATTTCATATTTGTTCATCATGAATTTTATTTTTTCCTTAATAATTTCTTAAGATCAGTGTTTTATTCTGTAGTTTAATGGGTTTTGTGTGGATCTCTTAGAATAGTTCATCATTATTTGGTAGAATAGTGGAAATTGAATTGAATTTTATTTTCATTTCTTCAATTTTAGGAAATTTTCTTTTGATCACTTCACTGGATTAAATTTTCAAAAGTCATGAAGACATATGGATTTAAGAAGACCACTTTTTATATCTTTTAATTCATAGGTGTGGGTTTATAATTCATAATATTCAAGAATTCTCACATGCTATATTAAAATACATATAATTTGGGAAGTTTGACACTCATTGAAGTTTTTTATGATCCTAAAATTCATAAGAATTTATTAAAGTCATGAAAAATTCCTAGTATAGTTGTATATGTATATTAAATTTTTTTTTTCTCAAACCCAATTCATATGAGATCTTCATATTTTTATGGATAGGGTAAATTATGACGCTAAGGAAAAAGTCACAAGCTAATAGGGATATTCATACACTTATAGTTGGTAAGTCATCAACTCATTCCTTAAAAGTATAACATGATGGGAAGAGTCATATAAAATTACAGGTAAAGTCTTATGATAACAGAAAAACCTTATGGAAATGATTGAAGTCATAATAAATATAAATATTCATATTCAGTTCTATTTTTCAGTTATAACCTAGACTAAAAACCATTAAATTCATGTACTTAGTGTAGGATTTGTCTAAATTAAAATGAAAATGAATTTAAATAAAGAAAACCCTAAATAAAAACTTTTATAATGTTTAATTACAGGATCAAGAAACCAATTTACATATTCCCAATTATTTCTCAAATGAATAAAATACTAAAAATCATATATTATGAAATTAATCAATTAAAAACATTAATCACAAAATTATTAAAAAATGAGTTGATTTTACATATATTATCTAAATTTCGGGATTAATTTGAATTGAAAAATATCTCAAAATTAATTAAATATTGGCAATAATAACTCCCCTACACTTATTGTAATTAACACCTAGAAAATTCAATTAATTAAACTAATATAAAATGATTATCCTACCCAGTTACAAACACACAAACCCAAAATGAAGAAAAAATATATATTCATCATTAGAAATATCATTCCTCCTCAATTAATTTAATCTGATTCCCTCAAATCAATTCAATAAAAAATTATTTTTTCAAGAGTGAAAAAATAATAAATTTTATTATAATTAATAATTTTAATAGGGGTACATTCATTTATACCTCTCTTCTTGGTCATTTGTACTAATGTTTTGTTTTAAACTTGATAAAACTCAATTAAAATTCTCATAAGTCAATTTATCCTTCTTCATATAGGTTTAATATTCCCCAAATAAATTTATTTTTTATATTTAGGAACATATTTAATTTTTCCAATCCATTTTTAGTGTAAATAACTTATTCACTATATAATGGCCTTTATTAATCACACAAATTGTGCATAACTATCTCAGAACTGCCTGTGGGATCCCCATTTTCAATTTTACTCTAGTTTTAAAGTATATATATGAATATATGTTCAGTTGGACCCCTAATGTGTTATTTTTCACAATGTCCAAGTGAGGTCAGTTGAAGTTCAAAGGTCTGGTTTCATTATGATAAAAATTTGACTCCACAAAAACATTTTTTATCAGAACAATTTTCCTAGTTCTGAAATAGAAATATCCATTAAATTAGTTGTACACTTAACTCAACAATCTTGTGATTCCTTATAATATCAATATCCATGAATACTTCAAAAGCATCAAAATTATCTTTACAAGGTAATAAAAAAAATTAAATCTCAATTTTTCTAGCATCAAAACACATGAAAAAGATAAAATAGAAAAAAAATAGTTAGAAGATTTTAATTATAGATTCCAAAAAAATCCTAAAAAAACCTTTGAAATAATCCAAAAAATCTCTTAAACTAATCCTAAATATGTTTTATACCACCTCCTAAACTTTGTCAACACCTCCCCATTTATGTTCAATAAATATTCACAGAGTTTCTTTTGAATAAGTAGTTATACAAGGATATAAAAAACCTAGTGTTTATTATTCTAGTAGTGTTGAGTTAAGATCTCTCCTAATTCTTAGTAGATATTTTGAGATAGCCTTTTAGGTAATTCCAAATTTTGGAAACCATAGAAAGAACATTAAAATTCATAAATTTAAAATTCATAAGAAAAATGAAAAAAAAATAAATGGAGAAGGAATATTGGATCAGTCTCTTCCAAGAGGGGTAATATTTATACTATTAATATCTAAGAATCCCTATGATTGTCCCCAATCTACAAGAATATTTTGTTTGTGTAATGGAATTGGACACATCCTTTTCCTTATATAACTACTCATATTTAATTATATTTGAGGGCCCCTTTTGATAGAGTGATTTATGTCCACCCCCTTATTAGTGTTGTGTATTTTGTAATGTTTTGGTTAAAATATGATGTATTATTCTACTTCAACATCAAATATTTTAGATTATTTATCTATCGAATGATCTCATAATAGTTTTTGGACATGTTCCACCAAGGGAGAGTCATTTCACAATTCAAAAAAGTATAATTATAAAAATTTGATTATAAAGGTAAATTATTCCCCTCATATGTAGTAGATTTAAATTATTTTTATTTATGAGATACCATTAAAAGATATTCCTCTACTATGCTTTCCTCTATATATTATTTTTGGTGTTCTTTAGGGGTCTCTTCATATGGAAACTCCATAAGTGGTTCTTTAGCTTCAATAATGGGTAGTATAATTAGCTCCTCCTTGAATCCTTCATTCCTAGACACTTACCTTATGGAATCTTCTTCCAAATCATCTATATAATCCTTTAATATATTATTAAAATACTCTCCATCTAACTTCTCTTATATTTATTAGTATCCACTTAATCAATTTTCAACTGATGTTTCTATTCAAAGTTGATTTCCTATCAAATTTATTAGAACCATCCACCTTTAATGTGGCATAATAGCTAAAGAACCTTAAAAATTATCAATGCGAGTCTGATTCCACAAGGTGAAAATAAGATAAATTATCTTGTAATTCAAATTGTGTAAAATCAATAAATTAACTTAATATATGATCATCTCTCTCCATTTCATCTATTTTAGGATCCATTTACTTAAACAAGAAACCTAGGAAGTCATTTAAAATAACTATATTGCAGTGTTCATCAAGTCTTTCCTTAGAGTAAAATTCTTGTAGTTTGTCTTTATCATCATTAATGAAGGGCATCAGTTCAGGTGAGTCTTTTTTTTCCACACAATTGAGGTCATATTTTAAGGAAGTAGGAATAAAATATGAATTAAATGGGTCTAGTTTAAGATCAATTCCCACGTTAGTTTTAGTATATAGTTTATACTCTAGGTACAATTTCTCTTGAAATCCTACTAGTGTGGATGGTCACAGTAGTTGGCATTCCATATTCTCTTCAATGTCAATCCCATATATCCTATATTTATCTTCATAATTCATAACATCAACAAAAATGTTAAATAAGTTGTAAAAATATATGGGGAACATGATTTCAAGTCAACAATAATATGATCTAAACAAAATAGTTCCAAGAAAGAAGAACCCCCATCAATAATATCATCCTATAATTATTCTTCAAAATGAAAGGCAATGAGGTATATATTTACAAGAGTAAACACAGGTAGGTCTTCCTCTTCTTCAATCACTTCCTCTACCTTCACTATCGACAATATGATATATTTTTGTTTTGGGTGATCTTAATTATCATAGAGAGGGAATTCCATTTAATTGTACTCTTCTTTTTCTTGTTCTATAGTAGGTTGAAATTTTTTTCTGAATTGATTGATCAAGTCCTTCAGTTCATCCATGTTGAGAATTTACCCTCATTTTCTTTCTATACTTGTGGACCTAATTATTGGCTAGTAGTATTATCGAGCAATTGATTGATTATGAAAATAAGACTAATATAACATTATAACTATACATAGTAATGATGTTATATTATTAGGTAATGGATTACATAGATTTCTCAATCTAGTAGACCAAAAAATGAGATAAATAAGGAAATAAAAATAGAAACACAAATAAAAAATGTTAAAAAATAAAAAAAAATAATTAAAGGGTAAAGATAATTATAAATGTCCTAAAATGGTAAATACTCTGCTCAAACCCTGAAAATGAAACAGAATTGATGAATGACACGTAATTTGTCTCCTCTCAAATAGAATTTGTAAGACCTGTAATGAAGCATAATGGATGACTGTTGTTGCATCTCAATGTGCCAGGCCTAGATATAACCTATTTTCCGTATTTTTTATTTTTATTTGTTTTCTTATAAATTTAATGTAACAAAGAAATGGTATGGGTTTTTATGCAAGAAACATAAAATAAAATTAAAATAAAAAACAAAATGAATGAAAAAAATGAGACACCCATTTATTCAACCTTAGTGATCACTCATTATATCACTACATAGACTCCCTGTCCTTATCTCTATGTGATCCAACCAATTACACACAGTCTTAGTTCATTAATTATGTGAATGGAAATGAAACTTTGATAACTCCCCAAGTGATCTTCCAAAACACTATTTCAAAAGCGCCACATCCATGAGTACATTCAATTGTCAAACCATTTATCCCAATCATATAATAGATATTAAAATGTTAAGATAAGAAATAATTTTATCAAATTGAAAAGAAAAAAGGGAAAAGAGAATCTTTTAGTATAATCATTTCCTTTTACCCTCAATATTAAGAATCCTTAGAACAAAATATAAAATTTAAGAAACTTTTGTGGACTCTGTTATTATCATTCATCTAGTGGTTGATCTATGATTTACCCAATCATTAATAATGAGATATTGAGAATAAAAAATAATTCATATTGGTGGAGAAACATGAAGAAATGGGTGAAAAATAAGAACCTCACACCATAGATGGAGAAACCAAATGAAATATATTAAAATAAATAATATTAAAGTAAATTCATAAATAAAATAAAATTGCGATCAAATGGAAGGATTAAAATGATTTAAAAACTTTGGAGTGGATAATATTATTAGTATCGTCTCGTCATCTTCATCCCCTTACTGATTTTCATCATAATAAAAATGATCTCTTTTTTATATTTGGATGGATTCCACATGTACATCTCGAGGGTTGAGAATCCATCAGTTGGGTTCACCAAGAATCTTTTTTTTCTTTAATAATTTCCGAAGATTTATTTATTCTTAATATTCTTCTTGATGGGTACCATGTGGATCTCTTTGAAGATATATTTCATAATTTTTTTGAATAAATGAAATGAAATTTTTTTGTTTTTATTTTTTTTTAATTTTTCGGTTTTTTATTTTGATCCCCACATAGACCAAAATTTGGAAAAATCTTGAATCCATATAGTAGTAGGAATTTTATTTTATATAACCTTAAAGTAATTTTTTTGACATAGAGGTCATACCATTTTTCATGTCTAATGTACCGACTTTAAAGCCATATGATTTGGGATGTCTGATTCATGATGAAGTTATACATGATCCTCAAAGTAAAAACAAAAGTATAAATCCATATGAAATTCCTAATAAATCAATATATATGAGAAACCAGAGGCATATAATTGGATCTAATTTATATGGGAACTTCATTGTCTTATAGATGGGGAAAAATTGAATTTTAGGTCAAAGTCATATGCTCAAAGGGAAATTTATACACTATGTTTCGATAAGTCATACGCTCATGCCTTCAAAGATTCATGTGGTGGGAAAAGTCATTAAAATTGATAGAGAAAGTAATTCATACACCTTCATAGTAAGTCTTATCAAATGATTTAAGTCATAAGAAATGGCTAAAGACATATAATGGTAACTTTTGTATTTCCATGCTAGACCTAAAACCATGAACTTCCTGAACTTAGTTTATGTTTTATTGATTTAAAATTAGGATGAATAAAAATAAAGAACAAAGATAATGAAAAAAAGAAATAGTATCCTTTAAATAGTTTAATTCTAGAATCTGAAGATCAATGTACGGCTGTCCAATAAATTTAAAAATGAATAAAACATTAAAAATCACATATAAAGAAATTTATAAATTAAGTTCTAGATTCAAAAAAAATATTAAAAAATAATATTATTTTCATAGTATTAAATAAATTTTTTGATTAATTTCTATTGAATAAAACTCAAAATTTAGAAAATATTGTCTCCCATTAGCAGATAACAAATTACGATTAACAATTGACCATGTATTTGAAACACTATGATCTTTATGTTTCTTCCAAGAATCCCCCAAGATGTATACCCCATATGGGAGGATTTACTTTGGAGAATTGTCCCTTCACTATAGGGGTATCCATATTAAAATGAGAGGTTGGTTGGTATTTAATTTAAAGAATACCTCATGTGTGGGAGTGGACTAAAATGGAAGTTTATGTAGATTCAAATTCTCTGTGTTACAACCCCAACCCCAGCAGCTCAGAGTCAGTGGTCATTTTATTACAGTATAATAGATAAAAGAGATCACATCACCAAGGATCTATAAGTTTTTTATTCTTGAAGAACTATATGCATACATGGTTACCTTATTTCATTGGTAATTAAACATAGTATATAACAAAAGAAAATAAACTGATTCTTGTCACTAATTCAAATATTTATTCTTCACAACATGGGGAATAAAAACAAATAAATGGGCAGAGCTAAAATTATCATTAAGGGTTACATGAATCAATAGAAAGTGAAGAAAAGTTAATAAGGAATAAAAATTATAGAAAGGTAAATAACTAAAAACATGCCATTAATAAATTGAGATTGAAAATTCAGCCATTGATTTTTTCATAGTGAAATTCTCTGGGAAATTGAAAACTAAATACAGAATTAAGAAAATGCTTATTTTTTGGATGTTAGGTATCTGGGACATGAACCATTATACTATTAATACGGTTTAATTCTATGGGTAAAAACCAGTCTGAATTTACTCAGAAAAAAATGAAGTGATTATTGCCAACTATTTTGTCTCATGAGACCTGTTGATACATCGAGGGGGAAATCTATAATCGGGCCCCATCCATCACTATAAGTCCAAAGTATTCTTCATACATTGATTCAAAGGATTAATTGTTTAATAAAACAATAAATTAACTAAGATAGTTTTTCATAATTAAAATAGTGATTTTATAAAAAAAATTGTGGGTCTAAAAAGATTATGATATATACTTGAAAATAAATATGAAATTGGAAAGTTCCCTTAAATTGAGATTTCTTATCGGAAGGAATTGAAAATAAAAACATATAATACATATATTTCCCATAAATGATGGAATAATTAAGCTAGATAAATATGTTTGGAACATAAAAACTTATTATTGTAATATTACATACAAATAATTAAGAGTTACATTGGGTTAAAGAGAGGGAAAGAGTGACCCGATTGAAATAATGGAAGTTCAGGGAAAATCCCTCGCCTTATCCCCGAATTTGTTATGCACTTGCATTTAATGTACTAGATAAAGAAATTATATTCATTAATAATTTAACTAATAACCCCTTAAACATGTATTTTTTGTAGTATAATTTTATTAAATTCATTAATGTATTTTTTGATGAGTTGTAAGATTCAATTTTTCATTCGGGAGAGTTTGTTTCCTTGGTTTTCATGATTTTTTCACTTGTATACATGTATGAAAGTTCATGTAAAATGGTAATAATTATCTAGAATTGAAATTAGATGTTATTATTGAACATAAATAAGATAAAATGGTCTTATATATCCTTTTCCTCATATATGTAGATGATTCATTAGATAAAATGTTAATGATGAATGTTAGTTTATTCTGGTGAATTTTCGATTATCATGAACTAGTTTTGTTTTATTAACTAATATTATGTATATATACTAGTTACAGAATAAAATATAACTTGTAATATGTAAATTAAATTATTATTTAACCATAATAATGGTTTTATAACCAGACATGATAGAGGTAATAGAAAATCAAAATGCATCATTCACGATGGCAGTAAAGAGATATATCACTGATGATGTTTTCATTTTTAGAATAAAAGGGAGATGAGAATGGTTTCAATAATGGATATTACATTACGATTATAAAATTACACTACATATAATATATTGTAGTTATCAAGCCTCTTTAATGAGGGTAGGTGAGGATAATAAAAGAAATAACATAAAGGGAAAATAAATGAAAAAGAAAGAGGATTTTACCTATTGAATTTCTTCTCCATGAGAGCCTTCTTATGGTACTTGTGTTTGTTCTTTTGGTGACACACAATAATTATAGACATGGGGGAGAGACTTAGGAAGAAGATTTGGTAAAATTTTGATAATCTATAAGGATTTTAGGAGTGAGTAGAAGAGGTGGTGAGGGGAGGTATTTATAGTGGAAGAGAGGAGTGTTTTTGATTAATTTATACATTTATTATTATTATTTTGGATCAAGAAAAGAAATATTTTGAACCTTATGACTAAATATATGAAAATAATGAAATATGGTGTGAGATTATGGTGCTTACATTAGAAATTACTCAGGAAATAGTGTATTTTACTTATAATGTTATATATTATAAATTATTGTATTTCACTATTCACCAAAAATTCAAATATTTTAGAAAAAACCCAAAAATTAACCGTAACCATTTATCACATGTAGAATTATAAAAATGAACTACATTTCATGAATATAATTTTCTAAATATTATAAATTTACTTTTTAATTAAAATCATCATTTACTCAAAAATAATAATTTGGAAATTATAATTGATGTTATAACACTTTGAAAAATTAATTAAGGTACCATAAAATTATCATATGATAATAAGGTAAAAAACATTAATTTTTTATTATATTTTATGAAAATAATTTTCTTTTAAATCATTATACTAATTAAATAATCATTTATGTTTTATAAATATACTATAATTTAATTTATTAATTTCAATATATTTATGTACTTATACTTTGATATAATTATATAATATTTTCATTTAAAAGATGACTAAATATTATTTATATTTTCATTAGAGAATTTACTATTCTATTGGATGGATTACATTTCCTAAGGGCCGCATTAATATTCTAAAATCCATGTTACTATATCATTGGAATATGTTCTTTAATTTCTAGAAGAAGCCTATTATTTTATTCATATTTAATTTATAAAGTTTATTTTTTGTTCTCTATATGATTTTATATTATTTATACTATATGAAATAATTTTCTGTACAATGTATGCTATCGAATGGATTGAATTTATTTAAAAAGATACATACTGTAAATTCATAGGCTATTATATTTTTTCTCTCCTTTAGAAATTTCATCTTCAAATATTTTTATAAGTATTTCCCTCTAAATATATGTGGGTGGTTCTTCTTCACAACATAATCAAGTACCCACATTGCTTATACTATTTTAGGGTTTCTTCAAATAACCTTTACCAGTGGATTCATCAGATTTCTCAATACCATCTCTATTGTGTCAATAATCTCAATATGTTATTCACAATAAGACAAATTTGGTTCCAATTATATTTCTTCATAGGTGAGTACATACATTGGTGATGGCATGGAATTCTATAATAATGATATTTGGAACACATAATGGACTTTGTAAAGACATGGAAACATCACTAATTGGTAAGATATAACTCCAATTATTTGTAGAATTTCAACTGGTCCAATGTACTTAGTGCTCAATTTCTATTTTTTACCCAACCTTAAGAAACCCTTCCATGGAGATACTTCTAGAAATACATGATCCCCCACATGAAATTAAAAATCCATTCTCTGATTATTAGCATAATTCTTTTTTCAACTTTGATATACTTTAATATAATCCTAAATAGTCTTTACCTTTTTCTTTTTCACTTCAATATGTTCTGGGACTATAAGTTTCCCCTCACTAACTTCATCCAAAAAGTAGGAGTTCAACATGTGTTTCCATATAATGCTTAATATGGTGCCATTTGAATAGTAGATTGGAAACTATTATCATAATAAAACTCTACTAAAGGTAAATACTAATCACACGTACCATGAAAGTCAAGTCAACACGATCTCAACATGTTTTCTAATGTTTGATTACTTTTTTCAGACTATATATTGGTTTGATTATGATAAGAAGTACTTATATAAATCTCAATATCCAAATACATTAGAATAATCTTCCATAATTCTGATGTGAAATATGGATATCGATCAAACACATTCGAAATTGGTGCACAATAATTACTTATAACTTCCTTAATATAGATTCTTTCTAGGCTCACCAATGGAAAATCCTCCCTTATAGTGAGGAGATGTGACGATTTTGTAAGTTAATCAAAAATTATCAGTACATTTCATCATTATTTCTTGGATTATTTGGTAATCCAGTGAATACATCCATAGCAATGTTATCCCATTTCCATATAGGAATATCTAGATGTTTCGGGACTCCTCTAGGATGTTATCTCTCATCCTTCACTGGTTGAAAAACTAGTCATCTTGACACATAGTCAAAAAATTTCCGCTTCAAATTATCCCACCAAAATTATTCCTTCAAATATATATACTTCTTATTACTACTAGGGTATATAGAGATGTTTTTTTCTGTGAGAATCATCTAATATTTTCCTTTTTATCTCAGGTATTGATGGAACACATAACCTCTTTCAAAATTTCAGAATTCCATCCTTATATATGAATTATGCCAATATTCTGTCCTTAGCAGCATTAATTTTATTTCAAAAAAATTCATCATCATATTGATAACTTTTTATCTTCTCCTATAAATACGGTTTAACAATAATTTGAAAAGGTAGTGATGTTTTTCCTTCCTCAATAATTCCCATGTCCATATTTACTAAATCCAAGAATATAGGATCTTTCTCAATCCTCATTTGAATCAAAACTCTATGACCTTTCCTTCTTAATGAATTTTCTACCTTATTTTATTTTCAGGGATGGTAGTTTATTGAGAAATCATAATCATTGAGTAACTTGTGCAATCATATTTTTCCTCATGTTATGTTCTTTCGGTGTAACAATTTATTTCAATCTCTTATGATATGTATATATCTCATATCTTCCACCATAGATATAGTGCCTCCCTATCATCATAGAAATGATTATTGTTGATAAATATTGATCATGAGTTAGATAATTTTGTTCATGGTTATTCAATTTTCATGGCTCATATGCAATAATTTAATCATTTTTCATAAGGACAAAACCTATTTCTTTCTTTGATGTATCACTATTTATCCCAAACCCGTCATTTCATGATGGTAAAGTCAAAATTGGATAATTGAAAAGTCTTCTCTTAAATTATTAAAAAAATTATACAAATTATATTGTTCATATGAACTTAAACCATTTATGCGTGATCATGCATAACATGTTAGATAATCTGGCAGAATTCTAAATAAAATGCTGATAGTAACCTGCTAAACCAATAAAACTACATACCTCAGTTATGCTCATTAGTGTAGGCCATTCTTGGATTGAATTTGACTTCATAGGGTCAGTGAATATTCCATCCATAGAGAAAATATACCCAAGAAAATAAATTTATTGAAGACTCACACATGCTAAATTTACCATATAATTCTTTCCTTTCCATAGTCTTAATAATAATCCACAATTGATTCACATGTTCTTCATTGATTTTAGAATACACCAAAATATCATCAATGAATACCACAAGAAAATCAATATTATATTCCTTGAATACTATATTTATTAGCACCATGAAAATAGTTGGATAATTTTTCAATCCAAATGGGATTACATTGAACTCATAATTTCCATACCGCATCCAAAAAGATATCATTGGAATGTCTTACCTGTTTACTTGCAATTTTTGATACCCAAAATGAAGTTCAATCTTCAAAAAATATTGAGATCTGTGAATTTGATCAAATAAATCATCAATTGGGGCATATTATACTTGTTATTTATTTTAATGTCATTGATTTTTTTGTAGTCATCCCATAGCCTCAGGGAACCATCTTTCTTCTTAAGAAAAAATAACAGGGGCTACCCATAGAGAAACAATAGGGAGAATAAATACCTTATTACTCAACCCTTCTAGTTGTTTCTTCAGCTCCAATAATTATACAGTGGAAATTACATAATGTGTCTATGATATATGTCTTTCATGAGGGATTAAATCAACTTTATAATAAAACTCATTCTCTTGGGGGTGTCAAGGTAATTCATCAGGAAATACATCAATGTATTCATATAAAAATGGTACAATCTTAATTTGAATATGACTTTCCTTATCCCTTGATTTTTTCACTATTCCTTCCAAATAATTACATTCAATAGATCTATTGGGGGTAGATCTAGATAATAATATGATTAACGAGTTTCTACTCCAAAGATAAGGATTCTACATCTTCCTCACAAATTATAATTTCTTTCTTCTTGCAATAAATTATCACATAATAATTTGAAATCTAGTATATACTTAGGATTATATCAAATTAACCCATATGTTAGATGATATGTTCAGAAAATAAAGCATGTTTATATTCCATAAAGCAAACTGTCCGACACATTTTTGACACAATGAGACTCCCCTTAGGGATTTTACCAAAAACTCCCTTATTAAATTGAAAATGAAATATCTAATTTTATTGGAAATTTCATTATATTTAAAATAGTTTGATGATACAAAATCAAATAATTATTTGGAAAAATATTAATATAGGATTAATGTACCTACCACAACATCATTGACTACTTTTACGTCATCT
This sequence comes from Viscum album, assembly GCA_963277665.1. NCBI lineage: Eukaryota > Viridiplantae > Streptophyta > Magnoliopsida > Santalales > Viscaceae > Viscum > Viscum album. The sequence continues at coordinate 924,362,159 of OY728135.1, read as the reverse complement.
GTGGTGATCGCATAAGCTTGACCATCTCCCATTAGACTCTTTTGTGGTAAATTCCACTGATTCTTGGGACATTGATCTGAATAATTCTTCATTTTACTTCAGTTGAATCATTTAATATCATTGGTTTATTTATTCCTTGTGAATTCATTTGCTTTATGACCCTTTTCTCAACAATTATAAAAAACTCTCATGCCTTTAAAGCATTTCCCAGTATGATTACTTCCTCAATTTTAAACCAATGGAAATTTATTAATAACCCTATTCTACTTTGATGCTTCAACCATTCAATTTTTATCATATTACCTATTCATATATTTATTTACCTTGAAAATATAACATCTATAAAATTCCATGTATGTTTTGATGGAAATTAATACTATTTCATAATATAATGAAAATGTTTGAGAACCTAGTGCCCTTTAGAGACTTGGTTTAAGACATTCAAATAAATGGTAAATATTGTCTTCTAAATCACATATGTAATCTATGGAATACCTACCTAGTCTTTTGAAGGTTTCCTCATACTCCACAATACAATCCTTTTCCCTTTTCTTTAAGCTCAAAAATTTTCTCTTCATTTCAATTGTTTGCTCATGAGGGAAGTATTTGACTTTATCATTAGGGTAATCCCTATATAATCAATAGGTATTAATTAATTTCCTTCCAAAAAGAACCATCACTAAATAATGGAACACACTATGTTATCTTATAATCATCATGATTATTGAGATAGAAAATCACTATTAGAAGTTATTATAATTTTCATGTCTATTTAAAATCTAGTTCCCAAGGTTTATACTAAACTTGTTCTAATACCAACTGTAATAGCCCTGAACCCAATAGTCAAGAGTCAATTCTCTTTTTATTACAATGACATCACCAAAGATCAACCAATTTAGTATTCTTGAAGAACTAGATACATAAACAGTTCCCTTATTTCATTAGTAATTAAACATTGAACATAAAAAATGAAAATAAACTCTTTCTTGACCCTTATTTAAAGATTTCGTCTTCACAACCTGGGGAAAGAAAAAAAATAAAAGGGGTGAGATCAAACCCCGGTAAGGGTTGCATGAATGAATAATAATTGAATAAAATTAATTAATTAATTGGCATTATGGTAGGGTAAATAACTAAAAAAATATTCCATCAATAAACTAAAACTGAGAATGAACCCATAGATTTTATCATAGTTAAAATATCATGGAAATTAATAAATTAATACTTAATGAAGAAAATAATTATTTATTGGACTTCATGTACCTTTCACATAAACCATTACACCATCAAGATGGTTTAATTATCAGTGTAAAAACCCAACTGAATCTTATTGGAAACAAACTAGAATGGATTTTCACTAATTTTTTTGTCTCATGAAACCTATAAATGAATTGAGGGGCTATTTACAATCAGGAACCACCCATCACTACAAGTCCAAAGCATTATTCATACATATATTCAATTCAATAACAACATTCAAATATAATACCATATAAAAAATGGTATACATCTATGTTCAAAATCATATCAAAAAATTATGTATATTTAATGAAATGTTCAATGAATGATAATTATAAATAAAAAGGGAAGTATACATACACCGCACACAAGGTATAAGTTTTGAATGAGGCATAACCAAAGAGAATATCATAATAGTTTTCATGAAAGAATGAATTTAAATAATACATTGACATTAATAAGAACAAATAGTCTTATATCATGATAAATTATGTCTAAATGAAGTGAAAACATGTAAACATAGTTTCTAAGAATATTTATAAAAGATCCACTTTATTACAGTTAGGGAAAATATTAAAGATTTATTAAAAAGGGAAAAATTAATTTTTTTTAATAAAACAAGATATGAAATAAGATGGATTTTCATGATAAAAGGGTTATTTTATAAAAATATTTTTGGAATAAAAAATATTATGGAGTATACTTTAAAAAGGGTATGAAATTGGAAAGTTCACTTGAATTGGGATTTCTTATCAGAAGGAATTGACAAGATAACCTTATAAAACATGTATTTCCCATCAATGAAAGAATAATTAATCTAGGTAAACAAGTTTCAAACATAAAAATATAATTTAGGAGGAATAAATAAGAATAATAAATAGTAACATTAGGGTAATGATAGGGAATGATTAACCTAAAGGAGTAATGGATGTTCGGGGAAAATCCATTACCTTAAACCCGAAAGTGTTCAACACTTGCACTTAATGTACTCGATAATGAAATTAAATTCATTAATATCATAACTAAAAACTTATTAAACATGTATTTTATTTATGAAAATTTTATTAATTTAATTTATGTAATTTTTTACTTGTTATAAAATTCAATTTTCCTATCAAGAGTGTTCATTTCCATGGTTTTAATGATTGGTTCACTTGTATGCATATATGGAAGTTCATTTAAAATAGGATTAATTCCCTAGAATTGAATTTATATGTTATTAATGATATTAAAAAATATTAAATGTTCTTATATATAATTTTATTCCCTATATGAGGATGATTCATTAGATAAAACTTTAATGATGAGTGTTAGTTTATTTTGTTGAATTTTGGATTACTATGAACTAGTTTTGTTTTATTAATTAATACTATGTATATATAATAGTACATGAACACTATATAACTTATAATATGTATAATAAAGTACCATTTAACCATAATAAGGGTTTTAGGACAATAATTTAAGATGGTAATTGAAAATTAAAATGTGTCGTACACCATGGCTATAAATCAGCACATAATAGACAATGTTTTCATTTTTAGAATAAAAGATAGATGAGAAGGGGTTTAATGATGGATATTACATTAAAATAATAAAATTATAGTATGTATAAGATATTTTACTTATCATTCTACTTGGATGAGTGGAAGTTAAGAGAGGATAAGAAAATAAAAAATTGAAAAGAAAATACAGGAAAATGAAATAGGATTTTACCTCTTGAATTTATTCTTCTTGATAACCTCATTAAGGTACATGGGTTTGGTATTTTTGTGAGACCAAAGGTTCCTTGATGTGGGGGAGATACTTGGTAACAGTATTGGGAAGAAATTGTATAATATTCAAGTCTTCGATGAGTGGTGATAAGAGGTGGAGAGGGGTGGTTTTTATAGTGGGGGAGAGGGGGTTTTATTTTATTATATTCATTTGTTTATTATTTTGGATCAATACTATGAATATTTTCGTACTTATCACTAAATATATTAAAATAATTAATTATAGTTTAGGATTATTGTTCTTAAATCTTCTTTTAATCAATAAGTAAAGTATTTAACTTCTAATGTATATATACCATAAATTTTTGTATTTCATTATTCACTAGAAATTCAATTATTTTAGAAAAATAATAAAATATTTTCCTAAAAATTTATTGTAATTTATAATTAAAAATTTATATAAATTTTATGAAAATAATACACTAAATATGAAAAAACTAATTTTTAATTAAAATCATCATTTACTCCAAAAAAATACCAATTTTAAAATTATAACTGATTTTACAACACTTTGAAAAAATAATTAGTGTATCATAAAATAGAATTATAATTATATGATAAAAAATATTAATTTATGATTCAATTTTATGAAAATAAATTTAATTTTAAATCATTATATTAATTGAATAAACATTTATGTTTTATAAAAATACTAACACTTAATTTATCATTTTCAAAATATTTACTTACTTATACTATGATTTAATTATATCATATTTTCATTTATAAGATTCCTAAATTTTATTTTTGATTTCATAGGTGAGGTTACTATTATATTAGACAAATTACTTTTCCTAATGGTAACATTACTCTTCCTCAATTCATGTAACTATTTATTGGTATATGTTCCTTAATTTATAGAAGAATACTTTTATTTTATTCATTATTCGTTAATAATACTTGTTTTGTGTTCCCCATGTGATTTTATGTGATTTATAATATATGAAAAATTGTGTTTTCAATGTAAGATATTTAATGAATTTAATTTATTTAAGATGATGCATACTGTAAAATCTTGGGGTGTTATAATCTGATTGTTAGTCCACTATGAATTGGGCACATCACAAGGTAATATTAGTACTACTAAGGTGTAAATTCTTCAATTAAGAGCAGAATCATATCAATGTTGGGTGGGGAAGGAGAACTAAATGAAGAGTAACTAAACACCAAGAAAGTACTTGGTAAATAAGGAAGTGGTATTTGGAATTGAGATAAAACATTTGGGTGTCACTATATATACAAATATGAATCAAGAAACAAGTAGTTCCCAGGAAATGGAAAAATTGGATAGAAAATTAATAGGGTGACCTTTTAATCAAATAAAATATTTGAGTTATTATTTAATGTTTCATAAGAAAAAGGTTTTGACAATTCAATTTAAGGTTATAAAGTTGGGACCAAAACCAATATATTTTAACTCTAGGTGTATTGGATATTTATCATGTTGTTTAAGATCATATAGTGAGGTTGATATATTATATAGTTTATGTTTCTATAGTTATGACCTATGTGCCATGCAGATTAATTTCTTGTTATGAGGACCTTTTCTGTTACGACCTGAAATTTTGAATAAATCTTGTTTCCTAATTTTGTGTGTCATTTTATTTTTATACTCAACAAAACTATTTCCTTTGATAACATGAGTATAATTAAAATGAGACCATTGGGTTTCGACTGTTATATGACCATTGGTCAATATGACTGTTGGAAAATAAATGTTGTGATTATTGTCTCTAAATACAAGTTATCTTGGTAAATTAATATAGAAAGAAGATTCGATGGCCTCATCCAGTAGTCTCGGGCCAATCGAAGCCCATCTAACAGAACTTGGGAAGGAGGTAGAACCACTGGGCTTTGCTTTGGAACAAACCCAATCCAAACTTCATTGTGTGAAGCTAGAACGGAATCACCTTCACTAGAAGTTCAAAATGATAGAAATTACTACTCGTGCGATATTGGTCAAGCCGCCCTTAGATTCCCTCACCTTAGCACACCTTACACTTAGGTCCTATGCTGGGGTTATAAGGGGATATGTAAGGAGACCGTAACTGCTTTGTGTAATCCTTTGAGAGAAATAAAATTGTATTTTCTTCTTATGGGGAAGTTTTTAAATTTTTAATTTTCCGGATAAATGTATTATATATATTATTGATGAATTTGAAAAAAAGGGATATTTTAAAATATTTTTGTAAACCTTAAATAATTAATTAAGTGTAATGATTTTCAAAAAATGGTCTTCTGCAAATGTGTTCAGTACGAAATTTGGAGTATAATAAGATTAACTTATTTTTTGGTGAATAGTAATTTATGAATGGTTATTTTACACTTAGGATTAGTAATGTGACCAAATGGATTAGTAATCTCACTTTAAGAAAGTATTAATATAATATAGGCACCTTGATTAAGTAATGTGATTCAATAAAATGGGTAAATAACTGTTTCAGAAATTATCAGTCAGGTATTAGTTTTTTTTGAGTGAATAGTGTTTTTTAATTACAAATTAAATTAAAAATAGTTCAAAAAATATTTTTATAATATGTAGTTCATTTTTGAATTCAGAGCATCGATATTATCTGAAGGTAATTTTTGGGGATTTTTCTGAAAAAAATGAATTTTCAGTGAATAGTGTTTTTTATTTAAAAATTAAATTAAATATATTTAGAAAATTATTTTTATAAAATGGAGTTCATTTTTGAATTCAGAGCATTGATATTATGTTAAGGTAATTTTTTGGTATTTTTCTGAAAAAGTTGAATTTTCGGTGAATAGTGAATTTTCAGTTTAGAGTTTCGGGTGTTTAATGACACAATTAATGATGTATTAAGTATGTAATAAATATGGTAGACATATGAATAGTAATATAAGGTATTAGGTGTACCATGTGACCAATACCATTGGAAAATACCATGGGAAAGCCCATGGTTTTTCCAATACCACCTATGAGGTGTCCCTTGGCCATTAATGCCTTGTCCCCTCACTTCCCCTATAAATACCATGACATTATCTCATCCTTTCCTTTATAAAATCCTCCTCAATGAATTTATAGTCTCCTTACCACCCAAGGAGTCCTCCCAAGGTTCCCTCAAGCCTCCCAAGGTCCCAAACTTCATGATTTCAAAGTTACTCTTCAAGGTAAGGGATCATACCTCTCTCTTTCTTTCCAAGTACTCTCTTTTATGTCATTTATTTTATGCTCCATTTTCTTATTTTTTGGGGTGTTATTTTATATTAATCCTACTATACTTTTAATTTTCATATGATGAGATACCCCCTCTTTCTCCCATCAATTCATTTTAAGAATATTTAAGTGGCGCTGTTATGCTGCCTAATTTTTTGTAAGGGATTCTTTCACCCTTCTCATTTTCATGTTCAATTTTCATGTCAAGTCTTTCAAGTTCCTTTTTATTATTTTGGGGTATGATATCTATATACATAATACTATTCCTTTATTTTCATAAGATGAGATACCCTATTTGATCTCATCAAATCATTTTTTGATGTTTTAAGTGATGTTGTAGGCTGCCGAATTTTCATAAAGGAAATCTTATTTTTTTTGTCTTCCCTCCATGTTTTTCATTTCATATGGTATGTATTTAAAATTTCATTACCATGTTCTTATATCCTTTATATTCTGTAACTCTACTATTTTATGGATCATTTATGAGTGGGTGACCCATGTTCCCTCTCTTTTCAATATTTTCTAAAAACCTATAACATAGTCCTTATGCTGTAGAATTTTCGTCTCAAATGTCTCTCTATTTTTCTCAAATTATTTTACTTTATTAAATGAATACTCAAATTACATTATTCTATAGGGGTATTCACATATATATAAAAAATTTCTATTTTAAAAATGGTACTTACATACATGAAACTCGCTTTCCTTTTCTGTGGGTTTGAAGTGACATAAAGATCATGTCTTTAAAACAGTTCTTAATATGTTATGATTACGAAATGAAACCAATTTCTTTTATGCTATATGGGTTATTTATTAAATTTTTTTGATGATATATGTGGCTCACATGATAATAAATACAAATTAAGGTTGCGCCCTAGTAGCGATCCAATGCATTGGGTAAACACTTAATCTCTAGAGATAGCCATTTTTAACGATACCTTGGTGAATAACCTTGGTAATTTTTAATGAAACCTTGGGTATGGACCTTGGTGAAATGGAAATGATTATCTATGTTAAATTTTATTTCCGCATATTCAAGTTATAAAACAGGTAAATTTTATTATGATATGCCTCATGATCTCTTTCTCATGCCTTAAATTTATTTTTCATGACTTTTGATGTATCTCAAGTTCACATGTAAAATGTTTCCCCCATTTCTCTTACTAGGAATTATGCTCACCCTTTCCATTGATGTATGCTCCCAGGTTATGAGATGTTGTAATGAACATAGGACGAACAAATGAAGAAGCATTTCAAGTCTTTAATAAGAATGTTTTATGTTGTTAGGTATTAAGTTTCTGTTTTCCAAGACACTAAACCTTAAAGATCATCAGTTTTGTATAATGTAATGAAATTTTATGTGATAAAAATGCGTGATTCTATAGTTGGTATCAAAGGATGGTTTAGTTATTTCTGGAAATTAGGATATGAAAACTTTAGGAATAACGCTATCGAAAATTCTAAATATAGGAAATATTCCTGGTATTTTGGTGGGTATTGAGTAAATGGGTTCCAAACAAATAAATCCATGTCTGGATACAAACAAGTAGAGGTGTCTTGGGCACATATGTTCCTAGGAGTGAAAAGTCTGACAAGGTGTTTCGGGCTTGACCCGAGGTAACCTGGTGCATGATAACGGGCCTTGTTGCACTCTTGGTTTGACACTCCTGGGGGATATGCTTTGGTAAATTCATAAGATTTTTATGAACCATTATTAAAGGGACAAAGATAAAATAAAATAAAGATTCACATAAGAATATATGATCATGGATAACCTAGATTGGAACCTAGGGGATCATGAGTTAGGGTATGCCTTTCTTCTACAATTTTATCCTTTTATACTTTAAGTTTCCATTTCATGATTATTTCCTAAGTATTTAAGCCCCCTAATTATACTTTCTTTTCTTTGTTAATGGCGGGAAATGGCAGAACATAACCCAACAACCAATGTGATAGGAAATGTGACCATTCCCTATTAATATGACAGATATGAAGAGAGCTCAATTTTAACATATTGTGATTATGGCAAATAAGATATCAAAAATTACAATTAATAATTGGTACCTAGTTGAATGCCCAAATTCATCAAGGAAGAAGAAGACGAAGTCTCAAGGATGTTCATCTGATAAATTTGATAAGGAAAAGAAGACCCAATTTCCATTATGCAAAAAGTATGGAAAGGGGAACCAAGTAGAATGTCACAAAGGAACTGGGATATGTATTAAGTGTGGGGTGATAGGGAATAATGTATCCAATTGCTTTAAAAATGGATAATGTGATGAAGAGAGATAAGGTTTGATCTAATGTACCTTATACTTTTCAATATCGTAAATGTGGAGAAGTTGGACATTATCCAATGTAATTATCTCTTGGAAGGGATGAGAAGCATGATGAGCATCAATAGTCTTTAAGGAAAAGGGAACAATGCAAGTACTATGTAGAGATGGATCAAGATGGCTAAAGTACATGTAACTTCTTCGCAATAATTTTCTATGACATGTTATATTTTAGTTCGTGCTCTATGAGCATATCTTTACTGTTTTCTAAGAACATAGAGTCACTACCTAAGATGGTTTTATATTATTAAGGAAAACATCTATTTTTATGTATCACATGTTGATGTTGTGAAGCAGTTCTTCTTGAAAAAAAATGATTAGGGGATTAAAAAATGATTATTATTTTTGGAAGACGTTCACTATTTTGGGAACCCTATATGATCGAGGTAAATAGATTACTACGGTATTTTCTTTGAGGAGTAAATGTTGAATTATATTCTGAATAATCGATGAATTTAAGGTGAACTTATGGTAATATAGGTTACTTATGGAAATGATTAACCTATCTTGGGGAAAATATGTTTATGTTAGCTACTTTTGTTATAAGATGTTAGGAGTGGTTGATGTTGTTTAGAGATGAATGATAAAGATTATCTTGGAATACTATGTTATCAAATCCTTCTTGTATTTGGGTTTCAATATTAGTTTGTTTTATTTTGAGGAATTTTAAGTAAAGTTACTTATGGAGTGGTCTATGATGAACTTTGGGTAGTATCATGGAATTTTGAAGATTAAAAGTATTTCCCTTCCTATGGGGTTCTTTCTTTTTGAAGAGTTGTTTTATCTTACCCTTACTGCTTTTGGGATAATGTTTAAGGATTTAAAAAATAGATAGTTAATCTTTTGTGGATTATATGGTTCTCTAGAAGATTATTCTTGTGCTTTTGATGAGACCAATTGTTTTTGAATTCTCATCGTTTGGAGAAAAGATTAGTTTTGGTAGAAACTTATTAAAGGATTAAACTCTACTTGAAGGTAGGTATATTTCCTTATGTTTTTATTATATGTAGTAAATGAATTCCTCAAAATTATGAAAAGGAACGTAAAAAAACGTTGTCTGTTAACATTTCCTACTGGGAAATAAAATACCATTTAACCCATCAAAAGTTTTTGATTTTTGGGTGGTTAACTTTCTCTTAATCATGTTTTCTATCACTCTGCATCAGAACTTGACCATTTATTTTCTCCCCCATATCCAGGTTTTCCTACATGAAATCCTAGTATGGGTTAAATCGGGTGACCTTTGTACTTCCCTTTCTTTATTTTAATGTAATAGTTTTACTGACTCCTTTTCCGATGTCAGACTTTCAATGAAATTTCCAAGCCCAATTTTAAAAATTGTGAGGACGAAATTTCTTAAGGTGGGAAGAATGTAATGACCAAAAAATTTAAATAAATCTTGTTTCCTAATTTTGTTTGTTATTTTATTTTTATACTGAACAAAACTATTTCATTTGATAACAAGAGTATAATTAAAATGATTCTATTGGGTTTCGACCGTTATATGACCATTGGTCAATATGAACATTGGAAACTAAATGTTGCGATAATTGTCTCTAAATACAAGAAATATTGGATAATTAATATAGAAAGAAGATTCGATGGCCACATCTAGTTGTCTCGTGCCGATCGAAGCCCATCTAACAGAACTTGGGAAGGAGGTAGCACCACTAGGCTTTTCTCTGGACCAAGCTAAACTTTATCATGTGAAGCTAGAACAGAATTTCCTTCATGAGATGTTAAAACTGATAGAAATTACTACTCGTGCGATGTTGGCTGAGCCACCCTAAGACTATCTCACCTTAGCACACCTTACACTGAGGTCCTATGCTGGGGTTATAAGGGGCTATGTAAGGAGACCGTAACTACTTTGTGTAATCCTTTGAGATAAATAAAATTTTATTTTATTTTTATGGTGAAGATTATAAATTTTCAAATGTATGGATAAATGTAGGATGCATATTATTGATGAATTTGAAAAAAATGATATTTTAAAATATTTTTGTAAACCTTAAATAATTAATGATGTGTAATGACTTTCAAAAAATAGTCTTCTACAAATGTGTTCAGTAAGAAATTTGGAGTCTAAAATGATCAAATTAAGTTTTGGTGAATAGTAATTTATTAATAGTGATTTTACACTTAGGATTAGTAATGTGACCAAATGGATTTGTAATCTCACTTAAAGAAAAAGATTAATATAATCTAGGCACCTTGATTAAGTAATGTTATTCAATAAAATAGGTAAATAACTGTTTCAGAAATTATCAGTCAAGTATTAGTTTTTTTTTCAAGTGAATAGTGTTTTTTAATTAAAAATTAAATTAAAAATATTTAGAAATTAATTTTATAAAATGGAGTTCATTTTTGAATTTAGAGGATCGATATTATCTTAAGGTAATTTTGGGGATTTTTCTGAAAAAAATGAATTTTCGGTGAATGTTTTTATTTAAAAATTAAATTAAATATATTTAGAAAATTATTTTTCTAAAATGGAGTTCATTTTTGAATTCATAGTATTGATATTATGTTAATGTAATTTTATGGGATTTTTCTGAAGATTTGAATTTTCGGTGAATAGTGAATTTTCAGTTTAGAGTTTCGTGTGTTTAATGACATCATTAATGATGTATTAAATATGTAATCAATATGGTCGACTCAGTAATAGTACGATAAGGTATTAGGTGTCCCAAGTGTCCAATACCATGGGAAAATACCATGGGAAAGCCCATGGTTTTGCCAATACCACCTATGAGGTGTCCCTTGGCCATTAATGCCTTGTCCCCTCACTTCCCTTATGAATACCAAGCCATTATCTCATCCTTTCCATTCAAAAATCCTACTCAACGAAGTTCTGGTCTCCTTACCTCCCAATTAGTCCTCCCAAGCTTCCCTCAATCCTCCCAAGGTTCCAAACTTCATGATTTTGATGTTACTCTTCAAGGTAAGGGATCTTACCTCTCTCTTTCTTTCCAAGTACTCTCTTTTATGTCATTTCTTTCATGATTCATGTTCTTTTGTTAGGTATGTTCTCTTATATTCATACTACAGTAATTTTCATGTTCATATAATGGGAGACCCCCTATTTATCTCATAAATTCATTTTAAGAATATTTAAGTGGCGTCGTTAGGCTGCTGAATTTTTTGTAAGGGATTCTTTCACCCTTCTCATTTTGATGTTCAATTTTCATGTCAAATCTTTCAAGTTCCTTTTAATTATTTTGGGGTATGATATATATATCCATAATAATTCTCCTTTATTTTCATAAGATGAGAGACCCTATTTGATCTCATCAAATCATTTTTTGATGTTTTAAGTGATGTCGTTAGGCTGCCGAATTTTCATAAGGGAAATCTTATTTTTTTGTCTTCCCTCCATGTTTTTCATTTCATATGGTATGTCTTTTAAATTTCATTACCGTGTTCTTATATCATTTATATTTGTTCCCTACATTTTTTTATGGATCATTTATGAGTGGGTGACCCATATTCCCTCTCTTTTCAATATTTTCTAAAAACCTGTAACATAGTCGGTATGCTGCAGAATTTTCGTCTCAAATGTCTCTCTCTCTTTCTCAAATTATTTTACTTTATTAAGTGAATACTCAAAGAACTTTATTCTACAGGGGTATTTACATATATATCAAAATACTATATTTTAATTCTGGGATTTACATACATGAAACCCGCTTTCCTTTTCTGTGCATTTAAAGTGACATAAAGATTATGTCTCTAAAGTAGTTTCTAAAACGTTATGATTACGAAATGAAACCCATTTATTTTATGCTATATGGGTTATTTATGAAATTTTTATGATGATATATGTTTCACACATTATAATAAAGAAAAATTAAGGGTGCACCTTAATATATCTCCAGTTCATTGGGTAAATACTTAATCTCTAGAGATGACCATTTTTAACGAAACCTTGGTGAATAACCTTGGTAAATTTTAATGACACCTTGGGGATGGACCTTGGTGAAATGGAAATGATTGTCTATGTTAAATGTTTAATCCACATCCTCAAGTTATTAAACACATTATTTTTATTATGATATGCCTCATGATCTCTTTCTCATGCCTTAAATTTATTTTTCAAGACTTTTGATGTATCTCAAGTTCACATGTAAAATGTTTCCCTTGTTTCTATTACTGGTCCTTCTGCTCACCCTTTCCTTTGATGTATTCTCCCAGGTTATGAGATGATGTAATGAACATAGGATGAAAAAATGAAGAATCCTTTCAAGTGTTTAAGAAGAATGTTTTATGTTTTCATGTATTAAGTTCCTTGTTTCCAAGATACTAAACCTTAAAGATCCTCAGTTTTGTATAATGTAATGAACGTTTATCTGATAAAAATGTGGGATGCTATAATTTCGGAACATTTTAAAGTCATGAAATAAACTATTTCTATTTAGTTTATGTTTTAAAATCCCTGAATTTATATCATATTTTCTCATGTCATGTGATATATACCATGGGCTATACAGTTTAAAGTCACCCATCATTTGAATTGGAACACAATGTGAAGTTTGGAAAAGAACTTCTTAAGGACACTCATGTTTGTGGGAGTTAGGATGTGTGTACCATCCATAGGGATAAATAAATATAAAAAATGGAGTAAACCATGTCAATATAATAGGTTAATTCCCATTTAGTCTCAATATTTGGTGGTTTCATTCTAGGATTAAGGTTTTGAGCATTGTTAAAGAACCTGATTGGGAATTTCTAACCCAGGTTTTAGTAATAATTTATGAATGATCCAAGTTGTACATTATGATTGAATTCATGACCAAAATATTTAAATCATATATTACATGAATTTTTTAAACACTATAACCAAAGGAAGATTGTCATAGGAAATTAATAATTAATATAAAAATAGACCTAGAATTACCTTGACATGAAATTAATTTTTTAGATGAATCTATTAACTTAATATCATTAAACCATCATTATGTCTCAAGATGTGATAGTAGAATACCTCCGGCAGTGATCCTCAAATGTACCCAAATCTCAAAACACCATAATAGAATCACAGGGTGTTAGTGTGGCTGGTCCTAATTTCTTGTATCATTCATTTCTGATTGTAATAGAATGTTCTTTATATATGAGGAATTATTTTCTCTCTATTAACCACTTGATATGTGAGGAGGTTCTATACTATAGATATTTAGTAAATTCTTGAGATATTTTTTGGATTGAGAGAACATGTATCTATAAGTTCTTCCCAATGAGTTGTGTCTCAAGAAAGTTATATAACTAGATATTTATCATGGAAGGATTTGGGTTAATTATTTTCACATGAATCCAATACCATTTAATTAATAGTTAGTGAAAAATATGTATAACAATAATAAAATATTTATTACTCACTTGAAATATGTATCACCCAAGTATAGATAAATATCATTTATATCATTTTAGAATTGACCATTAAGATTGGTCTACTTATCCTCCTCTGATCTTACCAAATCTTGAATAATGGATATTTATTAAAAAAATAAATATCACCACATTATACATTGATAAATATAATATATATTACATTCACCAATGCCTAAAAATATTTTTTAATTTTTATTTAACTTACATACACTTTTAAATAACTCATGATTAAATCTTTGAGATAAACCAAACCAGAATAATTATTCAATCACATAGAAGGAAAAATATTTTTTCTAACTTGTTAAATTAAATATTGAATTGAACTAAGATTCTTGATAAACTTAGTATTTGACATTCATGGCTAATTACTCAGTGGAGATAGGTGATGATTTCAAATGTCTAAGGTAAGAATCTAACAACATTCTCTATAACCCATAAATAAATAAGTTAGTATTGTAATGAAATATAACCTACTACAAACACATACAATGTATTGTAATCCCTTTATCAAGATATCTCCAATCAAGTAGGTTTCATGCTGGTGTCATCAACCTATATTCTTGATGACTCTTTCTTTGAATTTATAGAAATGAACTTTCCCATAGAAAACCTTTGGAATGGATTTATCAAATAACATACCTTCCCATTAGAGGGCCTCAGATATCAACTTCTGTCATGGGGTAGAAGGGATAAATCCTTTCTCACATTATCCATTAATTCAATATCACTCGTGAGATAGCCAATGTATCCTACATCACTGTGAACATATGCTTCCAATGTTTTTTCCAATACATAACAGTGCATGACATATGATATCCCTTAATGATAATATTAAAGAATAAGTATCATTACAAAGGTTACTTGATAGGAAAATACAATAACACATATAAATATGGATTTATTATTGGTGGGTATTGATAGCATAATCTCTTACAATGGAAATTAATAAGGGCACACACCATGAGAGGGTTCCTCAAATTCATTAAGTCTCCACCCCTGATATCCTATATAATATTTTCCCATCAAATGATATCATATGACTATAAAACATATATTCCAAAATATTATCATGGAACCTATAGGTTTTCATCATAGAAAGGAACTGTTATAACTTTCCAGTGTGAAAAATATTATTAGGACATTATCACATACTATGTCATGAGAAGGAATAGTCATTATGTGATAAGAGACTTTATTAACATTAATGACAAGGAATAAATGTAATCATCTATTACTTATATGTTTGTTCTGGGTTACTAACTCTAAAATAATACCACTTTCACTGAAGAAAACTATTAGTAAAATTTAGTCCACTACCTCTTACATGATACTCAGTCCTATACTAAGATAGAGCCTTCATTAAGGGCTATGGAACGTTTTCCTCTATATATACTCTTCTCACTAGAATCTCACCTCATTAACAAAAATATATCAAGATATGAGACTTAAAAAGTATGTTATTTTTTCTTTTATGTGACCATGGATATTATGAAAGATACACCACCATAGTTTTATCAAAGTAATCTATGATAGGGTATTGATTAATGGGCACCACATCAAGGTCATGGAAAAATTTTCAAATCCAAACTGGTTCCTTAGCTACATCCAAAGGTGTAATATAATAAGAATATACTATAGAATAAGTAACACCTTGCTTATTTGAAATATTCCTTCTAAAAAATCCTCCCTTGGAAATAAAGACATATCCTAAATAGGAATTCATATTAACCATATCTATGTTAAATCTAGAATTAATTTAACCCTCGATGACAAGATATTTATATCCTTTATATACTAGGAACATTTCCCAAGTCCATTTCTGAAAATGAAGGATAGTTTTAATAGTAGTCCAATAATTTTATCCTAGATCATCATGATATTTTCCTACCATAATTATAAAATAGGAAACATCTAGATTCTTATAAAACATGGTATACATGATTGATCCTATCCTAAGAGAATATATGATCATAGTCATTTTACCTATTTCATGTTGTGTTTGAGGACACATTTTTTTTGAAATATCTATACCATGTAATAGTAGAACCAATGGAATCTTGGATTGTTCCTTATTAAACCTATCTAGTATCTGGTCAATTTATGTACTTTTATGTATTATAAGAAGTATGTTTGATCTATCATGAATGATATTAATCCCTAATGTATATGATCATTCATCCATGTCCTTGGAAAATCACATTCTCAACCACTACATAACCTATTATAAATATGGTATATCATTTCTAATTAGTAATATGCTATCAGAATATACTACTATGAAAATAATCATACTATCACTAAACCATTTTAAATACATGTAATACATTCATTCATAAGAATACCAAATTATTTTATAGCTTCATAATATATAATTTCCCATGATTTAGAGGCTTTATTTACGGAAAAAATTAATCTTCTAAACTTATATACATTTTTGGAATTTCTTGGAGTTACTAACACTTTTGGTTGTTATGCATATCCATTAAATAAAGTAGTTTTAAATCAATACTCAAAATATCACTATCATGGAATGATTATTTGGAATTCAGGATTCATATGTATTTAAGAATTGTAACTGAAGAAAATGTATCATCAAATTATATGACCTAGCATTGTCTAAAACCTTTAGTATCTATATATTCTTTATAGGTGTTAACCAGACCTTCCTAGTCTCTATTTCTCATGAATACCCATTTTCTCCAAAAGATATTTACACATACTGGTGGATCTACCAAAGCCCACCAATAGTTTTTCTATATAGAATCTATCTCATAATTCCCAAATTAATGCCTTTTTAGCTTATAATCTCTCAACTGCCTCCTTGTTTAATGAATGGTTATTATTTTAAACCAATAATGATTCACTATCTTTTATGAATATAAAATGATATAATTCCATTTCTATAACCTCTTTTGTGATCCTACATAATAATTTTGTTTCAGTAACTACATCTTTATAATGACCTATAAGGTTTATTCCCATACCAACTCTTTCATATCTTGAGCATAGACATTATGTAATTAAATCTTGATCCTAGTATATTTATTGAGGATTTGTTCCATATCAGTGAATACAAATTTCCTAGAAACTATATCCTTCCTATATGAGGATCATATGGGTAGTTTATCCTCATTTCCTTGGGGGAACCTATAAAGATACCCTTCATTCTATTGGATTTTTGTTTACTTATTAATATGTACATAACCAACACCTCAAACCCCCATTTATGAATATTTGAAAAAATGGTTTCTTTATACTCTATAACTAAAAAAGAATACCATTTTTCACTTTAGTTGGTACTTTTTTTAGTATGTATATTGTGTCATGTAATTCATACAACCAAAAGGATAATTTAAGTATCATGTGACTAATCATTATCCTTAACATGTCCAGTAAGGTATGATTCATCCTTTCACTAAAACCACTCCATTGTGGCACATAAGTATGGGTGATTTGAGAAAAAATCCCAAAACACCATGGAAATTCAACAAACTATTGGTTAAGATATTCACCATCTTGATCTGATTAATGTTTAGTTAGATTTTTACGAAATTCTAAAATTCATTCTTATACTCATTGAAATTATGAAAGGATTCATGCTTATAACTCATCAAGTAGATTTATCCTAACCTAATCAAGTCATTAGTAAAAGTAATAAAATATGAGAATCCATATATAGATTATATATAAAAAGTTTTACACACATTCTAAAATCTTTGTGGCCCTTTCACCTTGACCACCAAATGGTAGTTTGGTTACCTTGACTTTTAAACAAACATTATATATTTCAAGAAGTTTAGGATCAAAATAATCTAAGTAAACATACTTATATGGATTTATAAAAAACATCTTGTTTTCTTGACCAAGATTATGATGCCAACACTAGGTATAAAATTAGCTATGTGGATTTTATTCGTTATCAATCGCCAATATTTTTTTCATAATTTAATATATAAAGACCATTACTCAACTATGTAACAATATAACATATTATATCCTTATAAAATAATAACTTTTTATTTCCAAATTTTAAAATAAAGAGATACATGTTAGATAAGAAACATAGATATATTTTTTATAACACTAGGAAAATAGTAAAAGATTTTTAAAACAAAATTTATTCATATTTTTAAAGTAAGGTGGTTTTATCCAATGGCTAGTGTATCTAGCCTCACCCCATTGGTATACTGTAGATCCACCGCACCTTTTTAAATCCTATAATATGTACTTGTTTCTAATATTTAGTGAAAAATGTGATCATCATATACTATATCTAATACCCAACTCTTAGTTATGAAAATATTACACTCCATAATAATAACATTTGGTGCTTACCATTTCTTATTTAGTAGATCATAG
Source organism: Viscum album (assembly GCA_963277665.1). Classification (NCBI taxonomy): domain Eukaryota; kingdom Viridiplantae; phylum Streptophyta; class Magnoliopsida; order Santalales; family Viscaceae; genus Viscum; species Viscum album. The sequence goes on along the minus strand of OY728135.1, from coordinate 924,343,884 downwards.
TTCCATTTCTAGTGTCATTTCTTTCCACATGAAAAACATACCATATTTTTCTCCTTTTCATTCCACTGGTTATTCTTCTTATCATAAGGATGGGGCTCTGGAGCCTTAGACATGGATTGAGTATTTAGAACCTTATTCAAGTAATTTAATTTCTTATTCACCATAAGGACAATGTTTTTTAGATTCCATATGATTTATCAACTTGGTGAATAAATGTAAGCAGTTCCAAAATATTCTTCTCAATATTTATTATATTGTAACCCATAATAAAACTAGATAATGTTCTAGGTACTGAAGAAAGAATGAGATCTATTTTAATCTAATTTGAGATATTAATAACCATGATGTATAAGTGTTCTATATAGCCAATAATCTTGACTATGTGAGGCACACTAGGCACCGACTCCCCATGCATTAAATCCCATATCTCCCACATCTTTCCATCTCTTGATAAAGATCACAAAGGTGAGAAATGATTCTATATGAATCCCTATCCTCATATTTATTTAGAGGATCATTGTACATGGAGGATAAAATGAAAAATTGTACATCCATTTCATAATCCACCTGTTTTTGGAAGAAATATACTTATTCCTTAATAACATCTTTAACAAGAGACATAGTATGTGGGGTTTCCAGCTTTTATAATTTCCTTTCATGGTTTCATATAATGTTTAATTGCCTATAACATTCATGGATGTTTGGGTTAGTGATAAGGTGATATTATTAATTTAATTATAACTTTTTTATCGACCCCCTTACTAATTTTAAGGAAATTTTCATAACTTGTTTAAAATACCCACATCCAAGTACTAAAAAAAATCTTAGATTTTTTTCAATTAATCCAAAATCATGGAATTTTATTATTTTAATCCTAAATCTCACCTTACGTATCGAAATTGTGTGATTATTATTTTTTAAGGTTCATAAATAAATGTACTACAAATCATTCAACTGGATCATTGGTTAATTTAACCATCTAAAGGGTTATATGGACCACATAAAAAGGCCCATTGAATCTATGGTGAAAAATGGACCATTCATTATAATTGAATTTATGGGATCAAACCAGAAAATAGAAATTTTTGAAAATATATAATATATTTGAGGATATAGAGATACATGCGTGATATAAATTTAAAGGCCCAACTCAAAAAATAATTTTCCCAATTAATGCATGAAAATCCAGCCCACAATTATCTTCGGGAGTTAGAAGTAGCCCACAATTCTTGTATTTTCTCAAAATATCTAACTTCAATTGATCTGAACATTTTTTAGAAGAAATTAAAGAAATTGGATCCCATATTTTAGAAAAAATTATTTTTATTTGAGGTCATATTCAATTCCACAAATTAATTCACATTTTTTCCATGTAAAAATTCATGATATTTTTTTATGGCAGAATGTGGTTTGGTAAAAAAATAATAACATTTTATTCAAAAGACCAACAAACACAAAATTTGGTAGGTGAAATTTACACATCAATATATACAACCACTTTTTCAAAAGGCCAAGCTGTATAAATTTTAAAAATTTTGATCCAACCTGATTGGACGTTTTAGAAAGAACATTTTCCACAACATTTGGCTATAAATTCATCCCAATCTTCCCCTTTTATGTGGTTTATGTTTTAGAAAATAAGATAAAGAATTTTCAAGACTATACCCTTACTAAGTTTGAGGTATCACTTTACATACTATTATTTCAATAAAAAAAACCTTTCCCCCACTATCTATTTCAAGTTTATTTCCACTTGTTTTCAACTATAATCGTATAAGTTTCACTTTTATTTGAATTTATTTTTCATTCATGTTCCATAATAAGAATATCTTATTCTCATAAAACATATGTTATATAACAAGTAAGGTATTAAAATAGTTTAAATCAATAAAAACCCATTTCATCTTTATCTTTCTCATTTAATCCAAATTTCAAATTTAAATTTCTTCATCGTTCATGTGTGTGTTGGGCACATTACTCTTATATTATCCCATTAGTTTTCTTCTCTTTTTTAATCATAAACCAACACATGATAAAAAAATTACTAACCGTCTAAATATCTTTGTAAATCTTTCATTTGGGTGAGTAATAATTTTGGGATTTCAAGTGATTGAGATCTTTTGTTCATTAAATATGCTTTAGGTTAACATTGTTTATGTTAAACATAAAATGTGATGGATTTATGAACTATTTGGTTTAACGTTTAAAGTACATGAATTATTAGAACCATAAAGACACCAACATAAAAAAGTATTTACTGAGATTAGAACCTTGTTTATGGCTTGGATTAAAGCCTCAACACATGGGAATTATGATCAAAATCATCTTTTCAAGTGGGTAATAATTTAATAAAAAATAATTCAAAGCTCATGGATATCATATTATTGAATCCTAAATAATAAACCTAGCCTAATATTTATCAAGTTTTTAAATAAAAAATTATTCATAAATCATTTTAATTAATATCTTCAAAAAACCCCCGCATTCAAAATACAAATTAAAATCAATTGAATCCCAAAAATAGTACCATCCACGAGGATACAAACTGAGTGACACTACATTTTAGCAGATAATAACAACATTGAATGGTTGATAAGTGATAATAGGCCACAATTTGACTTGAATAATTTATAGGGATTTTACCCGAATGTTTCTATACACATTTTTTAGAGCACCAATGTAACACTGCGACCCCAGTTACCCGGAGTCGGTGCATTATTTTAATATATTGGCACGATTACAAGGAATCAAGTCTTGATGGACCGATCAGTTTATTAGTCTTGTAAAATAGATTACATACATTAACATTACATTACAATTTCATACATAGAACACAGCGTAAATAGTTCTTTAAGAACGCCATTATTCCCTTTAGCTTAACCCTACATAACAATCATAGTACACTTCTTGGAATCTTGGGAAAAATAAAACATAGGAAGGGGTGAGCTCAAATGCTCAGTAAGGGTAAGCAATATAGAGGAAAATGACATAAATATTAAGAATTAAGAATAATTGAAAACACATGACTTTACCAATAATAAAAATGAATAATTTTATGGAAAGAATGTGATTTGAGTAATTAATGCCATAATAAAACCTAATCTTGGGTATTCTACTAGTTGAATAACCACATGAACCATCAATATTATTTCCATAATGAGGGAATGTATAATGCCAGACATTCTAAAACATTTTGTCAAGGCCTCAGCCAAGACATCTAAAAATGATTAAGTCATCGTCCAAAACCATATATCAAATTGGGAAAGGGCCTCGGCCAATTCCAGGTCTAGTTGTCTCATGAGACCTATCGATGCATCGAGGAGCTATAGCGGGATCCACCCATCACTTACTATGTCCAATACGTTCCTCATATGAAAAGGATGAAACTTAACATAAACATTCGTATAAGAACTAGGATAAAAAATGTCAAAAATTTTACCATAAACCATGAATGTTATAAAAATAACACATCAACAGTTAAACATATCACAAAACCTTCAATACAATATGGAAGTTTTGTATCATAATAAATCAACTTCAAAACAAGTTTAAAATCCATTAAAGGATTTGACATAGATGGACATGATTTATAAAACTCTTTGATAGAAAGACCCCTTTTCATGAAAACATTTAAAAGTCACACAATTTGGAAAAGAAGTTATTTAAAGACATTTTTAAATCAAAGTTTCCCATACAACTTTGAAAATTTTCAAAGGAATTAATATTTTAAAAACATTCATGTTCATATAAATAAATGCTTAAAACCCATTTTGAAGGCATGAACATTAATGAGAAATATTTAGAAGAGTAAATATTTAAAACATTTGAAAGGTTGTTTTAATAAAATTCCCTTAAAATAATCCCTTTGAAAACTCTATCATAAAACATGTACATGTATAATAAATATGTCCCAATAGATACTTACATAAAAACAACCTTGGATAATAAAGAGATTGCGAAATTAACCCCTACCAATTTGGTAACTTATGAAACATACACGAAATGAAAGAGGTGTCATACAATGAATATGTAAATACACATAAATTAAAGTGTATTATACCAATAATACAATTATGGGTAGTACATACACCACACAAAAGGTAATAGTGGCAATATGAGATGAATCTCACAGGAATAAGGAGTGAGACGAAAACCCCTTACCTTGTAATTTTCCTTTGTCGAGGGTAGGGTAATATCCTGTATAATTGTTAAATGATTTTTATTAAATTATAAAAGAATATTATACATTAATATGATATCATATATGATCTTTTAACAATTCTTTGTTAATAATATCTTAGTATAATCGTCGTTTCGGGTGTTAACTTACTCATTTTATTTTATATGTTTTGTTACATAAGCTATGTTTGATATGGATAGGTTGTATCTTATACATATACAGAATTATATCAAGTGCTTAAACATTATTATTAATCATAAAATGAGAATTATACTTGAATGGATATGATGGGGAACGAATCTCATTGTGTTCGTGGAGACGGTAGTCCGTACGTACGCACGAACACTACTTCCATTTCATTTTTAATTTTAAAAGGATTAAAAACCAAATAATACATAGTTATATTATTATTAAAGTATAATATAATATCTTATATGTGTTACTTAAGATCATTAATACCATCCTTTATATGTTCCATGTTTTGTATAAATGAGTCCTATCACGTGGAGGGGGTGGTAGTCTACACTTTCTCAAATGAAATTATCGTATATATATACAACATGAAATGAATAATGTTATTCCATAAAATGGAATTACAGAAGATTATATATAAAATAAATATAATTAATATCATATTTAATTATAGTTCCATCATAATGGCCACCATGAGAGGCGGTAGAAAATAATTGAACACTCATCGTTTCGTGAGGCGTTTGGTTTCCATCCACAGAAACATTATGTTCTTCACCCATTAGATGGAGGTGTGTGTAATTGTAGTTAGAATACATCTCATAAAAATATCCTATTATATTAAGGATACTGGGTTTGTTACAAAAGAAAAGAATAAGTAGAGTTTAGGGGTTGGAGAAGTAAAATAAAAGAAAAGAAGTTAAGTGAAATCGTTATGTTTAATTTGGGTAACTCCCTTTGGGCTGAACCAAAAAGGACTCTTGAAGTGCCTTCTTCCTAAGGTGAGGTTTCTAGGAGGAGGAGAGGGATGTATGGAGATTAAATGGGTAGAGTTTGTATGAGAAAAAAGGCTTGAAAGGTGTGAGGAATTGGTTAAAAGTAGTGTCCTTTTATAAGGGGGAGGAGGGGCTCTCTAGGAAAAACTTAAAGTATTAATTTATAATAAATTCATATTTGGTTTCTAATGGCTCCAATGTGAATTAATAAAAGTATAAGGTGGGTATGGTTTTAAATCCACTTAACCAATAGGTTTTAGACATGTTTGGGTCACTTTATTAACCTTATATTTTAGTTTTAACCCTTAGTTACTTAGTTTGACATTTACCATGTCTCTTTGTTTTTTAATATTATATGGTTTATAAACTTACTATAAACTTCAAAGAGACCCCCAAGTGATACAGTAATGATGAAATTAACATTATATAAGTCCTTTGGCTAAACCTTATATTTTTAGGAATAAAATATCAATTAATCATATAATATTTGTTTTAAATATTAATTTATGTCAATTTTGACACTATTTGGTATTTTGTTTTTTTGAAAGTCATCACAACTTGATTACTTAGAAAACGATACATTGAAACCGACCTAACATGTCATAGTCACCTAAAAATTTCGTGGACATCATAAAAATTTTGAAATTATATTTATTTTAATATGTATATTACCATTTATTTGATTCTTTCATTAATAAGGTAATTACTACATCATCGTTGTGTCATAAATAAATTTATTTATTTAATGTCCAAAAATTATAATTAAAATACTATTATGTAATAAATATTTTTATCTTTATAATGAATATTTATAATCGAATTTATCTCATTTATAACCCTATATTAAAAATGTTTTAGTTATTAAACATTGATTTTAACTCTTTTAACTCGTTTTTTATTTAAATAATAATAAATGTCCTAATCTAATCCAAGTGGACCTCAAGGATCATATTTTATTCCTAAGGTTGTTTTAGATCTAATTAAACTTATCCAGTAGAATTAGGACTTGTGTTAGGGTAATAATAATATCATTTTTACCCTTAATTACCCTATTTACTTTTTACGTTGGTAAATAAAAGTAAAAAATTTATTATTCACCAAAAAAAAATTTATCTTATTGAACCAAATTTTACTCCTTGATAATAACCATGTCTCTCAGATTTTCAAAATTACACTCACAGAAGCGGTAAAATTACTTTTTATGTGAATTTACAAATTCTCCTAGGAGATGGGTAAAAGACGGTGAAAAAGTTCGATAAAATTCTTATATATCTAAAATTATTATAAACAGAATCCAATGAATTAAATTGAATATATATAGGTATTATATATCTATTTTGACCTAAAATAAATTTAAATAATATAAATAATTATTGAAATAAAAAGCCGGTCATAAACAGTAAGTCAGTGTTTTTCATTATTCATCAAAAATTGAAAGTTTTCAGAAAAATACCAAAGATTTACCCTAAGATAATTTCGATATTACGAATTAAATAATGAATTCTATGTTACCAAATTCAATACATAGATGTTTCATTTATTAATTTAAAGGTAATTCCCGCTGTTAAAACAAAATGCGTGTTTTTAAGAAACAATAACTATCAAAAGAATGACACTTGTTTATGTCTGGTTTAAATGTGAAATTATGTCCAATGACCAAAATCGTATTAAATGGTAAAAATATATTCTAAATATACTTTAAAAACACTAAAATTCATAATTTATTCCTGTTAATTATTTATATTAAAAAAAAAATTAATTAAAATTTAGTAATTTTCATTATTCATCGAAATATGAAAGTTATACGAAAAGTTCCAAAATTTCACCCTTGGATAATTTTTATATTCCGAATCCAAAAATGAAGTCCATTTTGAGAGATAAAATTTATAAAATTTCAAAAAGTGGGTATTACTATTCATAACAGCTACTTTGATTGGTCCTGGTGTGTGTTAGAACTTGAAGTTGCGTACAACACACGCTACTGTATTATTCAAAGAGAAGCATATCGTAGAATCTTGGGATGTTATATTCTCCCATACTTCAATAAATTGCGTCCTCTCAATTTATACTCAGTATTGGAAACTTGGTGTTGACATTTCCAAATATCTTAGTTGAAATCCCACATCGAAAAATGGATTAATGAGGCCTTTATTGAAAATAAAGAGTGGTATGTATGATGGTTACCAAAAATAACACACACTAGGGATCCATGTAGGAAAATATGGATATGGAAGAGAAATATAACCATTAATATCTGATGGAGAGTGGGAGAGAACATGGATATGAAAAGGACAACAATCACAAAGCCATAAATTTGTCATGATCTAAGGTACTATCAAGGACAGTGTTTTTTTCTAAGTTCCATTTCTTAATGTTGAGGAATTTATTTATGAGATTGGATAAAATCATACGGAGATATACTTACTTTATAATTAGTGTTTTATCCATTAATAAATTTCTACCACAAACTCATCCTTCACTCCAAAACATAATACAACTCAAAAATACTCTATTTATCCTAATCGTATAGGGTTCCAAATATAATGAATTTATAATTCATATATCAGACCCTTTAAAAAAGAAACTAAATTATACAATCCAGGGACTTCACATAGTCCAGTGTTAGGCGATAAATCCCAATCTCACTATGGTTGTGGGTTCGATTCCCGCAGCTTTGTCCGACGCAACGGGTTGTCACACGGTCTACTTGTTGTCCTTTTATAAAAATCCCAATATAACCTTTCAAACTTAATCCATTCCAACCTTTAGACTTATCCAAAATACTACTATCCAAACTCAGAGTCCAAAATTTATAAGGATGTTAAACACAATGAAGATCCTTTTATCCATGTAATAACATGTGAACACCTTCGTCACGTATTATTTCAAAACACGGTAACATCCTGAATTACCATAAAACCTTATTGATTACATTAATTCTCCCTTATTCTTTATAGAATACTAGATATACTCCTTCTATCCAAAAATGTTGTAAAGTCCAACAATGAAAAATCATTAATCAGTTTCAAAGTAGTCAAGAATATCCAATATAATTTATTCAAATCAACCATCTCTTATTACAAAATCACTACCTCATTATCGGGACCATATTAAAGATTACCTTTACTCCAACCATGTATTTTTAAAAAAGTGTATCTTACTATTAATTCACTTTTCTTAGAACCATATAATCTCTTATCCTCAATAAAATAGTACTGCAGTATAATCCTTATTTATCTCCATAATTCATGTAACCAGTGTAATGTTGACACAACACCCAAATAAAATAATTCTATAATAACAGCATAATAACACTAGTCATTCCTCTTCATCTGAGGTAGTATCATAACTTTATTATTTTCCAATTGCATCACTTTTTGCATAATCTTATGATTTGGACATTGGTTTGGGTAGTGTCCCAACTCCTTGCAGATGGAGCACTGTACATTTGAAAAAAATTTCTTACCCTTGCATTCACGTACTTGGTGTCCTTTTTCTCCACACTTATAACAAACTCTCATTCCCTTCAAGCATTTACCAAGGTGATTCATTCCACATTTATCACATATTAGAAAATAATTCTTTCCCTTATTCCCTTTATCCATATTTCTTTCTACCATCATTTTCTTCTCTGTCTTCCCTTCAAATCCATAGGACTTAGATAATTCTTTACTTATCTTATTAACACATGATACTATTTCTTCATATGATAATAATACATGGGAGAATATTTACCTTCTAAATTCTGTCTTAAGACCATGAAAGATATGATTCTTCTTACTCTTTGGATCATGCGTATTGCTGGAGTTCTCATTCCTTCTACTGGGGGTCATTTCTAAACAATGGCATACACTAGATTAGTTTATGAATAGAAATACCTAATCCCAAACTTGTAAAAAACTTGACATAAATTAAACAGTTTATGGATATAATTCATAATCATAAAAATGACTTCTTTTAGGAAGTATATACTCATAAACCCTTCATAATGTTTTTTAAAGAAAATGAAAATTATCCTAAGCATATTCCCCAGGAGTGTCATTACCAAGAGTGCAGCAATGCCCATTGTCGTGCACTAGTACCCGTTCAAGTCTAGCTCAAAGAGGTGTTTTTGGGTTTTACCCCTAGGTACATCCATGCCAGAGCTGCCTCTACCTGCTTGTATCCAGACAGGGATGTATTTCTCAAAAAACTCACAAAATCTTTACAATATAAAAATTCTAGGATGTTCTTATCAACTAATCCTCAAAGAATATCTTAGGGCTATGTGCTCTAATCAGAGTTTATCAAAATCTAGCTTCCAAGGTTATTGCTAAACTTCCTCTAATACCAACTTTAATGCCCTGACCCCAGTTATCTAGATTCGGTGCATTATTTTAATACATTTTCATGATTACAAGGAATCATGTCTCGAAGGATAGATCGGTTTAGAAGTCTTGGAAAATAGATTACATATATTAACATTACATTACAATTTCATACATAAAACACAGCGTAAATAGTTCTTTGAGAATGCCATTATTCCATTTAGCTTAACCCTGCATATCAACTATAATACACTTCTTGGAATCCTGGGAAAAATAAAACATATGAAAGAGTGTGCTCAAATGCTCTGTAAGGGTAAGCAATATAGTGGAAAATGACATAAATATTAATCATGGTGAATAATTGAAACCACATTCCATTACCAATAATAAACATGAATACTTTTATGTTAAGAATATGATTTGAGTAAATAATTCCATAATAAAACACAATCATGGGTATTCTACTAGTCGAATAACCACATAAACCATCAATATTATTTCCATAATGAGGGAATGTATAATGCCATACATTCTAAAACATTTTGTCAAGTCCTTGGACAAGACGTCTAAAAATGATTAAGGCCTCGGCCAAAACCATATATCAAATTGGGAAAGGGCATCATCCAATTCCACATCTAGTTGTCTCATGAGACCTACCGATGCATCGTGGAGCTATAGCGGGCTCCACCCGTCACTTACTATGTCCAATACATTCCTCATATAAAAAGGATGAAACTTAACATAAACATTTGTATAAGAACTAGGATACGAAATGTCAATACTTTAACCATAAACCATGAATGGTATAAAAATAACACATCCATAGTCAAACATATCACAAAACCTTCAATACAATATGGAAGTTTGGTATCATAATAAATCAACTTCAAAACAAGTTTAAAATCCATTAAAGGATTTGACATAGATGGAAATGATTTGTAAAAGTCATTGATAGAAATACCAATTTTCATGAAAACATTTAAAAGTCACACAATTTGGAAAATTAGTTATTTAAATACATTTTTGAATCAAAGTGTCCCATACCACTTTGAAACTTTTGAAAGGAATTAACATTTTAAAAAATTTCATGTTCATATAAGTAAATGCTTAAAACCCATTTTGAAGAAATGAACATTAATGAGAATGATTTAGAACAAAAAATATTTAAAACATTTGAAAGGTTGTTTTAGTAAAAATTCCCTTAAAATAATCCCTTTGAAAACTCTTTCATAAAACATGTACATGGATAATAAATATGTCCTGGTAGATACTTATGTAAAAACAACCTCATATAAAAAAGAGATTGCAAAATTAACCCTTACCAATTTGGTAACTTACGAAACAAACACCAAATGAAAGTGGTATCATACAATGAATAGGTAAATACACATAAATTAAAGTTTATTACAAAAATAATACAATTATGGTCAGTACATACACCACACAAAAGGTAATAGTGGCAATATGGCATGAATCACACAGGAATAATGAGTGAGATGAAAACCCCTTACCTTGTACTTTTCCTTTGTAGAGGGTAGGATAATATCCTGTATAATTGTTAAGTTATTGTTATTAAATTATAAAAGAATAATATACATTAATATGATATCATATACGATCTTTTAACATTGCTTTGTTAATAATATCTTAGTATTATCGTCGTTTCAGGTGTTAACTTACTCGTTTTATTTTATATGTTTTGTTACATAAGTTGTGTTATTCATGGATAGGTTGTATCATATACATATCCAGAATGATATAAAGTCCTTAAAAATTATTTTTAATCATTAAATGAGAATTATACTTGAATGGATATGATGGGGAATGAATCTCATTGCGTTCGTGGAGACGGTAGTCCGTACGTACGCACAAACGCTACTTCCATTTCATTTTTCATTTTAAAAGGAATCAAAACCAAATAATACATAGGTATATTATTATTCCAGTACAATATAATATCTTATATGTGTTACTTAATATCATTAATACCATGCTTTATATGTTTCATGTTTGGTATAAACGAGTCATATTACTTTGAGGGGGCGGTAGTCCGCACTTCCTCAAATGAAATTATCGTATATATATACAACATGAAATGAATAATGGTATTATATAAAATGGAATTACAAAATATTATATATCAAATAAATATAATTAATATAATATTTAATTATAGTTCCATCATAATTTCCACCATGAGAGGCGGTAGGAGATAATTGAACAATCATCGTTTCGTGAGGCGTTTGATTGCCATCCACAGAAACATTATGTTATTCACCTATTAGATGGAGGTGCGTGTAAGTGTAGTTAGAATAAATCTCATTAAAATATCCTAGTATATTTAGGATAATGGTTTTGTTAAAAAATAAAATAATAAGTAGAGTTTAGGGGTTGGAGAAGTAAAATAAAAGAAAAGAAGTTAAGAGAAATCGTTACCTTTAATTTGGGTAACTCCCTTTGGTTTGAACCAAAAAGAACTATTGAAATGCCATATTCTTAAGTTGAGGCTTCTAGGAGGAGTTGGGGGATTTAGGGAGCTTAATTGGGCAGAGGTTGGATGATCCAAAAGTCTTTAAATGAGTGAGGAATTGGTTAGAAGTGGTGTCCTTTTATAAGGGGGAGGAGGGGCTCTTTAGAAAAAACTTAAAGTATTAATTTATAATAAATTCATATTCGGTTTATAATGGCTCAAAAGTGAATTATTCAAAGTCTAAGGTGGGGATGGGTCTAAATAAACTTAACAAATAGGTTTTAGACAGGTTTGGGTCACATTATTAACCTTATATGTTAGTTTTAACCCTTAGTTACTTAGTTTGACATTTACCATGTCTCTTTGTATTTTTATAATATATGGTTAATAAACTTACTATAAACTTCCAAGAGACCCCCAAGTGGTCCATTAATGATGAAAATATCATGATATAAGTCCTTTTTCCGAACCTTATATTTTTAGTAATATAATATCAATTAATCATATAATATTTGTTTTAAATATTAATTTATGTCAATTTTGACACTATTTAGTATTTTGTTTTAGTGAAAGACATCACAACTTGATTACTTAGAAAAATATACATTGAATCATCCCTAAAATGTCATAGTCACCTAGAAAGTTCTTGGATGTCATAAAAACTTTGAAATTATATTTATTTTAATATTTATATTACCATTTATTTGATTCTTTCATTAATAAGGAAGTTACTGCATCATCATTGTGTCATAAATAAATTTAATTATTTAATGTATAAAAATTATAATTAAAATACTATTATGTATTAAATCTCTTTATCTTTATAATTAATATTTATAATCGAATTTATCTCATTTATAACCCTATATTAAAAATGTTTCAGTTATTAAACATTGATTTTAACTCTTTTAACTCTTCTTTGAATTAAATAATAATAAAAGTCCTAATCTAATCCAAGTGGACCTAAAGGGTCATATTTTATTCATAAGGTTGTTTTTGGTCGAATTAAACTTATCCAATTGAATTAGTACTTGTGTTAGTGAAATAATAATATCATTTTTACCTTAATTACCCTATTTACATTTTACCGTGGTAAATTAATGTAAAAAAGTTACTATTCACAAAAAAAAATAATTTTTATTTTATTGAACCACATTTTACTCCTTGATATTATCCGTGTCTCTAGTATTTTCTAAATTCCACTCACAGAAGCGGTAAAATTAATTTTTATGTGAATTTACAAATTCTCCTAGGAGGTGGGTAAAAGACGGTGAAAAAGTTCGATAAAATTTTTATATATCTAAAATTATTATAAACTAACTCCAATGAATTACATTGAATTAATATATGTATTATATATATATTTGGACCTAAAATAAATTTAAATAATATAAATAATTATTTATATAAAAAGTCGGTCTTAAACAGTAACTCAGTGTTTTTCACTATTCATCAAAAATTGAAAGTTTTCAGAAAAAAACCAAAAAATTAACCTAAGATAATTTTGATATTAAGAATTAAATAATTAAGTCTATTTTACAAAATTCAAAAAATATAAGTTTCATTTATTAATTTAAAATTAATTCCCATCGTTAAAACAAAATGCGTGTTTTTAAGAAACAATAACTATCAAAAGAATGACACTTGTTTATGTCCGGTTTAAATGTGAAATTATGTCCAATGACAAACATCATATTAAATGGTAAAAATATATTCTAAATATACTTTAAAACCACTCAAATTCATAATTTATCACTGTTAAATATTTCGATTAAAAAAGTTGTTTTTAATTAAAATTTTGTAATTTTCACTATTCATCAAAATATGAAAGTTATCCGAAAAGTACCAAAATTTCACCCTTGGATAATTTCGTTATTAAAAATCCAAAAATGAAGTCCATTTTGAGAGATAAAATTTATAAAATTTCAAAAATTGGGTATTACTATTCATAACAGCTACTTTGATTGGTCGTGATGTGTGTTAGAACTCGAAGTTGCGTACAACACACACTACTGTATTATTCAAAGAGAAGCATACCATAGAAGCTTGGGGTGTTACATTCTCCCCTCCTTTAATAAATTGTTTCCTCACAATTTATAATCGGTACTGGAAACTTGGTGTTGACATTTCAAAATATCTTAGATGAAATCCCACATCAAAGAATGGATTAATGAGGCCTCTATTGAAAATAAAGAGTGTTAAGTATAACAGTTATCGAAAATAACACATACTAGGGTTCCATGTAGAAAAATATGGATATGGAAGAGAAATATAACCATCAATATCTAATGGAGAGTGGTAGAGAACATGGCTATAAAAAGGCCAACAATCACAAAGCCATAAATTTGTGATGATCTAAGGTACTATCAAGGACAATGTTTTTTTTATAAGTTACTTTTATTAATGTTGAGGAATTTATTTTTGAGATTGGATAAAATCATAAGGACATATACTTACTTTATAATTAGAGTTTTATCCATTAATAAATTTCTACCACAAACTCATCCTTCAATCCAAAACATAATACAACTCAAAAGTACTCTATTTATCCTAATCGTATAGGGTTCCAAATATAATGAATTTATAATTCATATATCAGACCCTTTAAAAAAGAAACTACATTATACAATCTAGGGAAATCACGTAGTCCAGTTGTAGGTGATAAATCCCAATCGCACTATGGTTGTGGGTTCAATCCCCGCAGCTTTGTCCGATGCGACGGGTTGTCACATGGTCTACGTGTTGTCCTTTTATAAAAATCCAAAAATAACCTTTCAAACTTAATTCATTACAACCTTTAGACTTGTCCAAAATAATACTATCCAAACTCATAGTCCAAAAATTATAAGGAAGTTAAACACAATGAATATCCTTTTATCCATGTAATAACATGTAAACACCTTCGTCACTTATTATATTAAAACATGGTAACATCCTGAATTACCATAAAACCTTATTGATTACATTCATGCTCCCTTATTCTTTATAGAATACTGGATATAATCCTTCTATCCAAAAATTTTGTAAAGTCCAACAATGAAAAATCATTAATCAGTTTCAAAGTAGTCAACAATATCCAATATAATTTATTCAAATCTACCATCTCCTATTCCAAAATCATTACCTCAATATCGAGACCATATTAAGGATTGCCTTTCCTTCAACCATGTATTTTCAAAAAAGTGGAGCTCACTATTAAGTCACTTTACTTAGAACCATATAATCTCTAATCCTCAACAAAATAGTACTGCAGTACAATACTTATTTATCTCCATAATTCATGTAATCAGTATACTGTTGATACAACACCCAAATAAAATAATTCTATAATAACAACATAAGAATACTAGTCATTCCTCTTCATCTAAGGTAGTATCATAACTTGATTATCACCCAATAGCATCATTTGGTGCATACTCTGATGATTTGGACATTGGTTTGCGTAGTGTCCCAACTCCTTGCAGATGAAGCATTGTACATTTAAAAAAAATTTCTTACCCTTGCAATCACGTACTTGGTGTCCTTTTTCTCCACACTTATAACAAACTACCATTCCCTTCAAGAATTTACCAAGGTGATTCATTCCACATTTATCACATATTGGGAAATCATTCTTTCCCTTATTACCTTTATCCATATTTCTTTCTACCATCCTTTTCTTCTCGGGCTTCCCTTCAAATCCATAGGACTTTGATAATTCTTTACTTATCTTATTAACATGTGATACTATTTCTTCATATGATGATAATATGTGGGAGACTATTTACCTTCTAAATTTTGGAAGAAGACCATAAAAGATATGATCCTTCTTACTCTTTGGATCATGCGTATTGTTGGAGTTCTCATTCCTTCTACTGGGCACCATTTCTAAATAATGGAATACACTAGATTAGTTTATGAATAGAAATACCTAATCCCAAACTTGTAAAGCACTTGACATAAATTAAGCAGATTAGGGATATAATCCATAATCATAAAAATGTCTTCTTTGAGGAAGTATATACTCATAAACCCATCATAATGGTTTTTAAATAGAAGGAGAATTATCCGAAGCATATCCCCCAGGAGTGTCATAACCAAGAGTGCAGTAAGACCCATTGTCGTGCACCAGTTCCTGTTCGAGTCTAGCTCAAAGCGGTGTTTTCAGGTTTTACCCCTAGGTACATCTGTGCTAGAGCTGCCTCTACTTGGTCATATCCAGACGGGGATGTATTTCTTAGAAAACTCATAAAATCTCTACAATATAAAAATTATAGGAAGTTCTTGTCTACTAATCCTCAAATTCTATCTTAGGGCTATGTGCTCTAATCAGAGGTAATCAAAATCTAGCTTCTAAGGTTATTTCTAAAATTCCTCTGATACCAACTGTAACGCCCCGACACCAGTTACCCGGAGTCGGTGCATTATTTTAATACATTTTCATGATTACAAGGAATCAAGTCCCGAAGGATGGATCAGTTTAGCAGTCTTGGAAAATAGATTACATACATTAAGATTACATTAAAATTTCATACATAGAACACAGCATAAATAGTTCTTTGAGAACACCATTATTCCCTTTAGCTTAACCCTGCATATCAATCATAATACACTTCTAGGAATCCTGGGAAAAATAAAACATAGGAAGGGGTGAGCTCAAATGCTCAGTAAGGGTAAGCAATACTGCTGAAAATGACATAAATATTAAGCATGGTGAATAATTGAAACCACATGCCTTTACCAAAAATAAACATGAATATTTTTATGGAAATAATATGATTTGAGTAAATAATGCCATAATAAAACATAATCATGCGTATTCTACTAGTCTAATAACCACATAAACCATCAATATTATTTCCATAATGAGGGATTGTATAATTCCAGACATTCTAAAACATTTTGTCAGGGCCTCGTCCAAGGCGTCTAAAAATGATTAAGGCCTCGGCCAAAACCATATATAAAATCGGGAAAGGGCCTCAGCCAATTCCATGTCTAGTTGTCTCATGAGACCTACCGATGCATTGAGGAGCTATAGCGGGCTCCGACCGTCACTTACTATGTCCAATACACTCATCATATGAAAAGGATGAAACTTAACAGAAAAATTTGTATAAGAACTAGGATACCAAATTTCAATACTTTAACTATAAACCATGAACGGTATAAAAATAACACATCCACAATAAAACATATCACAAAACCTTTAATACAATATGGATGTTTTGTATCATAATAAATCAACTTCAAAACAAGTTTAAAATCCATTAAAGGATTTGACATAGATAGAAATGATTTATAAAACTCTTTGATAGAAATACCCATTTTCATGAAAATATTTCAAAGTCACACAATTTGGAAAAGAAGTTATTTAAAGGAATTTTTGAATCAAAGTGTCCCATACAACTTTGAAACTCTTGAAAGGAATTAACATTTTAAAAACATTCATGTCCATATAAATAAATTCTTAAAAACCATTTTGAAGACATGAACATTAATGAGAAATATTTAGAAGAATAAATATTTAAAACATTTGAAAGGTTGTTTTATTAAAAAGTCCCTTAAAATAATCCATTTTAAAACTCTTTCATAAAACATGGATATGGATAATTATGTCCCAGTAGATACTTACGTAAAAACAACCCCGGATAATAAAGAGATTGTGAAATTTACCCTTACCAATTTGGTAAATTACGAAACATACACCAAATGAAAGAGGTGTCATAAAATGAATATGTAAATGCACATATGTTAAAGTTTATTACACAAAGAATACAATTATGGTCAGTACATACACCACACAAAGGGTAATAGTGGCAATATGGCATGAATCTCACAGGAATACGGAGTGAGCTGAAAACCCCTTACCTTGTACTTTTCCTTTGTCGAGGGTAGGGTAATCTGCTGTATAATTTTTAAATGATTGTTATTAAATTATACAATAATAATATACATTAATATGATATCATATATGATCTTTTAACATTTCTTTGTTAATAATATCTTAGTATTATCGTCGTTTCGGGTGTTAACTTACTCGTTTTATTTTATATGTTTTGTTACATAAGATGTGCTTTTTATGGATAGGGTGTATCTTATACATATACAGAATGATATCAAGTCCTTAAACATTATTTGTAATCATAAAATGAGAATTATACATGAATGGATACGATGGAGAATGAATCTCATTGCATTCATGGAGACGGTAGTCCATACGTACGCACGAACGCTACTTCCATTTCATTTTTCATTTTAAAAGAAATCAAAACCTAATAATACATAGGTATATTATTATTACAGTATAATATAATATCTTATATTTGTTACTAAATATCATTAATACCATCCTTTATATGTTCCATGTTTGGTATAAACGAGTCATATCACTTTGAGGGGGCGGTAGTCCGCAATTCCTCAAATGAAATTATCGTATATATACGACATGAAATGAATAATGGTATTCAATAAAATTTAATTACAGAAGATTATATATAAAATAAATATAATTAATATAATATTTAATTATATTTCCATCATAATGGCCACCATGAGACACGGTAGGAGATAATTGAACAATCATCGTTTCGTGAGGCCTTTGGTTGCCATCCATAGAAACATTATGTTCTTCAACCATTAGATGGAGGTGTGTGTTAATGTAGTTCGAATATTTCTCATAAAAATATCCTAGTATATTTAGGATACTGGTTTTGTTACAAAAGAAAAGAATAAGAAGATTTTAGGGGTTGGAGATGTAAAATAAAAGAAAAGAAGTTAAGAGAAATCGTTACCTTTAATTTGGGTAACTCTCTTTGGTTTGAACCAAAAAGGAATCTTGAATTGTCTTCTGCCTAAGGTGATGCTCCTAGGAGGAGGATAGAGATGTAGGGATATTAATTGGGTAGAGTTTGGACGAGACAAAAGGCTTGAAAGGTGTGAGGAATTTGTTAGAAGTGGTGTCCTTTTATAAGGGGGAGGAGGGGCTCTTTAAAAAAACAAAAAGTATTAATTTATAATAAATTCATATTCGGTTTCTAATGAATCCAAAGTGTTTTATTCAAAGTATATGGTAGGGATGAGTATAAATCCACTTAACCAATAGGTTTTAGACTGGTTGGTCACTTTATTAACCTTATATTTTATTTTTAACCCTTAGTTACTTAGTTTGACATTTACCATGTCTCTTTGTATTTTTATATTATATAGTTAATAAACTTACTATAAACTTCCAAGAGACCCCCAAGTGGTCCATTAATGATTCCCCTATCATGATATAAGTCCTTTGGCTGAACCTTATATTTTTAAGAATATAATATCAATTAACCTTATAATATTTGTTTTAAATATTAATTTATGTAAATTTTGAAAGTATTTGGTATTTTGTTTTTTTGAAAGTCATCACAACTTGATTACTTAGAACACGATACAGTGAATCATCCCTAACATGTCATAGTCACTTATAAAATTCGTGGATTTCATAAAAACATTGAAATTATATTTATTTTAATATTTATATTACCATTTATTTGATTCTTTCATTAATAAGGTAATTAGTGCATCATCATTGTGTCATAAATAAATTTAATTTTTTAATGTCTAAAAATTATAATTAAAATAATATTACATAGGAAATCATTTTATTTTTCTAATGAATACTTATTATCAAATTTATCTCATGTATAACCCTATATTAAAAATGTTTTAGTTATTAAACTTTGATTTTAACTCTTTTAACTCTTCTTTGAATTAAATAATAATAAATTTCCTAATCTAATCCAACTGAACCTAAAGGGTCATATTTTATTCATAATATTGTTTTTCGTTAAATTAAACTTATCCAATAGAATTAGGACATGTGTTAGGGTAATAATAATATCATTTTTACCCTTAATTACCCTATTTACTTTTTACCGTGGTAAATAAAATTAAAAAGTTACTATTCACAAAAAAATTATTTTTATCTTATTGAACCAAATTTTACTCCTTGATGTTAACCGTTTCTATTGGATTTTCGAAATTCCACTCACAGAAGCTGTACAACTGATTTTTATGTGAATTGACAAATTCTCCTAGGAGGTGGGTAAAAGACGGTGAAAAAGTTTGATAAAATTTTTATATATCTAAAATTATTATAAACTGACTCCAATGAATTACATTGAATTTATATAGGTATTATGTATCTATTTTGACCAAAAATAAATTTAAATAATATAAATAATTATTTAAATAAAAATCCGGTTTTAAACAGTAACTCAGTGTTTTTCCCTATTCATCAAAAGTTGAAGGTTTTCAGAAAAATACCAATAATTTACCCTAAGCTACTTTTGATATTACGAATTTAATAATGAAGTCTATTTTACCAAATTCAAAAAATAGAGGTTTCATTAATTAATTTAATATTAATTCCCACTATTAAAACAAAATGTGTGTTTTTATGAAACAATAAATATCAAAAGAATTACACTTGTTTATGTCCGGTTTAAATGTGAAATTATGTCCAATGACCAACATCATATTAAATGTTAAAAATATAATCTAAATATAAATTAAAACCATTCAAATTATTAATTTATCACTATTAATTATTTCGATTAAAAATTTTGTTTTTAAATAAAATTTAGTAATTTTCAATATTCATCAAAATATGAAAGTTATCCGAAAGGTACCAAAATTTCACCCTTGGCTAATTTCGATATTCTGAATCCAAAAATGAAGTCCATTTTGAGAGATATAATTTATAAAACATCAAAAATTGGGTATTACTATTCATAACGGCTACTTTGATTGGTCACGGTGTGTGTTGGAACTCAAAGTTGCGTAGAACACACGCTATTGTATTATTCAAAGAGAAGCATATCGTAGAAGCTTGGGGTGTTAAAACCAAACCTTTGAATAGTTAATATGATACAATAATTCATTATTCAAATGATAGGATTACCGAGTTTGGTGAAACTAGTAGTTGATCTTTTTTATTTTTCTAAAACAGAATACTATAATGAAACCAAAAATAAAAAATTGAAACAAATTCAAAGAAAAAACCCATCATACCAATCCTTTGAAAATTTCGCTGAATTCCACAAAGCCTCCTAAAAAATATTTTAGGCTTTTTTAACCATGATTTTGAGTGAACTATACACAAAATTAGGAGAAATATTATAGATAATCCAAAAATTTCATATCCAATTGATCTACAAATTAAAAATCCTTGGGAATAAAAACTTAAATAACTCACATTCCCTTATATAAATTACCAACCCCTTGGTATTAAATATCCAAAAATTGAATCTTATTTTGAACTCAAATAAAGCTTGATTCATCTTCTACCTCATTTACATGATATAGATACTAAGGATATACATCTTAACATGAAGAAGTTCCATGTAGTTTTTTGTATGATGAAACCTAAAGGGATTTATAAAGAACAAATCAAGAGTCAAGAATTCCCTTTCTCCCTTGCCAACTTCTCCAAGTAAGATATCTATGCCCTCCCTCATGGTTTTATAAACATATGGATTTAAATAAAAAACTCTTCCTAGATAAATTATTTCCCTCTACTTTAATTGGTTCTATACAAAAGGAAATAAGTTGTATATGTCAATTCCCCAATGAAAAACCCGATGAGTACTAGGAGTGGTTCCAAAAGCTTGTGGAAACATGCCCACATCACCAAATATATGAACAACTCTTGATAAAATACTTATAGTAGGGGTTATTGTCAATGGAGTAATCACTCATTGATATAGAAAGCGGCCATGATCTTGTAGACAAAACACATATCGATACATGAGATCTCATAAGAAACATGGATAAAAATACACAAAAATTCCATACTCGAGCACATGATCGAGTAGAAGAAGCCCAAGAGAATGAATCCTTAGAGCCCAACAAGATGACTGAGTGGATGAGTGATCTTATAGGTTTTTTGTGACAACAATATGTGGCTGCCAAATCCCCAACCTCATTTTCTATGAAATATCTATTCTATGGACCTGTCAAAACTATATAATTGTTAGCTCATCAGCTCACCTAACTAATACATATACAATACTGTAAGATGATCCATTAAATTATTCTTATCAAATAGAGCTAAACGAAACCTATTATTAGCTGAAATCCAACCCTAAACTATCTGGCATGTTCATTAGAAACTCCCACCAACCCCACTCAAATCCCTTCTCTTAAACCTATAACACATGGTTGAGGTAGTTTAATCCCATCTACATTCACCCTTAGTTACCTCACCAAAATTCAATCAAATTCCAAAATAGTCTAGTGATTGTAAATTCAAATAACATTATCCTTTTATTCCTCAACATCAAAGGAGAAATACCACTCTTGGTCCTCCTAGTTTCCACTATCCTTGTGGTCCCTCTAAATTTAAAATCCAATATAATCACTTTCCATAGGACCAAAATCAATGAAATCCTAATGCGGTACATTCCTATTCTTCTAAGAATCCATGGGAATGTTCTATGGACGATCCTACCTCCTTCACCTACTCTAGCCTTAAAAACATTGAAATCAAAATTGGTCATCTTGTATCCCACATAAGTTAGTAAAAACAATCCAATTGTTCCTAACTTGAAACTCAAACATTTAACCAACCCTAAGGGTAATGTATGTTCTATTTCACTTCTATTAAGAAAAAAATTTCCATGCCTCATGATGGATCCACTAAAGAAACTTCAATTGTTGATCTTGTAAAGAAAATAAAAAAATCTAGAAAAAAACTTGAAGAAACTCCCTCACCTCCTTCCACTCATTTATGGACCCAAATTCATTTTCCCCAAGCTATATTTTATCCAAATAATCCATATGAGCATGATTCTGAAATTCTAAACATATTTATAAAAGTTTAGGAAACATTAACCTATTATATTCTATAAATAAAATCCTAATGTGTGAAAAGTTTCTCAAGAAAAATTTCACCCATAAGAGATAATTTAAGACTATGGAGTATATTTTAACCCAATAGTCTATTCTCATTAAGTGAAAATATCCAGGGACCATAACAGATCCATGAAAAATAGGGACTTCCAAATTTTATTGTGAACTAACAGACCAAGGAGCCTCAATAAATGTCATTACAAAATCCAACTTATCTAACCTTGGTCTAGTTCCCTTGCACACTATGAGAATTTTCATCAAGTTAGATACATGAATCAATTTAAGTCATAAAGAAATAATTGAGTATATACTTATCGAGTTCAATGATCTTATATTTCAAGTCGATTTCTATGTCCTTAACATGGAAGGTGAGATGAATTTTACTCAATACCCCTTATTCTAAGAATAAAATTCTCATGACTACTAAAACTAATTTGATGTCCATGGGGGAATATTATCCATCGAATTTGGTGACAAATTTTTCAAGATTAACAATTTTCAAGCCATGTGATACCCACCATAGGATCACTCAAAATTATCTATCCATGCTTATGAGGACACATTTGAGAGTGGATTCACCTCCTTTCCATCATGATCATCATCTTTTAATAAAATAGGAGTTTGTGAAAAATTCCCCATGATTAACCAAGTCATAAATATAGAAGTTTATGTCAACCATTCATCTATAGACTGAATCAATATAATGGATCTAGAAAACTATTTAGAATCCTATATCACCTCTGAACTCTACTATTACACCTTGCTCAATAATGAGGATAATGAATTGAAACCAACTATAATCTCTTACTCTAGTCCTAATTTGTCTTGAACACAAATTAATTTGGAAACTTATTTGAAACCCCTTCCTCCACACCTGATGTATGCATTCATTTTCCACGATCACTATTATCCTATAGTTGTATCTACTACAATTAATAAAACCAAGGTGTCCAAACATTTACAATTTTAAGAGGAAAACCAAAAGTCCTTATATTGGAACAAATATAACATACTAGATAGCAACCATGTCCTCTTTATACTTCATATCCAACTATAAGAATCATCCAAACCACTTATAAAACCTCAAAGAAGACTCAATCCACTAATACATGTGGTTGTTAGGGAAGTAATTACCAAGATTATTCATGATGCTATTTTTTACCCAATTTATTATATTGAATTGGTTAGTCTGATTCAAGTGGTACCTAAGAAGGTAAGAATAACTATTGTCACGAATGAACATAGAGAGGTGGTAACAACTCGAGTAAAAAACAAATGGTGTGTATTCATCGATTATCAGAAATTGAATACTAAAACATTCAAGGATAGGTACCCTATTCATTACCATGATTAAATTATAGAATTATTTTCAATAAAATTAAATTATTTCATTCATAATGGATAATCTAGTTACTTCTAAATTCTAATCACAACTTAAGACAAATAAATAACTACATTCACTTTCTCCATTTGAACATTCACATATATGAGAATGTTGTTTGGCCTTTGAAATTCTACTAAAACATTCCAAATGTTCATGATGAGTATATTTTCCAAATTTATTGAGAATTTAATTGAGGTATTCATGTATGACGTTTCCATTTATAGTGATTCATTTGAATCCTTTCATTCACTCACTCATGTCCTACAAAAGGGTATCGAACATAGAATTGTGTAAAATTTTGAGAAATGAAACATCATGGGGAGTAATGGGATTATTCTATGGGTCATAATTTCTCAAGAGGGTTTTCAAGTCGATCCAACTAAAATTGAGGTGATACAATCACTTCCTGAACCCACATCAGTTCATGAAATCCATTCATTCTTTGTTTATGCTAGTTTCTATCTAAGATTCATCTAGAACATCAATACTATTTTCCAACCAGTCAATCGTATACTCTATAATAATATTACAATCAAATTTTATGTGTATTTCAAGATAGCGTTTATTGAATGCCAGGATATTCTTACATCTACCTTGATAATCTGAACACCAGATTTGTCCTTACACTTTAAATTGATGTGTGATGATTCTAATATTGACATTGGGGGTTTTATTGGTCAAATAATATAAATAAATCTTCCATGTCATCTATTATTCATCAAAAACACTAGATGAAACTCAATATCACTATAATATCAATTAAAAGAAACTTTTAGATAGGGGTTTTCTATTGATAAATTATGGACATATTCCTTATGTGGAAAAATCATCATCTTTATAGACCATTCACTTTTAAGGTACTTACAAAAGAAATGTGATTTTAAATGAAGATTAATAATATGGATCCTAATGCTCCATGATTTTGACCTTGAGATAAAAGATAGACTATAAAAAGAAAATCATTTGGGTGGTCAACTGAGTATAATTTCTAAATCTTCTCAATCTGAAATCTTTGATCCCAAATTCCCAACTAAACACCTCTCATATCTCACTACATAATAACCATGGTATTCCCCAATTGTAAATTACTTGATTTCTTGTGTTTTTCCTGAAACATTTTCAAAACGAAATAAAAAATGTGAAGTTGAAAAGTGATTCCAAATACAATTTTTTGTATGATAATAATCTTTCAAAAAATGCGATTGACATGGTGATTAGGGGATGTGTTGATGAAGATGAACATTCCTCCATCATGGAATTCTGTCACTCAGTTCCAGGAGGTAGAAAATTTGTACCACAATGAACCAATCAAAATTTTATTGACTCTAGATTATTCTGGCCTTCCCTTCAGAAGGACTCACATGAGTTTTCTCAATCATTTTCCACTTTCCAGAAGTTTGAAAAATATTTCCAAATGAAATGAAATTCACTAGAAAACATTAATCTTCTATGAGGTCTTTGATGTTTGGTGCATCGATTTTATAGAACCCCTCCTCCCTTCCAATGTATTCTCCTATATTGTTATTTCATTAGTCTAGGTTTCTATGTTGGTAGAGGCCAAACCCAATAGAATGTGTAATTCATGTATAGTTAGTGAGTTCCATTAAAACCACATTTTCCATCGATTTAGAACTCTTTATGCCTTATTAAGTGAATCAGAAACCAATTTCTCTTATCAAACATTAGAATATATTTTGAAAAAAAATGGGTTTTTGCATAAAACATAAACTAAATATCACCCACAAACAAATGGAATGGCTAAACTTTCTAACAGATAAGTGATAAGAGTGTTTGAAAGAATAGCCAATACCATTTGAAAAACTCACCTAAAAGTCGTAGTGAAGTTATTTGGGATTATCTAATTGAGTATTAAACACCCATTTAGATGTATCCATTTAGTCTAGTTTTTATAAAATCATTTCATTTACCATTTCAAATCCAATATAAGTCATTTGGGGCTATAAAAATGTAATTTTGATTGTGAGAAATATTTTTAATGGAGATTGTTGTAATTCAATAAACTAGAAGAACTTAGATTTGAATCATATGATAATTAAAATATATAAAAAGAAAAGGCTAAGACACTCTATAAAAACACATCCTACAAAAGGCATTTTGTGAAGGTAAAAATGTAATTCTCTTGAATTCTCAATTTTGAATTAACCCAAGTAAGATTAATTCTCAATGGGAAGGTCCTTTTATTATTTCTAATGTTCACCCATTTTGTTTAGTGAAAGTAAAAGATACTTCTTCCCAAAGGACATTCAGGATTAATTGAAATTGATTAAAGTATCACCATGAGAGGAAACAAACCCCAACAACCACATCAACTTCCACCGAACCACATTTGGATGGAGATGGTGACCTACCAAATGCTAACCAAGGGGAACCTCTTTCCCATTAGCCCTCTATCCCTCTATGACACCTTCTTATATATTTATATATCTGTATATCAATATCTCTCCCTATATTTCTTTTTCTCCTCCCATTATCACTCTACCGCTCAATTTTTTACCACTTTCAAAACTATTTAATTTTTTATCTGTTTTGTGTGGTTGTTTTTTCCCAAAGAATCATAATTACACACCACCTAATTTTGAATGTTTTTACAACCATTTTGTTAATTCTAATGAATATTTCATCTCAAATTTTTTCAATTTTCATTTTAATTAGGATATATAATTTTTTATTAAGAAAAATAAAGTTTTTGTTATCAATTTATGATTTATAAAATTATTTTCTCCAAACTGTGAGGAATAATATCTTATTTGATTTCAAGTTCACCGTAGAAAATATTTTCATATTTTTTGTTATTCAACCCTAATTGTGAGTCTTGATTTTGTAGACCTTTGAGCCGAATTTACTAATTTGATGCGTATTAATATGATTGTTTAATTTTCTAAAATAAATTAGAATAAAAATAGGCAATCATCATAGAATTACCCTTATAATGATCCTCATTTTGAAATCATATTCATGCCTATGAAAAAACTTTCTTATATCAACATTAAAACACTAAAAACTTATCCCACCTAATATATACATGTATTTTCATTTCATAATTTATTAAAAAATTTGTGGTGGGGAATGGATTTCATCTTGGTTTTCATTTCCTTCATTTTGGATGTGTCATCAAATGATTGAGGGAAGGCATCCATTTATGTGTGAGGTAGAGGAATTAATTCATTGAGTTTTGGGAATGGATTAATGTTTATGTAATTTTGTTTAAATTTTTTTGCATGGTGTCAAAAAAAGAAACATAAGAAAAAAAGCATATTTTGGTTGTCTCTTAGGTAGGTCAAAAACCACTCTTACTGAATCATTTATCTTGTAATAACTATTAAAATTAGAATCATTATAAGATAAAATAAGGTTTGGGATATGAGTGAAATTTTTTCCAAGTGAAACAACTGAAAAATATAAGAAAAAAGAAAAAAAGGAAAAAAAGTACACTTGCATTATATTTTACTGAATATTTGGGGAAGTATTTTGTTTTTTAAATATTTTATCTTTTCATCCCATTCCAATTTTATCAATAAATTTTATTCCATTACACATTTATTCCATTTTTAATATGTGTTTCCATTTCCATTCATGTCTCATTTCAAAAAAAATCATGCATTATTTTTCATGTTGGTGTTTTACCCCTATTTTCCTATATTTTGGAAATTATATTCCAACCATCACATATCAATTATAGATTCCATAAAAATACATCATGATTCTAGTTTAATTTAGTATATGTAATGGAAACTGAGAGATCTTAAAAAAAATTATTTCACTTTTGGTTTGTGAATGCATTAACCTCCTTGATTAAATCTACATCATATTGAGCAGAGTGAGTTTTGAGTGGCCCCATTTTACATTTTTTATTTTGAGCATTAAAAATTATTTTTTTTAGAAATTTTATCTTTAAAAATATGTGGTGGAATAATTTAGGGAGGAGTGATCTAATCTATAACCCCCTGATTGATGAAAAAAAAAATCAATATTTTTTGCTGAGTGAAAATGATTTAGTTGTTTTTTATGTTTTTTATACATGAGGACATGAAAAATCATAAATGTGGGGGATTTTATGTTATTAAAGTTTTAATAACTTTTTTATACAACCCCTTATAGATTTTTAAGGAAAAGTACATAAATGGTGTGAAATGCCCATTCTTTAATATTTAATATAATCAGTGGCCACTTCTTATATTAATCAAGATTTATGAAATCTTACTATTTCAATCATAAAATGCTACATAAAAATAAAAATTGTATGATTAATTTTTTCTATGGATACTAATTAAATTTATTAAAAAACATTCAACCGGAGTTTTGGCAAATTTGGCCATCTATAGGGCCATACATGCCACACAAGAAACCCCACCGAATATATGATGAAAAATGGGCCACCAATGATGATTGAATATATGGGCGCAATAAATAAGTCCTAAATAAATGAAACTACATAATATGTTATAGTTTATAAATATTCATTTTGGATAAAAAAATTTATGCTTGAACTCAACCAATATGTGGCCCAATTGAAGCATGAATGTCTAGACCAGAATTCTGTCTCAGATTTTTCTGAAGCCCAAAATTCATGGGTTTTATCCCAATATTGAAGTCCAATTGGTCCAAAAAAATTTTGGGAGAAATTAATAATTTATTATCCCAAATTTATATGATAAATGATTTGTATTTTATGACTCCTTCATAACCATAATTTCATTGACATTTAGGAAAAAAATATTATAGATGTTTCTGCACAGTTACCCATGGTTTGTGAAAACAACCATGATTTTTGCACCAAAAGTTCAATGACTACCACAATTTTTTGGTGAATAATAATAATATATATCTAAAACTTGTAAGAATAATATATCTCTATATTTAGTTATATAAATGTTAAAATTGGTGATACAACTTGAAGGGATTTTTTTGAAGGAAAATAGTCCACCACATTTGGATACAAATTCATTCCCATATACTCCTTGAAATAGTTTGGAATTTTATAAAAAAATGAGGATAATTTCAATTAAAATATCCTTAAAAAGGCCATGTTAGTATTTTTCATATTCTTTCTTCAACATAAGAAACCTCTCCTCCACTTTTCATTTCATGATTATTTCCACTTTTTTAAATTGTAATCCTGTAAGTTTAGTATTAATTTCAATAGAATTTTAATAAATATTATATCATCACAATATATTATTTTATTCAAAATTAATTTATAAAATATTAAAGGTATTGTAATATTTTAAATAAATAAAAAAAACCTTTTCTCTTTTACTTTATCATTCATTCAAATTTTGGTGTTTAATTTTATTTATAGTTAATTGTGTGTTCAGCGCATAACTCTTATGTTGTCCAATTGTTTTTTTATTATCTTAAATCATCACACTTAAAATCATAAATATGATCAATAACATTATTAATTTATTATTTAATTATCCATTTTCATGAGTCATAATTTGGGTATTTGAAGTGATTGAGAAACTTTGTTCATTAAATATTATTTAGGTTAACATTGTGCTTGTTAAAATTAAAATGTAATGGGTTAGTTACTTGTTTTGTTTAACGTGTATATTCCATGGATTATTTGTACCATAAATAAAATAACATAAATAAGTATTAATTGATATTATAACCCTATTTAAGTATTTAATTAAATCCTCAACACTTGGTAATACTGATCAAAGTCATCTTGTGAAGTGGGTTTTAATTTAATACAATATAACCGAAAAATCAAAAATATCATAACATTAAATAACCAGTAATTAACTCACCCAAATATTTATCTTGTTTTTACATCAATATTCATCTATAAACAAACTTAATTATGATCTATAATCAAACCCCCCATTCCAAATAAAAATATAAAATAATTGACTCAAAAAAATATTACAATCACTGAGGATTCAACCCATGCGACGCTGTACACATCTTATCAAAGAAATAGAACATTGAGTAGTCGATAAGAAAAAATTATCCACACTTCAGAAGAATATCCTTATCTAGTATTGATGAAAATTATATGGTTAAAGTCATGTGATTTTTCATTTCTACAAAATTTAAGAGCATATTATGAGTACATCCTGGATTAGAAATTATATTAAGAATTTTTTAAATTTTAAAATTTAATAATCACCCACTTTTTTTAAAAAACATAATAGACTACACCATTAGTTTTATAATTTCATGTTTCATCGATATTATAGTTGAAAAGACCCATATTCCACTTCTCATAACCTAGACTTGGGCATGACATGCTAATTAATGGTTTTAAAGTAAGTGTAACTTGTCAGCTGTATTAACTCATAGTTCCTTGATATGTTCAGTAGACTCACTAATATTGAAATATTGGATATATATTTCCTCAACCCATTCATCCTAGTTAAACAAAGTAATTCTTAGGCATCCAACTGTGGATCTGAACCTAGTTAAGTCACCCCAAAAAATCACACAAAAAATTCCTTGATAATAGAAATCACCCTAACTTGGTCCATTCAAGAACTTTGAACTATGGGTTTGATTATAACTTAAGTCGTGTATGGCTATAATTACATAATATTTTAGTTTAAGGATTTTTATATTTATTCATAAATCCCAAATTTATCTTATCACACACATTTTTAATATTAATTTAATTTTACCTACGTGAATAATGATATTTGAGAAAATTTATTAATAATCTAGATTTATTTTATTTCATCTTGAATTATTGTTAATTCATGTATTAGTTGATCAGGTATTATAAAAAACATAAATAATCAACCATGCAACTGAATAAAATTAAGTAATAGTGGCATGATCGTGATATTATCTAATGGTTAGTTTATCAAGTGGAAGGTAAAATAACCCTAGACCTTTGGGGAAAACACCTTAAACTGTAGCTTTAATAATGTTGCATCATTCCACCTTAGCTCATATGCATCACCTCGATTGGTTTTGACACAAATTTAGGAAATGGATTTCCTCCTATAGTCTAAAAGATCCACCTTTACAAAAGATTCTACTAACACATAGGTGAGGGGGTGACTCCCAGACCTTATTTTTATTTTAATAATAATAAATTAAAAGGAAACTGATCACATATATATGTTTGGATCGTATTATGATCATCCACATAACATGTAATGAAAATATATTTTTAATTTATCCATCAATTACTTCAATTTGTTCTTTAACTGAGATATAACTCCATGTATTATTCTAATTAATTAAATATATCTAAATAAAACATGACCTTATATTACATCATCCATAATTTTAAACAAATTAAATTTATTAATTTTATCAAAAATTAGAAGAGTACACAAGTTCACTTGAAGGTAGGGATATGGACTTGTCCAAAATAACCAAACTGATCTTTGTGCATGTGAATTACCTTGGTACCCAACAAAAAATGAATGGTAGATAATTACTTGGTGTGTACTTTCAAAAAAATGACAAATTGAGCATATGTGAATTACACTACACGTGATTCTTTTGATGGGAATAGAGTAATAAAAAATGACCATACACAACTTGTTGATTTAGAATCTAACAAGGAGATTAATTTAATATATAATAAAAAATACCATGACATGGAATTTACTGTTATATAAATGTCACAAAAAAAATAAGTGTAATTTTATAATTAATAATTCACCGCAAAATAAATTATGTACAATGGATGAAATATATTACACAACATGTACTAGGTTACATGAACCGTGATATCTTATTCATGTGTCCAGAACATATTCCTAGGGAAAAGGAATGTTTATCAACCACAAATGTATATGTGGCACACAACCAATAATATTCTTATATGACATGTTTCCTAGAAGACTCAATATTTTTCAATCCCCATGGAATGTTTAAAAAACATGATATGCTTATAAAATTGTGTTCTCCACAATAAGATCATAAGGATAACACGTTGTTTATGTGAGTTAAGAAATGATTAGTTCTTCAAATTGAATGACTTATAGTCAAGATCTGTATTGAGTCACTTTTATTGGATCTAATTTGATATCATCGTGATGATCTAATATCGTCTGATGGATCCAATAACCATTATATATACATGCAAGATACAATGTTACATGTTGTGTAGAAGAGTATATAGACTATTGTCCAGTGTTATCCAAGAAAAATTCTTGGTATGTCTAGATGAAATTTTCAGATTTTTCATCATTCTAAATTAACATTTTTATTGGTTGTTTGAGAGATAATGAATAAAAGGAATATGAAATGTTGTTTAGATTCCAATAATGAATAGATCTAAGTTAAATGAAATTGAAAATTCATTATAATAAATCAACGACTAATAAATTACTATAAATTTATCATGGGACCACTCAGATACCACTTGAAGAATATAGGTATATATTAAGCACTTGATTGTGCCTAACCAATTCAAATTTCGGTCTTTATTTACAAATTATCCATGTTTTACATGATGAATGACTTTATGACCAGAATATTTAAATATGAGCTTACTTGACTTTTTGATATGCAGAATAAATAGTGGTTATCACATGTAATTTTTAATTTATCTTTAAGAAGATATAGAATTACCCCAACTTTCAATTCCTTTTATTGATGAATCAGTTGACTTGATCTCATCATTCCATCATTTCATCCGCAGATCCAAGAGTAAAATCACTCTAAATAAAGCTTCCTAAGCTTATCATACATAAATATTACATATTAATTGATAAATATTGATTACATAACATGATGATCGACACCATAATTGTTTAGGTCAGGTGAATTCTAAAACATGGATACATAAACAACTGGTTCATAATGAGATACATCATATCCCACTATGTTATCCATAAATAGAAGAATTCTTATACGTATCATACACAACAAATTTCATCATAACCTAGGAAAGGAAACATAAAAAGGGTGAGATTAAATGATCAGTAAGGGTAAACATAGAAACCAAATAAACATAACATGAGTATAAGGGTATGAGAACATGAAAATATCATAATAAAACCATACCATACACAAAAAATATCATAAACAAGAGCCATTTAATAAATATTGACTGTTCATAATACATGAATTATAACAGAATCAAATAAGATGATCCAAGAGAACATAATATTTCAATAAGACATATATTTATGGAATATTTACAATAATATGAAATCATATGTCAATTATACACAATAAAACATTCATAACATGTTAGGTTTAGGCTAACAACTAGTGTACCCACATCAATATTGGATTACCTCTCAAGTCCCCTATTTCAAGCTTAGGATGACCTCATGTGTATCCACATTTAGGCTTTGGATAACCTCCCATGTAACCTTTCAGTGCAAATAACATTAATAATTACCCAATTAATTAGAGGGAGATATAGGTTGCACCAATCACATGATGAAAATAATAAAAAAGGGTTTTATAATATCCTAATAATCCTTAAAAAACAATGGTTTTCATAATCATTTCATCATTTCCTCAAACAATAACCCATAAAAATGGAAGCTTATTAGATAATTATATTATCATGATATAACTCATGGAATAGATATGGATTTCATAAATATACTTTAATCATAAACATAAACCATTCAGATAGATAATGAAGATGGTATCCTTAGATCATATCCCCAGTAAATCATACGTAACATCAAAGGATATCATATTAGATGGAAAATGATTTCGAAATATCACATAGAAAATTTATTGTGGAAAATAAAATTTCTTAGAAAATAAAGTTTTAAAACCAAGATTTATAAAATATTTTATAAATCCTTTTATTTTTAAATAAACATTGTATACTTAAAAAGGATGCTTTAAAAATAATTTAAAACATTTATTTAGGAAAATAACCTTTCCACTTTGTATTTTTTTTAATTCATAAAGAAATTTCAAAATATTTTTATTTGAAAATAACCATGAAAACAAATAAATTAATCATTAATGAAAAAATAGTTATGATGGAGGGAAATTTGATTCATGTCATACATGTATAGATAATTATTCCTTTCAAATTCTTAGTAAAATCCAAACTAGAATTGTTTGGTGACATAATGATTGTAATGACCCACCAATTCTCATTGGCTTGAGAGTACAAGGAGTCATTACTAGGCCTTAAGAGAGATCCCCAAGATGCCAAAGGCTGGGAATAAATGCCTAAGGGTTTCAAATATAAGTTGGGGGATGATTTACCCTTTAAGAAATAAACCATCCAAAACATCATTAACAACCACTATATGATTCGTGTAAATGAGACAACCAACTCATGTATTACCAAAAGATAACTACACTGTTCCACAAGCCAATTCATAACCAACACAATATCAGAGTACCAAGAAGAAGAATAAACAAAAGACCGAAAACAAGCCAAGACACACTCCACGACTCCACATCGATCTCCATGCCCCAAGCACCACAACATCTCCCAAGAATAACCACGAAACACTGCTAATGAGATGCTATACCTTTACTTGTGTCTCAAAATATGACATCTACAAGAGCACCAAAGTGCCAAAGAAGGGGTGAGTATAAAACTCAGTAGGTTTTCCCCAAGGACTTTCCTACTCACGCCACTAGGATAGAAGAGTTAACAACAATTATATAAAACATTTTATATAAAACAATTTCTCCAAAACAGTTTATAACTAAATATAACAAGTTTCCCAAAACCATTTATAACCAAAAAAATACAAGTGAAATTGAAACCAATTTTCCAACAAGTTGTTTTTCAGAAAAATAACTAAATAATCTTTAAAACAATTTCTCAAACATTCCTTTTTTTGGGCACACCCAACCATTCCACAAACCCATGCAACCAACTATGCATGCTACCTGGGAGATGGGGAAGCCCTAACCCTTATCCATCCCAGAATGATGGGGAAGACTTATTACCCTTATCCAACCCCAAATTCAATAAGAATGTTTGATAGGAGAGAGCCCTAACCCTTATCCATCCCATAATGATGGGAAAGACCCCTAACCCTTATCCGTCACGAATGTAATATGAATTTTTGACGGGGGAGAGTCCTGACCCTTATCCATCCTAGAATGATGGGAGAGACTCCTAAACATTAACCTCCCCAAATGCAATATGAACCCACACCACACATTCCCAAAAATAATTCCAAAACCACCCTTACAATAAAACACCTTTTATTGAAAACTATTTCCATAAAAACCATGTGTGTTCAACCAAGTCAAACCATTTCAATGAAAATGTACTTTTATTGAAAACCAAGGAATAAACCAATTTCATCAAAGCCATTTCAATACAAAAATCATTTCAAAAAAACACCCTTTTTATTTTAAACCCATCTTTCATAAACCATTTACCAATCCAACAAATACATAATTTAAAATCAACATTATAAATTCAAGAAGCCAAATCACTTTGCACAACAATTAACCAAGATTTCACAACTTCATCAAAACCAAAAGTCATCACTAAAGAAGATTTATTCTATGCTTTGAAAAATAAATTTCTTTTAAATAACCTAATTTTAAACTAATAAAATCAATTCTAACGAGAGGAGTCAAGAGAGAAACCTCCTACCTAAAAGGTTTTGATGAAACCCCAACAAACGAAGAACGCATGAGAAAACCGGGTTGATTCTCCAAGAATCCTCTTTAGATATCTTCTCCTAACACAACCAAACCAAAACATGTAATATTTGGCATCCACACAAATAGATCTACCCATAAGAGGCGTATATCTAATAAACCGAGAGAAGTGGAGAAGTAGATCTAAGTAGATCTAAGAAAACAAACAAGAACGATCACATGCCTTAAGAATCCTTCTTTGATTCATCAAGAGAAGCCTTCGGATCACCTCCGGAATGATGGGAGAACCCTCTATGACCTTAGGAGAACCAAAATCCTAGTTTAGGGCCTCTTAGAAGATTAAATGAGGCATTTAGAGGAAAAAACTCATGAGATCCACAATTTAAGGATCTCATTTAAGTGCATGCACGGTTAGTTTGCACGGTTTGACAAACCGTGCGCTAACTGTGCCTTAGCTACTTCCTTGACCACCCTTCTCGCACAGTTTGTCTATACGGTTAGACAAATCGTACACCAACCGTGTGGAATCCACTACCTCCAAGACCATCTATGCACGGTTTGTCGCACGGTTTAGACAAACTGTGCGCCGCCCGTGCGACTTCCATTTTTTCCCCGAAACTCATTAGAAGTTCTCCCGACTCTCCCATTCATCACCCTTAACTTTAAAACCACTAAAAGCATCAAGAAAGGGTTACATACCATAAACTAGGAGTACTAAATTCTCCCCACCATTGGTCTTTCTGTCCTAAGAAAGTAGAAAACCTTCACCCAGTTGAAAGAGTTCCAGCCACTACTCTTCCATTTCCTTTTCACGTTCCCATGTCTCTTCTTGAATCTGACCATGCTGCCATAAAACCCACACTAGACCGATGATTTTTCCATGAAAGACTTTCTCTTGCCTATCCACAATCTATCCCAGGATATGTATCAATGAAGCATCCACCTCTAGTTCAACGTGATACCATCAGATCATATGGTCAGGATCAAGCTGATACTTTTTCATCTGAGATACATGGAACACATTATGCACCGAACTAAACCATGGTGGTAATGCCAACCGATATGCCACCTCTCTGACCCATTCCAGTGTCTCAAAAGGGCTAGTTTATCTCGAAGATAACTTGCCCTACTTCCCGAAATGACGATGTCCAATCCTTGGAGAGATCCCCAAGAAGACATGATCACAAATAACAAATGACAACGGTCTTTGACGGTGATCTGCATAAGATTATTGACAACTCTGAGCCATCTCCATTCTTATTCTAGTCAACTGGATCTTCTATGTTGTTTCTTGGACAAGGCCCAGCCCAACTAGTGAAGTTTCACCAGTTTTCACCCACCATAGTGGAGAACGATAAGGACGCACATACAATGCTTCAAACTGAGCCATGCGTATCGAGGCTTGATAGCTATTATTGTACTAGAACTCCACTAAGGGTATATGATCCTCCCATGAGCCACCAAAATCCATTACACAAGCCTGCAACATGTCTTCCAATGTTTTTATTGTCCGCTCAGATTTCCCATTCATCTGAGTATGATACGCCAAGCTCGAAGTAAACTGAGTCCCAAGGGCTTGCTGTAATGATTTCTAGAAATGAGATGTGAACCTCAGATCTCTATTTGAGACTATAGACACTGGTACACCATTCCTCTTTACTACTTATCAGATATAGATTTTTGAAATATCTTCCACCATATGAGTTTCACGAATAGGGATGAAATGGGCCGACTTAGTTAGATGATCCACTATCACCCAAATGGAATCGTGTTTCTGAACAGTTCTTGGAAGACATGTAACAAAATCCATTGCCATATGATCCCATTTCCACACTAGGATAGGTAAATATTGTAACATACAAGGTGGTATTTTATGCTCTTCTTTAACCTGTTGACAAGTTAAACACCGCGAGACGAACTCGACCACCTTTCTTTTCATACCGCTCCATCAGAACTATGCCTTCAATGCCTTATACATATTCTGTTTACCTAGTAGTATGGCCCATCTTGAATGGTGATAATCATGAAGGAGTTGTTCCTGACAATCCATAGGTACAACCATCTGATTTCTAAATCACAAAACTGAACCCCCATCAAGTTTCTAGCCATCAATGGTCTCCCCACCATTGAGTTTTGAACGTAAAACTGGACATTTTTCAGCAGATTTTTGTGCTTCTTTGATCATCCTTACCAAATTAGTATCAAGCGTAGCTGAAAAGAAAATTGAATCATAACCTCCTTCTTCATATTCCACATGAATGTCAGCTAAGAATGGCATCAACTTCCATTCATCTAAATAAAATCAATTAAGACCTCTGGTGCATTCGTTAGACCGAACGGCATGACTACATATTCGTAGTTTCCATATCTACTTCTGAAAGTTGTCTCTAGAATATCCTCCTTCTGAACTTGCAATTGGGGACATCCTGATCTCAAGTCAATATTGGAGAACCATTGAGCTCCCCTTAATTGATCTAACATATCATCAATGTGTGGAAATGGATATCTATCCATTATCGTAACTTGGTTAGGCTTACGATAATCAACACACTGCCGAAGAATTCCATCTACCTTCTTCACAACAACACTGGTGCTGCCCATGGAGAAGTACATGGTCAAATGAAACCTTTGATTTTCAGCTCCTCTAACTGCACTTTCAATTCCTGTAACTCTATTTGTTCCATCCTATAAGATGGAAGGAAAAATGGACTGGTCCCCAGAAGGAGATCAATCGTAAACTCCACTTCCCTTAGAGGTGGTAACCCTGAGAAGTTATTGGGAAAGACATCTGGTAATTGATCCACCATAGCTGGAAAACTATTTTCCTCAATTTCTTCCATTGATACCATATTTAACTCTTCCAGTTGATAAGATATTGTTCCATCCATTGGTGCCAACAAGATCTTTGCACCTTTGTTTACCATTATCTCTCCCCTGAAGAGATGGTTGATTTCGTCCTCAGTTGTGAAACTAACCGTTCTCCTATAACAGTCGATGTGATCCTTAAACACTATCAACCAAACCATACCCAGGATTACGTCATTGTTTCCCTCTGTAATTGAGAATTACCTC
Organism: Viscum album; assembly: GCA_963277665.1. Taxonomy (NCBI): domain Eukaryota; kingdom Viridiplantae; phylum Streptophyta; class Magnoliopsida; order Santalales; family Viscaceae; genus Viscum; species Viscum album. The sequence goes on along the minus strand of OY728135.1, from coordinate 924,305,105 downwards.
ATTGGTTTAAGGTTCAAACATTCCAATAAGTTTCTAATGGGTTTTTTCGTAGAACCGGAAACATCCAATGATTACATATCCATTTGGACCTAATTTCCAAAGGTAGGCGCTCATTAGTTGTGAACTGATGAGGCTTAGGAATTTGCATTAGTCGAGAGGATGGGAGGTCGGACTCATCAAACCCTTTTGGGGGGAATTATTGTCTACTCCGGGACTCTCTTTATAGATTTAAGTTATGTTCGTGAATCTTTATTAAATTACCAAGTATAAAATGAGCTTTCCTTTAGATCTGACAATCAATGATTGATATGTTGGAAATTTAGAGAATATTTTATATGTATTTGAGGTTCTTCATCGATAGAGAATCATCTGTATTTATTAGAGATTCTTAGTCAATGGTATCCTTTAATACATTATATAAAATTCTATTGGTCATTATGAGGACCATACTGGTTTTAAAGCCACTCAGTGGAGCACTTGAAGTTTTTTGTCCTTCAGAAGGACATGGATTATTTCAGAGTTGGGATCGTACCCGCAGATGGGCTACCTACGTATCCTTTATTTAGAAAAGGAATCAGAACCCACATAGTTCGAGTAAGGGAGTATGATTTTTATGCATGATTGATGGCTTAATGAAAGATTTCATGATTACTTTTACACTCTAAGCTCACGTGAGTCATGCTCGGTGTGAGAAACAAGAGGTATTGGTGAAACCCGACAATTATTCCATGAATGATGCAATGATTCAAGGCTTATGTGTGTATGAATACCCAAATAGATGAGGATTAAGATTTACTTTAGGGAAGAAATCCAGGAGCAGGGTCCATAAAGGTATATGTGCTTCATGGAGATTTGGATACTCTAATATTGGGGCATACTCCTAAGGAATTTTTCCATGTTAATATGGGACTTATGATTAGGATTTATTCTTGAGAAGGAAGTCCAAATAAAAAGTAAATTAAGACTGGTTAAGAGAAATTAAGACTGGGGCTTACTCCTGAGAAGAAGGCCCAAGTTAAGGGACTTGAAAAATTAAGGGACTTGGGGCTTATTCCTAAAGAGGATGGACATATTTGGGAACTTTAAAACTGGGGTTTATTCCTGAAAAGGGAGCCTAGGTTAATGTAATTATGTTTGGGGCTTACTCTTGAAGAGGATGCCCAAATTAGGGGACTGGGGCTTACTCTGGAAAATGAGTCCCAATTAAGAGGATTTGAAACTAGGGCTTACTCCTTAAAAGGGGGCCCAGATTAATGGAAATTATGAGTGGGGCTTACTCCTGAAAAGGAGGCCCAAATTTAGAGGACTTGGGGCTTACTCCTAAAGAGGATGAGCAAATTAATGAGAATTTGGACTGGGGATTCCTCATGAAAAGGAGGCCCAAATTAAGGATTCTCTCACCTTAAAGGATGAGGTCGAATGAATGAATTATCTAACTTTAGTGATGCAAAATATGTGTAAATCACTAAGTTTTGAGAGATGTTCCACATAATTCCTTTCAGATAAGGAAGCCAATAAGGAAATCATGCCATATATGGATTTGGAGAGAGTTATGAAGGCTTAATCCTAAAGAGGATGGGTGGATAGATGTAAAGAGAAGTGAAATAGGTAGGAGAGGCACCCAAAAAGATAGGGGCGAGCAAGTCCTGGCAGGCACGCAGGTACTACATGGGCGCGCAGGACTTGGTCGTGTAGGTATACCTGCGCGACTCATGGCTACTTGTGCGATTTTCAACTCTTAGGGTAATACTTGGGCGAGACTTGGCTCAAACACTTGGTATTATCCCTAGAGGCGTTCAAGAAGATGGCGCACAAGTTCTGGTGAAGGAGTAGGGCGGCACGCAAGTGTGTCCATTTCCCTTAAGGGTAAAACACTTAGTCACGCATGTGTTAGTAAATTATAACTCTTAGGCCTTATTTATCTTGTTTAGACCATCCATTCTAGGTAAAGAATTACCTTAGAAGTGTTTGGAAGACCTGAAGAAGAGACTTGGGCGTTCAGAGTTCTGTATGTGAATTCTGGAAAAAATCCCCCTCAAATGGGGGGCCCACCAGGGGTATTTATAGGCTGGAGAAGACCTCGGGCGGTTTTCAAAGAGGGCGCGCAAGTCACTTGCATGACCATTAGGCGGCGCGCAAGTGTACTTGCATGACAGTAAGAGAACTTGCGCGACCCTAGGTCCTTTGACTCTATTTTCATTCCATTGTCGATTTTTTATGTTTTCTTCAAAGGATGAAGCAATTTGTGCTAAGTCATTTCCCTTTCCATTCCTTTAAACAATGTGATGAAAAGGAGTGTCAAAAAAAGTCCCCCCTCAAAGTTGGATCCAAAAGCATAAGGATGTGACTTTGAGGAAAAGAAGAAAACAAAAGGGAAAGAGGCGGGCAGGTTTTCACCGCGCCACTATCATCGTGCAGGTGTGAGTCGTGCAGAGTTGGAGTGTGCTGGCCGTAGGCGCGCAGGTGGTCGGCCTGGCCTATATATATGCGCTCATTTGTCACGCATTGAAGATAACTTTGGATTTTTGAGCTCTCACCGTGCAGGTCATCTCCGCCGCCCAAATTGCTCTCTTTTCCGCTTTTCCTTTGTTGTCGCGCTGTTGTCAAGGTATCTGGACCTGCGCGGTGATACTTTCATGCCAAATACTTGCGCGACACCTTATACCTACTCAACACATCCACACTTGCATTCCATGTTTAGACTTTCCCTCCTTAATGCCTTAGCCATTTTTTCGAAATCCTTCACAAATTTTATAAAAAATCAACTTACTTAAGAGTTAATTATTCAATTTTTGTGCAAAAGAAATGGCTCCCATGAGAATTAGAATAGCTGATGAACTGGTAAGCAGACGACTTGATGATATGATGAGTATCATTGGCCACAATTATTATACCATCTATGATAGCACTCTTCTGGATTTGGACAAGTATCTTAAGAAATATCATCGAGACTTCCCCTAAAGCATTTATTTGCCTTTGTACGGTTATGATCATCTGCGAGAAGTCACTATTCTAGAAGCAAAGAACTATCTCCCATTTTAGTGGTTTCAGAATTACACCAACTTTTCTTCAGCAAATATCTCATGTGGAGGAGGATTTATAAATGCTGGAATAGTGGAGAAGGCCCACATGATGCATCATAGCCCTTGTATGCCAGATATGAAACCTCATAAGCCTGAGCTGCAACCAAATTGTCATCCTTCAATCTTACGAAACGCTCAGATGGATCAATCCAAAGGCTAGAAGAAAGTTGGGACTTTCGTCCTGGGGGAGGTGTGAAGCCAACTTGGATGTGGGCATACTGGGTGCGAAAAACCTATGCAGAGTTTGTCAAGGATTTGAAAGGAGTGGTGATATACGAAGCTATCTGGGTTGGGAAACATGTGTTTACAGACATGATAGCTTTGTACCATAGATACTCAGCCACTGGAGTCCAGAAACCAATTCCTTCCATCTAACTCATGGAGAAGTAGGCATCAGTCTGTGGGATGTCTACAGGATCTCAGGGGATCCAATTTTTGGTGACATGTATGATGAATTCATTCCTCCCAAGGCGACTTGGAATGATTCAGAGAAGACTCCTGCTTTGGATCAGGATTTATTTAAAATCTTCCATAGGCTCAAGAGTTCAGAGACTTCCTTAACTCATTCTAGAAAGGATATTCATCCAGAGGAGTGGATGAATATATTTCTTATTGAGAAGAAAGAGAAGGAGAAAAATGAGAAGGATCCGAAGGAGAAAGGATCCAAGAAAAAGAAATCCAAGGATAAGAGGCCCACCCGTCCTACCACCTACCAAAAAACTGAGAAGAGAGGTGCTCATGACATATTATTGCCAACTCTAGAAGCTGGAGTGTTTGAGAAATGGGGATATGAGTTGAATCAAAGTATCCCAAAGAATACTCGTCTGGTAGGATTTTTGGCTTTTTGGCTCAACGTTTATCTCTTGCCGGTCAGGGACTCGAATGGAGGCGTCAGGCCAGGGACCTTCATTATTGCGGCAAAGTTGGCTGAGGGAAAAATGTTTGGGTTGGCTACCCCCATTTTAGTAAAGATTCACAGGAGTTTACTTCATGTCTTCATGGGTAAATCTCCTATGAGAATAGTGGGACCATTCCAAGTTTTATGGGGATGGATCACCACTCACATAAGGACTTATAATGTATAGAATAGAGTACAAATTCTTGGAAGTTCTTTCAGGCCATCAGTGCAAGAATTATCTAGAATTTCTCCATTATATCTTAATACTTATGAAATTAAAGTAAGGGTGGGCATGTTTAAGGAATTCAACTTCTTTCCCTATAGAAATCTGCCCACCGGGCGGTTTGTTGATGATGGAACAGCCCACTTGGATTTGAGGGCATAGATGCTGGCCTATAGAGATGGTGCGTTGGTTGCCAGGATTGACAGAGAAATTATATGTGAGGCCTATGCTCCATATATATTTTTACGCCAATTCATGTTTTTGCAACAGATTTCTGTATCTCCCCATATACATGTCAGGTTAGAGCAACATCTGATGGTTTCTTAGCAATTGTGGTTGCTGACGTCAAGGGAGAAGACTGGGGTGGTATTTGATCTACTAGTTGAAAGGGCGGAATAAAACTTGACTACATGGTATTCTGTGCACTGGATAACATCATACCCTAAAGGGGTGCTGAATCACCCAGTTTATCAGGTGGGGAAAAGGAAGAGGACTGTAGAGAAAGAAACCCTTCCTCCTGAAGGTGATGCTTCCCCACCTGAAGCTAACGTGCCAGATTCCTCCTCTAGGACCAGTTCACCAGATTCCCCTGATGGGGATGATGAGGCACAACAAGTGGAAAAGCGGCCTTGTGCCCGATATAATCCTCTGGTTAGAATCAAAAGACCTACTCCATCAAATCCTGGCGAGTAACTTCATTGTAGTAATTTAACCACCATCACCTTATAAATAAATATGTTTTATTTTCTTATTATCTATCTGTAGTTGTAGGAGTTGGGAAGAAATTGAAGTTGAAGATTGTAGGACCTTCCTCGCAGCCTTCTGGTACACGCACTGAATATCTATGACCAGAGGCTGTCCAGACATGGCAGAGTTTATGTTGTGGTATTGAAACTACTTGGCTGGATTTATGCGAGGGGCTACATCTCCCGGGAATAGGGACTCTTCAAGATTCTACCGATATTAATTTCGAAAATAGCCCCGATGAAGTTCGCGCTTATGTCAGAGAGCTCGAAATGCTCATATACGCCACCGATGATTCCTTTCCTATCACCAATATGGTGAAGGAAATGATAGATCGTGGCACTACTGAGGGGACTGATGAGGAGTGGCAGGCTTATGTGGCCCCTAAAGATGTATGTTTTCATTCCTTATTTACTTTGCAAATTGATTTTAGTCAAAGATTTTTTACTCAAGGAAATTATTTTCTTCATCTTGTAGCTTGCAAAGAAATGAACTAATGAGGTTCCTTCGCCACCGTATAGCCCTGGTGGTACTGCCATCAGGGCTGTTGCTGAATCTCCTCACGAGTCGGGCGAGATATCTCCAGGCCAGCAAGCCATGAATGAGGAGCTGGCAATGGATTTTCATTCTTCAATTCAAGTACCTATAATGGAGACTACCGACACTCCCAAAAATCCAAGGAAACAAAATCAACGAAGGAGGAAGTCCACAGATAAACACTTCATCAGTGGTGGTAAGTCCTTTGGATAATCACGAGTCTTAAATCATGAAAAAGATTGCTCATTTCCATGGGATTGCAGGGGATTCTTCAATTTCCCCTCTGAGGGAATGGACTGATCCTCCTCTGAGGACCACAGAGGGTGCTGTGGAACAATCTCAAATTCAGGCTAACTTGGTTGCTCCTGAAAAAGAGTCATCATCTTTTCCCAGTATCCCTCCTACTACTGTTGCAAGAAGAGAAGAACCCGCTTCTGGTAAGTTAACAATGCTTCATAAAATGTTTAATGTAACATCTACTGAATTCCATTATATGCTACTTCAGGTTCAACCCCTACATTAGAGCTTTTGGTAGCTATTTCAACTGATCCCGTGATTTTATCCGAGGTTGTTGTCTAGGGTCAGGGACCGCATGATGAAGGTCGCCAATAAGACACATCAAATGCTCCCACTGGTGAGACTAACCAGGATTCTGAGATGACCTTAGATGAAATGATGGAACTTGGCGCATCTCTCGTAGATTTTATAAATCATGTTAAATTACCATGTAATTTAGAAGATTATGGATGTGAGTGTTATCCTTCATCCTATTAAGAATAATTTATTATTACATGTCTAATCATGATTGGTTCAAATGTGCAGTTTTGTCTGAGAAAGCTATTGAACTACCCATGCATGAAGGGGGTACAGAAAACCCTACAATTGTAGAGACATTAACATAAGTAGAGCTAAACCCAGTAGAGCTTCCTCAAACTCATCCTGAAAATCTTGCCGAAGCTAGGAAAGAAGGGGAGGAGCCTTCTCAGGTTTCTGATCTACCGTTGGGTAAGGAATAACAATATTTGTGATTGTACTTAATTTACAAGACAACCGATTCTTTTGTTATCCTTTGAAACTAACCAAAGCTTTCAATTAATTATGCAGGGCCATCAATTGCAGTGGCTAGATATGGAGGTGAGGCCTCGTCCTCCTCCCCAACAGGAATTGAATGTGAGGAATCTCTAGTCAGGGGGGAAGGAGCAGAACATGGCACTTCCTTAAGTGCATTAATCCCAGATTATACTCCCCCCTGTTATAGTGACGCTGAATCGGACCAGGAAGTTCAAAAGGCATTCCAATTTTCACGACGCAAGGCATGGCAGAACATATGTAAAATAATATCTGAAGTGCCTCTAGAGGATCTGCCATCGAAGATTCCCTAGATTTCATCTCTATTGGTCATATTGGGACTTGGCGGTTTTGGATATGAAAAGATCCATGTCGTGGTGAAACCGGTCATTTTCAGGAGGGAGCAGGAGCAAAAGTGTCGCGAAGATCTGACCAGGGTGAAAATGTCAGCCAATATTGGTGAATTTGAGGTTGTGGTATCCCGAGCTAAGGCTGATTATGCTGCCAAGATGAAGGAGATGAAACATAAGATCAAAGATAATGTCGTCCAACAAATGCACCTTCAGCAATAGTTAAACGTTGTTACTAGGGAACTTGACCAACTCAATAATTCATTGGAGGGAGCTCAAACGAATGGTATGAAAGCCATTGTGGATGCCAAGAAATCTCTCCATCGGGCTGAAAATAGTGAAGTTGGTCGGGTGCATGAGCTTCAAGTAGCTGCTGATGAAGCTCGAGATGCTATTCATCAAGTAAAGACTTATGTTGACAGGCTCTTGTAATTTCTTAGAAAAGAGAAGACACTCCAATATGTGGATTTCCTTCTAATTCATGTGTATCAAATGGAAAGAATGCCTTCATCTTCAATCACTTGTCCATGAATTTTCATGCTACGTGCTTTAAATTTTACCTAATCCAATGAGACTAGTAAGCATAGGTTGATTTTTTACTAGGATTATTATAAATAACCCTACAAAATTTGAATCTTTCAATTTCTCAATATTACCTAAATCATACAAAATGTATGTTTAGTGAGCTAGAACTTGACTTTTATTCAGAGTTCCCTTGCCGTTTGTGGGAAGTTTAAAGTCATGCACGTCAGACATAAAAAGGATAATGTTTAAGGTCGAAATAGCTTTGACTGAATGAATTAGAACTGACTCAATTCCTTGACAATTTATTTGAAAATATATTACCATACTAAAGTATGAGGGAAAATATGTAAACTACGACTTAAGAAAATTTGAATCTGAGGAATGATATGAAAAAGAGCTAAAAAGGAATTAGAATAAGTAGTTCCCAAGAATGAAGTTAACATTATTTAACAAACTTGTTTGGGAGTTGAATTATGTAGGGCCACCTAAGGGCATTGGCTTCATAGTCAAATAATAGCATATTTTGGCTGACAGGTCCATTATGTAGACTACTTATGCAAGGTCGCCTAAGGGCACGTGCTGTATAGTCAGGAAAAAGAACTCTCAGAAATTTACTTTTTAGTGCTAAAAAGCTAGTGAATGTTTATGGAGATTCAAATTTTCCAAAGTATAGATTTTTCTGTATAGAAAGATGTACTTGAATATGGAGAAGATATTTCTAAACAAGATTGATTAAGAATCGGATGAATGTGACTCCTATAAAGGTCTGACCCAAACATAGGGAAGGGAAAATATAAACCATATACTTGAATATTTTCAAATCATGAAAAAGAGTATGGGACAAATATGTAAAGAATGGCTATTTTTGCGGATCTCTATATATCGGTGTTAATAAAACTAAGGAAAAAAATAGGTTCTTGTCCTAAGAATGAAGTTACCATTATTTAAAAAACCAATTAGGGGGTTGAATTATGTAGGGACACCTAAGGGCATTGGCTGCATAGTCAAATAATAGCATCTTTTGGCTGACAGGTCCGTTATTTAGACTTGTTTATGCAAGGCCGCCTAAGGGCACGTGCTGCATGGTCAGGAAAAATAATTCTCAGAATTTGGAAATTTTGGTGACTATAAGTCAAGAAAAGGGTTATGAAGATCTGAAAATATTTAAGGTTAGGATTATGACACATAAAAATGTGTATTGTTCAATGTATGTAATGATACATAGATCAATGCTAACCACAATCACGTTGTGGCAGGGTCCTGAATTGAAATGTTGGACTTCACTACGTATCCCATAAGGATGGGAATCAATCCATATGTAGTTCTTGAACTATAGTTTAATTTTTTGCAGGACAAAAGGATTGGAGATCTTAGTTTAGGTTCATAAAGCTCGGACCATTATAAGAAATACACAGTGTGTGTTTTAATGGGGACTTTTCAGTCAAGGGACTCAAAGTGGAATTTGGGGTTAGGCCCAAAAGACTTGGGGATGGATTCTAGGGACACTCAAATATTCCTACGTATCCCATAAGGATGGGAATCAAGCCCACATAGTTCTAGAAATACCCTCTACACAGATTTAGTTCGTAGATGTGAAGGGTGAAAGGGGACTTTAGTACAATGATGGTTTGACCCAAAATAAAAGGTTCGGGCATTTCCATTTATGCACATAGTCTCTGGAATAAAACGTGATTGAAAATAACTATTAATAATGATTCCCTCTCAAGTAAAGGTATCAAATAATATTGTAGTTTATTTTCGTACAGGACAAAAGTATTGTACATTTTAACGTCGTATAGCAAGGACAAAAGTGAACCAATGTAAAGATATTGATTCTGGGAGTGGTTTCACGAATCAACATTGTATGAGATGGAGGTGAACCGATGTGAAGAGATTGATTTTGGGATTGAACCTTGGGAGGTTTCCCACATACCCATCCTAGAAGGAAAGGATCAAAGTCCGCATAGTTTAATTAAAAAATGAATTAATAATCAAGTTGTTCTTGGGGAAAACGACCTAAAAATGATGTTGGGACTTATGCATGGTTAGCGGCCCAGAGAGGGTGTTATGGTTGAAGTTTTCTCTAAGATCACGTGAGTCATACTCGGTGTGATAAACAAGAGGTAGCAACAACCTTAACAATGCACAGTTTAATGTCATGTAGGACATATGAAGGGACTATGCAGTTTAAAGTCGTATAGTTAGGACTATTGGTGTTGTACAGTTTAATGTCATTTAGCAGGGACAAAGTACAGTTTAATGTCATGTAGGATGTATTAATGGACTTTTGTACAGTTTAGCATCATGTAGCTATGACGATGGGGACAATATAGTTTAACGTCATGTTGGATGAAAGGGGTATTGTGTAGTTTAATGTCATGTTGTAAGCACAAATGAGTAGACCGTTTAACATCATGTTAGACGTATTAGGGATTTTTCACAGTTTAACGTCATGTTGGACGAAAAAGTGATGGTATAGTTTAGCGTCATGATGGATGTAAGGGACATGAAAATAGTTTAATGTCATATTCCTGGACCGTAGATGGTGTAGTTTAATGTCTTGCTGGTCGTAAGAGACTTCTGTAAAGTTTAGCATCATGTAGTTAGGACGTCACAGTTTAACGTCGTGTGGGATGAAAGAAATTCAAATAGTTTAAAGTCATATGCATGGACTGTAACAATGTATTTTGAGTTTATACAAAATACTTCTTCAGAAATCTGGCATTGGTTTGAGTAGATATGAGTTCTCCATCCATTGAGATTAATGAATATGCTCCATTGGAGTAGACCTTATGTATTGAATAAGGTCCTTCCCATTTTGGCTCAAGCTTGGGAGGTTTCTTTCCTGGTATCATTGGAGTTCTGAGAACCAATTCTAGTTTTCCCTGAATGAATGAATGAAAATGAACTTTTTTGTTTAAAGCTCGTGTTATTCGATTCGGGTAGACTTCCAAGTGGTGCAGTGTGCACAATCTTTTCTCATCTAACCGTTCCAATTCATTCAATCGCTTTTGAGATTGTTCATCTATAGATTATTGATCACAAATGGATACTATGAGTTAGGGTAGTTGAACTTCAATAGGCAAGACTGCTTCCGTTCCACATACCAATGAATATGGAGTTGACCGTGTTTCAGTGCGGGTGGTAGCCCGATAAGCCCATAAAGCATGAAAGAGTTTATCAGGCCATGAATTCTTATCTTTATCCACCATCTTATGAAGTATGTTTGATAAAGTCTTGTTGAAGGCTTCTATCTATCCATTGGCCGCTGCATGATACCGAGATGAATGGTTGGATTTGATGTTGTCTTCTTGATACAACTTCTTCACCTCAGATGAACATAAGTTGGTGCCATTGTCCGTTAGTATGGTATGAGGAACACTGAATCTGGTAATGATGTTAGACTTTATGAAGCTATCAATGCATTCAGAACTGACTTCATTAAGAGGTATTTCCTCTTCCCATTTAGAAAAGAAGTCAGTAGTAGTAAGAATATACTTAAACTGCTTGGCGTAGCTGAAGGGTAAGGTCCCACCACATCCATTCCCCATATGGCAAATGTCCTGGAGTACATAGATATATGAAGAAACTCTGGAGTTTGATTAATGAAATTGGCATGTACTTGGTATGAATGACACTTCTTTGTGAAATCAACACAATCTTGTATCATTGAAGGCCAAAAGTATCCAAGCCATTGAATCTGATTAGACAGTCTATATCCAGACTGGTGGGCACCACAGACTCCTGCATGCACTTCTTTCATGACAACCATTGTCTCTTCACCATCAATGCATCTGAAGAGAACTCCATCAAAACCATGATTGTAGAGAATTTTCTCTTGGTGATTTCGGCTATCATAAAGAGTAAAATTGACCACACGTCGCCAGATTTGTTCTTTCCCGGCTTTATCAGGTGGAAGTGTTCCATTTTGAAGTTATTCCCTGATAAGTGTCATCCATCTTGTAGTATGACAATATGGTTTATGAATGGGACTAATTCCATTAATCTCCTCTATTCTGGTTTGACCATAAGGTGAAATTGTGCGGAGGTGGGAAATACTGATGGTTGTTTTGTCCTGATTTGGATTTGCCAGAGCTGTGGCTATATTATCCAGTGCATCAGCTTGAGAGTTTTGTGATCGCGTGACATAACAAAATGTCGGTTTCATAGGAAATTCCACCATTAACTCTCTGATATAATCATACAAAGGGATCAATTATTATTTTCTGATTTCATAATCCCCATTGACTTGTTTGATTACCAGGTTTGAATCACCTTTCACCCTTAAGTGATTCACTTGTGCTTGAATCTCCAAATCTAAGCCTGTAATGAGAGCTTGGAATTCTGCTTCATTATTTGGACTACCTTCCCATAATAAGAAGGTATAAGGTAACACTGCCTTTTCTGGGGAAATAGGAATAACTCCAAATCCAACCTTGTTGAATTTAGGATCTTCCATTTTCTTCCCTGTTGGACTTCTGGAAGCACCATCAGAATACATTTCCCATACCTGAGGACTATCCTGAATAGAGAAGACTTCCTCATCAGGGAGTTCAATATCTGAAGATGTGTCTTCCACTAAAGGGTGTTCAGCCAGGAAATCAGCCAGGTCATCACCCTTTATTTCCTTTTGAGACACATACTGAATGTCAAATTGCTGCAAAATAACTGCCCACCTTGCCAGACGTCCTGTAAGCATTGGATGACTAAGGATGAATTTGAGCGGGTTATTGTGAGATTCCAATTAGACCTCATGATGTTGCAGGTAGTGTCTCAACTTCTGAACTGAAAAGACATATTCCAAGCAGCACTTCTCAATATTTGAATACTAGTTTTCTGCTTCATGCATAGTCCAACTGAGATAATAGAGTTCATTTTCATTCCCAGCATCATTCTTCTGAGTAAGAAATGCACCCAATGATCGCTCTAAGGCTGTCACGTAGAGGATAAGTGGCCTTCCTTCAATAGGTTTCATAAGTACTGGTGGAATCAAGAGGTATTTCTTGATAATATCAAATGTTTCTTGACATTCTTCAGTCCACTGGTAAGTGACTCCCTTCTTCATCAATTTGGTGAATGGTAAACTTTTGCCTACCATATTGGAGATGAAATGACTAATATAGGATAAATTTCCTTGAAGTCCTCTCAATTATTTCATATTTTGAGGATGTGATATACCAAGTATTGACTTGGTCTTCTCAGGATCGACTTTGATACCACGATGGCGTACAACAAAGCCGAGTAATTTTCCTGAGGTTACCCCAAAAGTAAATTTTAAGGGGTTCATCTTCAAATTATGTTGCCGAAGTTTGCGGAATATGACTTCCAAATCAACCAAGTGATTAGAACATTTTTTGTATTTGACCACCAAATCGTCCACATAACATTCAACAAACTTCCCTAAAAAGGGTTTGAAGATACGATGCATGGTGCACTGATATGTTGCGCCTGCATTCTTTAAGCCAAAGGGCATTACCCGATAGCAAGACACACCCTGAGGGGCTCTAAAGTATATTGATTCCTCATATTCTAGAGCCATTAATATTTTATTATATCTAGAATATCCATCCATGAAGGAAATTTCTTCATAGCCAGCTGTTGCATCGATTAAAAGTTCTGAAATCAGAACTGGAAAATAATCCTTAGGACAATTATGATTAAGATCTCTGAAACCGATGCAAACTCTAATTTATCTGTTCTTCTTCTTCATAGGGACAATATTAGCCAACCACTTGGGATATTGAACTTCTATGATGAAGTTAGTTTTGATAATCTTATCCACTTGAGCTTCAATTTTGGAAGCATAAATTGGGTGTGTTCTTCTTGCAGCTTTCTTAAATCCTCGATGTTCTTCTGGTAAACCCAAATGATGAGTAGCAACATCAGGATCAAGCTCGGGCATCTCTGTATAGTTCCATGAAAATATGTCTTGATTTTTCTTTAAAAATGAAATATACATCTCTTGTTCTTCAAGAGTCATGGATGCACTGATTAAAGTGGGGTGTGGATCTTCTTTTGTACCCAGATTTATTTCTTTGAGTTCATCCACGGTGGTTGAGATACCCTCTTCAAATGCTGGAGGAGAATCCCTGAGATCTTCCTCTTCTTCTTCAACATGTGTTATTCCTTCCATTTCTACTTACATAGTAGATGATGAAGTGGAATTTCCATGATCAGAAGAGGTGTTAAAATTTGAACATCTTGAAGTAAAAGCTTCCATTTCTGACCCAATTGATGATGAAGGGTCTTCCATGGGTAATAAAGAGGAGATGATAGATTGAAAATCGACATCATTATTCACCTTTGACGTTTCTATCACTTCTTCTGGCCTGGTTGGCGAAGTATAGACTTGTTGGATTTCAGAAGATGAAATGAAAACATATCCATTTGAGAATTCATCATTTCATGGAGGATCACCAATTTCTCCCAGGTTGTCTGACTCGATTTCCATAATTGACATTATGGATCTTTCCGTAAGATTATTTTTATTTGGGTCTACCATGTCAATTTGACAGATATGCAACACATAACCTATACTCACATGTGAAAATGGATTTACTGGAATCTTCTCCAAACCATATGGAGCATTAACTTTGGTAATCTCCCTGGTTGTGGATTTCTCCTTTCCCTTCATGTGATATAATTCCGCCTCAAGGTATCGAGATTCACATGTCTTGAACAAGGCCTTATCACCATACTGTGTCCCAACTTGACCATCAAAACAATATTTGAGACATTGATGGTATGATTAAGGGATAGCCGCATGTTGATTTAGCCAGGGTCTTCCTAGAAAGATGTTGAAGGCTGAGTCTTGATCAACAACCATGAAATCTGAATTGGATACAAGATCTCCAAACTGATTTCTGAGTGTAATCTAACCCAGTGGTTAAAATTCATTTTTATCATATCCTTGTAACATCATAGTAGAAGGAGATAAATTAGATTCCTTGAGGCCCAATCGATGAAGTGTACGAATGGGGATGGGGTTGACTCTTGAACCATTATCAATGAAAGACCTTCGGATGTCCACACCATTGAACTTTCCAGATAAATAAAAAGGTCTAATATACCCATTCACGACATCATCTCCATCTTCATCTGTGAAAGATATCACTTCATGGAATTCTATAGGATTAATTTCTACGTGGTAGACTTCATCTGCATCAATTTCAGTTTCAAACTCCTAAGGACATGACAAAGCCTCAATGAGTGCCTCCTGAAGATCTTTTAACAGATTCAAAGCATCTAGAATTGATAAATTGGCCAGTACTTGGGATAGGTGTTTCAATACATCATACTTTTGATCTAGAGGTTTGTGTTTCACAATAGGAACATGTGGTTTAGAAGGTGCTTTGGAAGTGGATGCTTTTGAAGTTGATGCATCTTGTATCGGGATAGGAGTTGTCAATATTCCTGACTTTGGAAGATTAGACCAATTAGATCCATTTACGTGTTGAGAGGATGAAGGTGGAATCCCCAAATGATCCTCCAGAATAACTGTTCCAGGACGGAATTTGTTATTGGTGTAAGAACATGCTTGTTCTTGTTGAGCTCACTGAAGGGTCCTGCCATGATTTTCTACTGCATACACAGTTCTAGTGGGGGTAGAATTGGAATAGTGGGTTCTGGGATATCCACGTCTTTCTCTGTATCCCAGACCCCTGGAACTCCCTCTAACTCCTCTGTTTGATATAAGGAATTTAGGCTCATCAAAATTGAAACTACGACTGGCATTAGGATCTGTTAAATGAATCATATTAACCGAACCGAAGATCAGTTCTTTATATGATGAAGACTCTGCCTGACTAGCCAATTTAGGATGTGCCGTTTGGTGGGACGGTGCCCGTGGCTTTGAAGTAGATGGCATGATATCTTCCAGAGTAAAATATAGATTAGGATTTGAAACATAATCATCTTCTTCTGATTGTTCCTCTTTCTTGGAATTATGTCGCCCTTTTGAGGATTTTTCCTCTGAAGAGGATTTTGGTGTGGCATCCATATCAGAAGACACAATTGGTTTCTTCAATTGCGTTCGCAAAATATCATGAGTTTGGTTGATCATCTTTCTGAACATCCAATAATCATATTTCTGTGCATTTTTTCTTTTGACTTCTTTCCACTCGCCTTCCTCCTCTAGAACTGTAGCAGTAACACATGCTACCTAAGCTGCAGAACCTTTTAGTTTGACTTGTCCTGAGTTGACCACCTTTTTCAGGAGTTCTTTGAAGACAAAACACTCATATATGGGATGCCCCAACATCTGATGAAATGGGCAATAATTGGGACGGTCTTTATCTCCTTCCTTGTTTGGCCTCTTGGGCCTCGACAGCTGAACCAAATTATTCTCCAGGGCCGAAATGAAGTAACCAGGAACTTGTTCATTTTGGAAAGAATAATATTTACTCTTCAACTCATCAAACGTTTTTTTTCTTTGATCTATTTCATCGTCTTGATGAAACGTCCTTTGTTATTGACGCTCAGGAGGTGGATCCCTTCTAGAAGATGATGGTATTGAGGTAGAAGCAGGTACAGGTGCTTGTTTAAGCATAACTGTATCAGTCTATGCTTTACCCATTCTCCTTCCTGGAGCTGATGGAATTACATGATATTTATCCTTAGTCTGTATAAGAGAATCTTCAATATTTTGAGCGATTGAAGTAAGGTCTCGAAACCTTCCAGTGTATTTCATAGGGATCAATGGCGTACACAACTCATCACGTAAATTTTCCACACAAATTGGAAACAATTCTTCCTAAGGGAGTGCTAAGATTAAGGAATATTTTAATCCCTTCCAGCGAGCAATGAAATTTGAAAACCTTTCATTTTCCCTTTTCTTATAGTTTCTATGATAAAAAACTGTTGTCTTTTGAAAAGTTGAGCTGAATTGAAGAAGAAATCGTTGACATAGATCTTCCTATTCAGTAATTTACTGGGATTGCAAGCTTGTATACCAAACAAAAGTCAGTCCTTGCTAGGTTCGCACGAAGCATCTAAGTTTCCATGCTTCTTACTGCACTAGAGTTCCCATCATAGGATCGCAACAAGATACGTAATGCGTCAAATGCTGTTCAGGATCACCTGATCCATTGAAAATAGGGAATATCAGGTTCCAAAAACATGATGGGGGAGGGATTGAATCTACCCATTCAGGGTAAGATTTTTTTTCTGGTTGAACATGCGCGCGCTTCCCTTCCATAGCCTCTAACTGAGCTGTTAATGACTCAATGGTAGTTATTAACTTTTGAGAAACATCTGGTTGAACTTGGAATGGGGCAGGTGAAATGACTGGAGCATGGAAAGGTATGACAGCTGGTACTGCAACTGATGGCAGCACTACCGATTGTTGTTGCACTTGACCCATAGGATTAGACCTATGATGGTGTACTGATAAAGGAGGATATTCTTGATCCATCTCAGTATCCACAAAAAATTCCCCTGGATAACTGGCTCCAACACGTTTAGGAGGAAGACTACCCTGAAGTAGTTCTGCATTTATCCTCTTTAATTCCTTCATTTCTTTATCTTGTTGCAAATATCTTTGCTCTAGTGAGAGAGATTGTCCTTCTCCAGAGGAAGGGTACGTAACCTGATTCCTTCCTTTCCCCTTGTTGGATCCCTTTTAGAGAGGGGGAAGTGGGTTATTTGAAGGAAAACCTAGGTTCTAAGTAAACTGTTGATTTCGTGTACGCACACCTTCTTCATTTATGTCTGTGCATACAACTTCTTGAGTAGGAACCTCTTTATTTAATCCCTTTGAGTGAACCTCATCTGGAGGATCAACAAAAACATTATTGATGACATTAATTGATGCATAACGCATCGCATCCCTACTATCAGCATTTCTGTGATATTTTCTTCTACCATGTCTTTGATGAGACATTGCCTTTTGTTGATTTGATCCCTTAGGAACATCTCGATGAACCGTAATTTGGATATAATATCCTAATAACATGGCTCTTCGTTCCTCTTGGGGCTTCTTCCCCAATCGAGAGTAGACTGACTTTCTCTGAGGGAAGGATTGGGGATTTGAAAAAGTCCCCAGTCTAGTAGACTGGGGCTGTTCCTACTGTTCTCACTCAACTCCTCGAATCCTATTTGTTGATTCTGAGGTTTGGTTTACAAGAGTCCCCAGTCTGGCAAGATGTGGTGGCTCTTGACATGCTATGCCTGAGACTTTCTTAAAAGATATCCTAATCTTCCAGACTTTGGTCCGAAAATTAGCTAGATGCATATATCGACATCCACTTTTATCACCCGGTTCAAAAGACCGTTGGTTGATTTCTGACACTTCTGTCACATGATGATGTGCTTGATCCATACAGGAGGCCTATTCAATATTCTCATTCACTTGATGCAGTAGTAATTCAACAACTTGTTCTCTATATTCTAGATTTTGAGAGGAACTAGTTGAAGCCTATTCTTAGGAATGATTTTGATTACAAACAAAACCCATTGACTATGGCCGACCATGGGCAATAACATTGCATGAAACCATTTTTGGTGGGCTTTGTTGATTTGGAGAGTACAGTGAAATGTAGTGCTCCCTGAACACCCCATCCCCTGATATGAATACCAGATGGGGAATTGGCAATTAACTGGTGCAATCTTCTTAGTGCGCCAAGGCATGAACGTTGAAGGGCTCTCTGCTGCTTTTCAGCCTTCGGATATCGAGAGACTAATAGAGATGGTAAGTCAATTTGACATTGTAACCCTTCTATTATTTTAACATGATTTTCATATTCATCATAAGGTAATATTTTCTTTTTCAACTAACAAAGAGTTTTTCATATGTTGAGATGAATGTCTTGAATACAATCTTCCGTCAACAATTATGGAATTTCATACTGAGAGTCAGCTAAAGGACAAAACATAACTGGCACTTCACCTTTTTCCATTTGTATCCTCATATTCAGCACTTCCTCTTTATCATTCAATGAACATTCTTCTACCTGATTTTACTAGAGCAGGTTCTTCCTTGCTGCTTTATGGGATTCAACAGGATTGGTAGAGAATTCACTGATCAAACTAGAAGATGAATAACCCGGGGGTGGTTCGGAGAATGACCTACACCTCAGGCTATCTTCTGATTGAGAAAGTATTTCACCTGCTAGCGATGAAGCATCAGACATGACTGGTTTCACATTTTCAAGTGCCTCAGGATAAGAGGGATTTCTCGACATTACATTGTCTAGTGGAGCATTTTTCGGGCAATGTGCATTACTACTATGGAGAGGACTTTCGCAGCGAAATTCCTCATTATGGGAAGGACCACCATGGTGGGTTACAACAAAATATGAGATCTCTTGCTCCTTGATCTTCTGGCCACACAGACGGTTATTTTATCTCTCATATGAAGATGAAACTTCAAGAATGACCGAACTGTCATGAATCAAGCCTTCCTGACGAAGATTCTATTAAAGACCTTCAGAATTAATGTTCCCATTATTGGGAAATGAAGGAGTAGAATCTTGGATTCTAATAGATAACAATCTGAGGGCTTCAAGAACTCCAGCATCGAGCAAGGCCTTATTAAAGATTGGATCATGATTTATTGACTTTGCTGGGAAGGTCTTCTTCTTGGACGCCTTCTCACTCACCTTAGAAACCACTTGTTGACAAAAGTGTCTACTCTGAGTAGGTGTATGTGCCTGATCAGTAGAGATGGCCAGGTTAGGCTGACGATCTCCACTCAAATAAGGTGTATGTGCCTGACTTGGTTGTCCGTATGATATGGGGGAGTATGCCCCACAACCCTCTTGGACTGGAACAGAGGTGTGTATCTGCTCCAGAGTGAACTGTTGCCGTATCACTCCACTGGTAGGGATAGATTTATGTGTCTTT
The DNA here is from genome assembly GCA_963277665.1 of Viscum album. Taxonomy (NCBI): domain Eukaryota; kingdom Viridiplantae; phylum Streptophyta; class Magnoliopsida; order Santalales; family Viscaceae; genus Viscum; species Viscum album. The sequence continues at coordinate 924,285,836 of OY728135.1, read as the reverse complement.
CCCTGAGTTGCTGTTGAACCTGTTATAATATCCTGGAAGGCATCCAGAATATGAGAGGGGATTTGCTTCTTCTCTTTCACCATTGATAGAATATTCTTGGTGACTTCAACTTCCGAAACAGGGATATACGTCCATTCCGTGCTTGGAGTAGGTGTGTGTTCCTACTCCTGTCCTCCTTTTCCTGTCATTGAATCCTGACAGTACTCAAGTGTAGGGGTAGAGAGTTGAGTCTGTCTCCCGTTTGTCACCGAAGCTTTCCGACTGACTTCTCCAAGTGCTACCAAGAAAGACTGTTGGTAGGCTTGATCAATACTAGCAGGTGTATGTGCCTGCTGATTGTACTTCTCCAAACATGGTTGATGAGCTCCATCATATGTAGTCATACAAGCCTGCTGACTAGCTGGTGACGTATAAATAGGTGTATGTTTCTGCCAATATTACTCTGCCAGAATTGCCTGGCGGGATTGGCGTGCTGCTGCTAGACGAGTCTTCTGGACAGCGGGATTAAAATGGATGGGTGTATGTGCCCGCTCATTGCTTGCCACAAAGTTAGGTTGGTCGAATTCTCTGGAGATGGCAAAGTTGAGAACCTACTCATTGTTTACCAGATTTCACCTCTGGTGATTTGTCTTGCCTGCTCGGGTTTGAGGGACCTGAGCTGAATGCCTGGAAACGATACCCTCATCATGTTGAGGGCACACTGCCACATGAGTCTGGCAGTGATTGTTGATGGGATCCCTCGAGAAGGACTCATGTCTCCTTGAATCAAGGCCCTGAGGGACCTGCTCATTCACCTCTCCAGAATATGGGAGGGAATGGTGATTGTGTTCCGGGGATAATGGCCCAAAACGGTTGAAGATGGTAGTTGGAACCACCTGCTTCTTAATCTCTGGTCGTCGTTGTCCGGACGACCGATGTGAGTTGTTCACTTGGAGGGCTTGTCGGGAAGCCTCCAGAGTTGGAATGGTACCGTGTTGACGGTACTCCTTAACCAGCACATTTGATACCCAGCGTTGAAGACGCTGATTCGGTGATGTCATCCTCAGAGCAGACGATGATCCAGCAGGAGTAGTATTAGTGGCATTCACAATAGAGGTTTTCACAGAAGATGTATTCACGGGTGTGAACTTAATAGAAGCCATTTTGGAAATGCAGAAGATCTTGGAAAAGATTTCTTGTTTGATATAACATACGTAATCAAGATAAGTTCGGCCACTACATCTTTTGGATGAACACATATGTTATTGATTGTCTTTTTGTCCCTCTCATTGAGTTTTAAATAGGGGCCTAATAAGTAGGTAAACTATCATTTTAACTTGGTTAAGGATTCACGTTGGGTCACCATTTTTTGTTTCCCTCTAGAATTGATAATGACCTCATTGTTTTAAGGTTCAAAGATTCCAAGAGGTTTCTAACGGGTTTGTTCATAGAACCGGAAACATCCAATGATTCCATATCCATTTGGACCTACTTTCCAAAGGTAGGCGCTCATTAGTTGTGAACTGATGAGGGTTAGGAATTTGCATTGGTCGAGAGGATGGGAGGTCGGACTCATCAAACCCTTTTGGGGGGAATTTTTGTCTACTCCGGGACTCTCTTTATAGATTTAAGTTATATTCGTGAATCCTTATTAAATTACCTTGTATAAAATGAGCTTTCGTTTAGATCTGACAATCAATGCTTGATATATTGGAAATTTAGAGAATCCTTTATATATATTAGAGGTTCTTCATCGTTAGAGAATCATATTTATTTGTTATAGATTCTCAGTCAATGGTATACTTTAATACATTATATAAAAGTATCTTGGTCATTATGATGACCATACTGGTTTTAAAGCCACTCAATGGGGCACTTGAAGTTTATTATCATTCAGAAGGACACGGATTATTTCAGAGTTGGGACCATACCCACAGATGGGCTACCTATGTATCCTTTATTTAGATTAGTAATTAGAACCCATGTAGTTCGAGTAAGGGAGTATGATGTTTATGCATGATTGATGGCTCAAAGAAAGATTTCATGATTACTTTTACACTCTAAGATCACGTGAGTCATGCTCGGTTTGAGAAACAAGAGGTATTGGTGAAAACATACAATTGTGCCATGAAATATTCAATGATGTGGGGATTATGTGTGTATGACTGCCCAAATAGATGAGGATTAAGATTTACTTCAAGGAAGAAATACAGGAACAGGGTCCATAAAGGTATATGTGCTTCATGGAGATTTGGAGACTCTAACCATGGGGCTTACTCATAAGTAAGATTCCCATGTTAGGAGGGAACTTATGATTAGGTTTTACTCCTGAGGAGGAAGTCCAAATCAAAAGAAAATTAATACTGGTTAAGAGAAATTAATATTGGGGCTTGCTCCTGAGAAGAAGGCCCAGGTTAAGGGACTTGAAAAATTAAGGGACTTGGGGATTATTCCTAATGAGGATGCCCATATTTGGGAACTTTAAAACTGGGGTTTATTCATGAAAATAGAGCCTAGGTTAAAGGAATTATGGATGGGGCTTACTCCGGAGGAGGATGCCCAAATTAGGGGACTGGGGATTACTCTTGAAAAGGAGGCCCAATTAAGAGGATTTGAAACTGGGTATTACTCCTGAAAAGGGGGCCCAGATTAATGGAAATTATGACGGGGCTTACTTCTGAAAAGGAGGCCCAAATTTATAGGACTTGGGGATTACTTCTAAGGAGGATGCCCAAATTAATGAGAATTTGGACTAGGGATTACTCCTAAAAAGGATGCCCAAATTAAGGATTCTCTCACCTTAAAGGATGAGGCTGAATGAATGAATTATCTAACTTTAGTGATGTAAAGATGTGTAAATCACTATGTTTTGAGAGATTCTACATAAAATTCCTTTCAAATAAGGTAGGCAACAAGGAAATCATGCCATAAATGGCTTTGATGATGTTCTTAAGGCTTAATCATAAAGAGGATAGGTGGATAGATGTAAAGAGAAGTGAAATAGGCAGGAGAGGCACCCAAAAAGATAGGGGCGTGGAAGTCCTTACAGGCGCGCAGGTACTGTGTGGGCGCGCAAGTCTTGGTCGCACAGGTATACCTACACGGCACATGGCTACTTGCGCGATTTTCAGCTCTTAGGGTAATACTTGGGCGAGACTTGGCTCAAATCCTTGGTATTTTCCTTAGAGGCTTTCTATAAGATGGCACACTAGTTATGGTGAAGGAGTAGGGCGGCACGCAAGTGTTTCCATTTCTTTTAAGGGTAAAACACTTAGGCAGGGAAGTGTTAGTGAATTCTAACACTTAGACCTTATTCCTCTTGTTTAGACCTTCCATTCTAGGTAAAGAATTACCATAGAAGTGTTCAGATGACCTGAAGAAGAGACTTGGGCATTCAGAGCTCTGTATGTGAATTCTGGAAAAAATCCGCCTCAAATGGGGGGCCCATCGAAGGTATTTATATGCTGAAGAAGACCCCGGGCGGTTTTCAAAGAGGGCACGCAAGTCACTTGTGTGACCATTAGGTGGTGCACAAGTGTACTTGCACGACAATAAGAGAACTTGCGCGACCCAAGGTCCCTTG